>OU343064.1:36320723-36699302 GCA_910593695.2 Ocypus olens | reverse complement strand
GAGCTCAGATTTGCAATCCGCGTTCAATTTGGAGTTTTCGTTTAGCCGCTACGGCCGATCAAAGTCTGAAAAATCAATTATTTTATTTAATTTTCCAAAATGTTCATAGTGACTGACTAATTTTTTTGCTATTGAAGATAGCTCATTTTTTTTTAACGGCAATCGATTTCTCTCGTTTTTCTGATGAAAATAAGGTAAAATTCAATAGTCCTACGATGATTATTAAGAAAGTTGCATTTTTTCACAAAATTTCAAGGGGTTTACTCATGTTTTTTTTTTCCAAGTTTTCATCAAAAATTAAAAATCTCTAATCCGACTAATTGACGTACGAGGAGCTCAGATTTGCAATCCGTGTTCAATTTGGAGTTTTCGTTTAGCCGCTACGGCCGATCAAAGTCTGAAAAATCAATTATTTTATTTAATTTTCCAAAATGTTCATAGTGACTGACTAATTTTTTTGCTATTGAAGATAGCTCAATTTTTTTAACAGGCAATCGATTTCTCTCGTTTTTCTGATGAAAATAAGGTAAAATTCAATAGTCTACGATGATTATTAAGAAAGTTGCATTTTTTCACAAAATTTCAAGGGGTTTACTCATGTTTTTTTTCCAAGTTTTCATCAAACAATAAAAATCTCTAATCCGACTAATTGACGTACGAGGAGCTCAGATTTGCAATCCGCGTTCAATTTGGAGTTTTCGTTTAGCCGCTACGGCCGATCAAAGTCTGAAAAATCAATTATTTTATTTAATTTTCCAAAATGTTCATAGTGACTGACTAATTTTTTTGCTATTGAAGATAGCTCAATTTTTTTAACGGCAATCGATTTCTCTCGTTTTTCTGATGAAAATAAGGTAAAATTCAATAGTCTACGATGATTATTAAGAAAGTTGCATTTTTTCACAAAATTTCAAGGGGTTTACTCATGTTTTTTTTCCAAGTTTTCATCAAAAATTAAAAATCTCTAATCCGACTAATTGACGTACGAGGAGCTCAGATTTGCAATCCGCGTTCAATTTGGAGTTTTCGTTTAGCCGCTACGGCCGATCAAAGTCTGAAAAATCAATTATTTTATTTAATTTTCCAAAATGTTCATAGTGACTGACTAATTTTTTTGCTATTGAAGATAGCTCAATTTTTTTAACGGCAATCGATTTCTCTCGTTTTTCTGATGAAAATAAGGTAAAATTCAATAGTCTACGATGATTATTAAGAAAGTTGCATTTTTTCACAAAATTTCAAGGGGTTTACTCATGTTTTTTTTTCCAAGTTTTCATCAAAAATTAAAAATCTCTAATCCGACTAATTGACGTACGAGGAGCTCAGATTTGCAATCCGTGTTCAATTTGGAGTTTTCGTTTAGCCGCTACGGCCGATCAAAGTCTGAAAAATCAATTATTTTATTTAATTTTCCAAAATGTTCATAGTGACTGACTAATTTTTTTTTGCTATTGAAGATAGCTCAATTTTTTTAACGGCAATCGATTTCTCTCGTTTTTCTGATGAAAATAAGGTAAAATTCAATAGTCTACGATGATTATTAAGAAAGTTGCATTTTTTCACAAATTTCAAGGGGTTTTACTCATGTTTTTTTTCCAAGTTTTCATCAAACAATAAAAAATCTCTAATCCGACTAATTGACGTACGAGGAGCTCAGATTTGCAATCCGCGTTCAATTTGGAGTTTTCGTTTAGCCGCTACGGCCGATCAAAGTCTGAAAAATCAATTATTTTATTTAATTTTCCAAAATGTTCATAGTGACTGACTAATTTTTTTTGCTATTGAAGATAGCTCAATTTTTTTAACGGCAATCGATTTCTCTCGTTTTTCTGATGAAAATAAGGTAAAATTCAATAGTCTACGATGATTATTAAGAAAGTTGCATTTTTTTCACAAAATTTCAAGGGGTTTACTCATGTTTTTTTTCCAAGTTTTCATCAAAAATTAAAAATCTCTAATCCGACTAATTGACGTACGAGGAGCCTCAGATTTGCAATCCGCGTTCAATTTGGAGTTTTCGTTTAGCCGCTACGGCCGATCAAAGTCTGAAAAATCAATTATTTTATTTAATTTTCCAAAATGTTCATAGTGACTGACTAATTTTTTTGCTATTGAAGATAGCTCAATTTTTTTAACGGCAATCGATTTCTCTCGTTTTTCTGATGAAAAAAATGTAAAATTCAATAGTCTACGATGATTATTAAGAAAGTTGCATTTTTTCACAAAATTTCAAGGGGTTTACTCATGTTTTTTTTCCAAGTTTTCATCAAGCAATAAAAATCTCTAATCCGACTAATTGACGTACGAGGAGCTCAGATTTGCAATCCGCGTTCAATTTGGAGTTTTCGTTTAGCCGCTACGGCCGATCAAAGTCTGAAAAATCAATTATTTTATTTAATTTTCCAAAATGTTCATAGTGACTGACTAATTTTTTTGCTATTGAAGATAGCTCAATTTTTTTAACGGCAATCGATTTCTCTCGTTTTTCTGATGAAAATAAGGTAAAATTCAATAGTCTACGATGATTATTAAGAAAGTTGCATTTTTTCACAAAATTTCAAGGGGTTTTACTCATGTTTTTTTTCCAAGTTTTCATCAAAAATTAAAAATCTCTAATCCGACTAATTGACGTACGAGGAGCTCAGATTTGCAATCCGCGTTCAATTTGGAGTTTTCGTTTAGCCGCTACGGCCGATCAAAGTCTGAAAAATCAATTATTTTATTTAATTTTCCAAAATGTTCATAGTGACTGACTAATTTTTTTTGCTATTGAAGATAGCTCAATTTTTTTTAACGGCAATCGATTTCTCTCGTTTTTCTGATGAAAATAAGGTAAAATTCAATAGTCTACGATGATTATTAAGAAAGTTGCATTTTTTCACAAAATTTCAAGGGGTTTACTCATGTTTTTTTTCCAAGTTTTCATCAAAAATTTAAAATCTCTAATCCGACTAATTGACGTACGAGGAGCTCAGATTTGCAATCCGCGTTCAATTTGGAGTTTTCGTTTAGCCGCTACGGCCGATCAAAGTCTGAAAAATCAATTATTTTATTTAATTTTCCAAAATGTTCATAGTGACTGACTAATTTTTTTGCTATTGAAGATAGCTCAATTTTTTTAACGGCAATCGATTTCTCTCGTTTTTCTGATGAAAATAAGGTAAAATTCAATAGTCTACGATGATTATTAAGAAAGTTGCATTTTTTCACAAAATTTCAAGGGGTTTACTCATGTTTTTTTTCCAAGTTTTCATCAAAAATTAAAAATCTCTAATCCGACTAATTGACGTACGAGGAGCTCAGATTTGCAATCCGCGTTCAATTTGGAGTTTTCGTTTAGCCGCTACGGCCGATCAAAGTCTGAAAAATCAATTATTTTATTTAATTTTCCAAAATGTTCATAGTGACTGACTAATTTTTTTGCTATTGAAGATAGCTCAATTTTTTTAACGGCAATCGATTTCTCTCGTTTTTCTGATGAAAATAAGGTAAAATTCAATAGTCTACGATGATTATTAAGAAAGTTGCATTTTTTCACAAAATTTCAAGGGGTTTACTCATGTTTTTTTTCCAAGTTTTCATCAAAAATTAAAAATCTCTAATCCGACTAATTGACGTACGAGGAGCTCAGATTTGCAATCCGCGTTCAATTTGGAGTTTTCGTTTAGCCGCTACGGCCGATCAAAGTCTGAAAAATCAATTATTTTATTTAATTTTCCAAAATGTTCATAGTGACTGACTAATTTTTTTGCTATTGAAGATAGCTCAATTTTTTTAACGGCAATCGATTTCTCTCGTTTTTCTGATGAAAATAAGGTAAAATTCAATAGTCTACGATGATTATTAAGAAAGTTGCATTTTTTCACAAAATTTCAAGGGGTTTACTCATGTTTTTTTTCCAAGTTTTCATCAAAAATTAAAATCTCTAATCCGACTAATTGACGTACGAGGAGCTCAGATTTGCAAACCGCGTTCAATTTGGAGTTTTCGTTTAGCCGCTACGGCCGATCAAAGTCTGAAAAATCAATTATTTTATTTAATTTTCCAAAATGTTCATAGTGACTGACTAATTTTTTTGCTATTGAAGATAGCTCAATTTTTTTAACGGCAATCGATTTCTCTCGTTTTTCTGATGAAAATAAGGTAAAATTCAATAGTCTACGATGATTATTAAGAAAGTTGCATTTTTTCACAAAATTTCAAGGGGGTTTTACTCATGTTTTTTTTCCAAGTTTTCATCAAAAATTTTAAATCTCTAATCCGACTAATTGACGTACGAGGAGCTCAGATTTGCAATCCGCGTTCAATTTGGAGTTTTCGTTTAGCCCGCTACGGCCGATCAAAGTCTGAAAAATCAATTATTTTATTTAATTTTCCAAAATGTTCATAGTGACTGACTAATTTTTTTGCTATTGAAGATAGCTCAATTTTTTTAACGGCAATCGATTTCTCTCGTTTTTCTGATGAAAATAAGGTAAAATTCAATAGTCTACGATGATTATTAAGAAAGTTGCATTTTTTCACAAAATTTCAAGGGGTTTACTCATGTTTTTTTTCCAAGTTTTCATCAAAAATTAAAAATCTCTAATCCGACTAATTGACGTACGAGGAGCTCAGATTTGCAATCCGCGTTCAATTTGGAGTTTTCGTTTAGCCGCTACGGCCGATCAAAGTCTGAAAAATCAATTATTTTATTTAATTTTCCAAAATGTTCATAGTGACTGACTAATTTTTTTGCTATTGAAGATAGCTCAATTTTTTTAACGGCAATCGATTTCTCTCGTTTTTCTGATGAAAATAAGGTAAAATTCAATAGTCTACGATGATTATTAAGAAAGTTGCATTTTTTTCACAAAATTTCAAGGGGTTTACTCATGTTTTTTTTTCCAAGTTTTCATCAAAAATTAAAATCTCTAATCCGACTAATTGACGTACGAGGAGCTCAGATTTGCAATCCGCGTTCAATTTGGAGTTTTCGTTTAGCCGCTACGGCCGATCAAAGTCTGAAAAATCAATTATTTTATTTAATTTTCCAAAATGTTCATAGTGACTGACTAATTTTTTTGCTATTGAAGATAGCTCAATTTTTTTAACGGCAATCGATTTCTCTCGTTTTTCTGATGAAAAAAATGTAAAATTCAATAGTCTACGATGATTATTAAGAAAGTTGCATTTTTTCACAAAATTTCAAGGGGTTTACTCATGTTTTTTTTCCAAGTTTTCATCAAAAATTAAAAATCTCTAATCCGACTAATTGACGTACGAGGAGCTCAGATTTGCAATCCGCGTTCAATTTGGAGTTTTCGTTTAGCCGCTACGGCCGATCAAAGTCTGAAAAATCAATTATTTTATTTAATTTTCCAAAATGTTCATAGTGACTGACTAATTTTTTTGCTATTGAAGATAGCTCAATTTTTTTAACGGCAATCGATTTCTCTCGTTTTTCTGATGAAAATAAGGTAAAATTCAATAGTCTACGATGATTATTAAGAAAGTTGCATTTTTTCACAAAATTTCAAGGGGTTTACTCATGTTTTTTTTCCAAGTTTTCATCAAAAATTTAAAATCTCTAATCCGACTAATTGACGTACGAGGAGCTCAGATTTGCAAACCGCGTTCAATTTGGAGTTTTCGTTTAGCCGCTACGGCCGATCAAAGTCTGAAAAATCAATTATTTTATTTAATTTTCCAAAATGTTCATAGTGACTGACTAATTTTTTTGCTATTGAAGATAGCTCAATTTTTTTAACGGCAATCGATTTCTCTCGTTTTTCTGATGAAAATAAGGTAAAATTCAATAGTCTACGATGATTATTAAGAAAGTTGCATTTTTTCACAAAATTTCAAGGGGTTTACTCATGTTTTTTTTTCCAAGTTTTCATCAAAAATTAAAAATCTCTAATCCGACTAATTGACGTACGAGGAGCTCAGATTTGCAATCCGCGTTCAATTTGGAGTTTTCGTTTAGCCGCTACGGCCGATCAAAGTCTGAAAAATCAATTATTTTATTTAATTTTCCAAAATGTTCATAGTGACTGACTAATTTTTTTGCTATTGAAGATAGCTCATTTTTTTTAACGGCAATCGATTTCTCTCGTTTTTCTGATGAAAATAAGGTAAAATTCAATAGTCTACGATGATTATTAAGAAAGTTGCATTTTTTCACAAAATTTCAAGGGGTTTACTCATGTTTTTTTTTCCAAGTTTTCATCAAAAATTAAAATCTCTAATCCGACTAATTGACGTACGAGGAGCTCAGATTTGCAATCCGCGTTCAATTTGGAGTTTTCGTTTAGCCGCTACGGCCGATCAAAGTCTGAAAAATCAATTATTTTATTTAATTTTCCAAAATGTTCATAGTGACTGACTAATTTTTTTGCTATTGAAGATAGCTCATTTTTTTTAACGGCAATCGATTTCTCTCGTTTTTCTGATGAAAATAAGGTAAAATTCAATAGTCTACGATGATTATTAAGAAAGTTGCATTTTTTCACAAAATTTCAAGGGGTTTACTCATGTTTTTTTTTCCAAGTTTTCATCAAAAATTAAAAATCTCTAATCCGACTAATTGACGTACGAGGAGCTCAGATTTGCAATCCGTGTTCAATTTGGAGTTTTCGTTTAGCCGCTACGGCCGATCAAAGTCTGAAAAATCAATTATTTTATTTAATTTTCCAAAATGTTCATAGTGACTGACTAATTTTTTTGCTATTGAAGATAGCTCAATTTTTTTAACGGCAATCGATTTCTCTCGTTTTTCTGATGAAAATAAGGTAAAATTCAATAGTCTACGATGATTATTAAGAAAGTTGCATTTTTTCACAAAATTTCAAGGGGTTTACTCATGTTTTTTTTCCAAGTTTTCATCAAACAATAAAAATCTCTAATCCGACTAATTGACGTACGAGGAGCTCAGATTTGCAATCCGCGTTCAATTTGGAGTTTTCGTTTAGCCGCTACGGCCGATCAAAGTCTGAAAAATCAATTATTTTATTTAATTTTCCAAAATGTTCATAGTGACTGACTAATTTTTTTGCTATTGAAGATAGCTCAATTTTTTTAACGGCAATCGATTTCTCTCGTTTTTCTGATGAAAATAAGGTAAAATTCAATAGTCTACGATGATTATTAAGAAAGTTGCATTTTTTCACAAAATTTCAAGGGGTTTACTCATGTTTTTTTTCCAAGTTTTCATCAAAAATTAAAAATCTCTAATCCGACTAATTGACGTACGAGGAGCTCAGATTTGCAATCCGCGTTCAATTTGGAGTTTTCGTTTAGCCGCTACGGCCGATCAAAGTCTGAAAAATCAATTATTTTATTTAATTTTCCAAAATGTTCATAGTGACTGACTAATTTTTTTGCTATTGAAGATAGCTCATTTTTTTTAACGGCAATCGATTTCTCTCGTTTTTCTGATGAAAATAAGGTAAAATTCAATAGTCTACGATGATTATTAAGAAAGTTGCATTTTTTCACAAAATTTCAAGGGGTTTACTCATGTTTTTTTTTCCAAGTTTTCATCAAAAATTAAAAATCTCTAATCCGACTAATTGACGTACGAGGAGCTCAGATTTGCAATCCGTGTTCAATTTGGAGTTTTCGTTTAGCCGCTACGGCCGATCAAAGTCTGAAAAATCAATTATTTTATTTAATTTTCCAAAATGTTCATAGTGACTGACTAATTTTTTTGCTATTGAAGATAGCTCAATTTTGTTAACGGCAATCGATTTCTCTCGTTTTTCTGATGAAAATAAGGTAAAATTCAATAGTCTACGATGATTATTAAGAAAGTTGCATTTTTTCACAAAATTTCAAGGGGTTTACTCATGTTTTTTTTCCAAGTTTTCATCAAACAATAAAAATCTCTAATCCGACTAATTGACGTACGAGGAGCTCAGATTTGCAATCCGCGTTCAATTTGGAGTTTTCGTTTAGCCGCTACGGCCGATCAAAGTCTGAAAAATCAATTATTTTATTTAATTTTCCAAAATGTTCATAGTGACTGACTAATTTTTTTGCTATTGAAGATAGCTCAATTTTTTTAACGGCAATCGATTTCTCTCGTTTTTCTGATGAAAATAAGGTAAAATTCAATAGTCTACGATGATTATTAAGAAAGTTGCATTTTTTCACAAAATTTCAAGGGGTTTACTCATGTTTTTTTTCCAAGTTTTCATCAAAAATTAAAAATCTCTAATCCGACTAATTGACGTACGAGGAGCTCAGATTTGCAATCCGCGTTCAATTTGGAGTTTTCGTTTAGCCGCTACGGCCGATCAAAGTCTGAAAAATCAATTATTTTATTTAATTTTCCAAAATGTTCATAGTGACTGACTAATTTTTTTGCTATTGAAGATAGCTCAATTTTTTTAACGGCAATCGATTTCTCTCGTTTTTCTGATGAAAAAAATGTAAAATTCAATAGTCTACGATGATTATTAAGAAAGTTGCATTTTTTCACAAAATTTCAAGGGGTTTACTCATGTTTTTTTTCCAAGTTTTCATCAAACAATAAAAATCTCTAATCCGACTAATTGACGTACGAGGAGCTCAGATTTGCAATCCGCGTTCAATTTGGAGTTTTCGTTTAGCCGCTACGGCCGATCAAAGTCTGAAAAATCAATTATTTTATTTAATTTTCCAAAATGTTCATAGTGACTGACTAATTTTTTTGCTATTGAAGATAGCTCAATTTTTTTAACGGCAATCGATTTCTCTCGTTTTTCTGATGAAAATAAGGTAAAATTCAATAGTCTACGATGATTATTAAGAAAGTTGCATTTTTTCACAAAATTTCAAGGGGTTTACTCATGTTTTTTTTCCAAGTTTTCATCAAAAATTAAAAATCTCTAATCCGACTAATTGACGTACGAGGAGCTCAGATTTGCAATCCGCGTTCAATTTGGAGTTTTCGTTTAGCCGCTACGGCCGATCAAAGTCTGAAAAATCAATTATTTTATTTAATTTTCCAAAATGTTCATAGTGACTGACTAATTTTTTTGCTATTGAAGATAGCTCAATTTTTTTAACGGCAATCGATTTCTCTCGTTTTTCTGATGAAAATAAGGTAAAATTCAATAGTCTACGATGATTATTAAGAAAGTTGCATTTTTTCACAAAATTTCAAGGGGTTTACTCATGTTTTTTTTCCAAGTTTTCATCAAAAATTTAAAATCTCTAATCCGACTAATTGACGTACGAGGAGCTCAGATTTGCAATCCGCGTTCAATTTGGAGTTTTCGTTTAGCCGCTACGGCCGATCAAAGTCTGAAAAATCAATTATTTTATTTAATTTTCCAAAATGTTCATAGTGACTGACTAATTTTTTTGCTATTGAAGATAGCTCAATTTTTTTAACGGCAATCGATTTCTCTCGTTTTTCTGATGAAAATAAGGTAAAATTCAATAGTCTACGATGATTATTAAGAAAGTTGCATTTTTTCACAAAATTTCAAGGGGTTTACTCATGTTTTTTTTCCAAGTTTTCATCAAAAATTAAAAATCTCTAATCCGACTAATTGACGTACGAGGAGCTCAGATTTGCAATCCGCGTTCAATTTGGAGTTTTCGTTTAGCCGCTACGGCCGATCAAAGTCTGAAAAATCAATTATTTTATTTAATTTTCCAAAATGTTCATAGTGACTGACTAATTTTTTTGCTATTGAAGATAGCTCAATTTTTTTAACGGCAATCGATTTCTCTCGTTTTTCTGATGAAAATAAGGTAAAATTCAATAGTCTACGATGATTATTAAGAAAGTTGCATTTTTTCACAAAATTTCAAGGGGTTTACTCATGTTTTTTTTCCAAGTTTTCATCAAAAATTAAAAATCTCTAATCCGACTAATTGACGTACGAGGAGCTCAGATTTGCAATCCGCGTTCAATTTGGAGTTTTCGTTTAGCCGCTACGGCCGATCAAAGTCTGAAAAATCAATTATTTTATTTAATTTTCCAAAATGTTCATAGTGACTGACTAATTTTTTTGCTATTGAAGATAGCTCAATTTTTTTTAACGGCAATCGATTTCTCTCGTTTTTCTGATGAAAATAAGGTAAAATTCAATAGTCTACGATGATTATTAAGAAAGTTGCATTTTTTCACAAAATTTCAAGGGGTTTACTCATGTTTTTTTTCCAAGTTTTCATCAAAAATTAAAAATCTCTAATCCGACTAATTGACGTACGAGGAGCTCAGATTTGCAATCCGCGTTCAATTTGGAGTTTTCGTTTAGCCGCTACGGCCGATCAAAGTCTGAAAAATCAATTATTTTATTTAATTTTCCAAAATGTTCATAGTGACTGACTAATTTTTTTGCTATTGAAGATAGCTCAATTTTTTTAACGGCAATCGATTTCTCTCGTTTTTCTGATGAAAATAAGGTAAAATTCAATAGTCTACGATGATTATTAAGAAAGTTGCATTTTTTCACAAAATTTCAAGGGGTTTACTCATGTTTTTTTTCCAAGTTTTCATCAAAAATTTAAAATCTCTAATCCGACTAATTGACGTACGAGGAGCTCAGATTTGCAATCCGCGTTCAATTTGGAGTTTTCGTTTAGCCGCTACGGCCGATCAAAGTCTGAAAAATCAATTATTTTATTTAATTTTCCAAAATGTTCATAGTGACTGACTAATTTTTTTGCTATTGAAGATAGCTCAATTTTTTTAACGGCAATCGATTTCTCTCGTTTTTCTGATGAAAATAAGGTAAAATTCAATAGTCTACGATGATTATTAAGAAAGTTGCATTTTTTCACAAAATTTCAAGGGGTTTACTCATGTTTTTTTTCCAAGTTTTCATCAAAAATTAAAAATCTCTAATCCGACTAATTGACGTACGAGGAGCTCAGATTTGCAATCCGCGTTCAATTTGGAGTTTTCGTTTAGCCGCTACGGCCGATCAAAGTCTGAAAAATCAATTATTTTATTTAATTTTCCAAAATGTTCATAGTGACTGACTAATTTTTTTGCTATTGAAGATAGCTCAATTTTTTTAACGGCAATCGATTTCTCTCGTTTTTCTGATGAAAATAAGGTAAAATTCAATAGTCTACGATGATTATTAAGAAAGTTGCATTTTTTCACAAAATTTCAAGGGGTTTACTCATGTTTTTTTTCCAAGTTTTCATCAAAAATTAAAAATCTCTAATCCGACTAATTGACGTACGAGGAGCTCAGATTTGCAATCCGCGTTCAATTTGGAGTTTTCGTTTAGCCGCTACGGCCGATCAAAGTCTGAAAAATCAATTATTTTATTTAATTTTCCAAATGTTCATAGTGACTGACTAATTTTTTTTGCTATTGAAGATAGCTCAATTTTTTTAACGGCAATCGATTTCTCTCGTTTTTCTGATGAAAAAAATGTAAAATTCAATAGTCTACGATGATTATTAAGAAAGTTGCATTTTTTTCACAAAATTTCAAGGGGTTTACTCATGTTTTTTTTTCCAAGTTTTCATCAAAAATTAAAAATCTCTAATCCGACTAATTGACGTACGAGGAGCTCAGATTTGCAATCCGCGTTCAATTTGGAGTTTTCGTTTAGCCGCTACGGCCGATCAAAGTCTGAAAAATCAATTATTTTATTTAATTTTCCAAAATGTTCATAGTGACTGACTAATTTTTTTGCTATTGAAGATAGCTCAATTTTTTTAACGGCAATCGATTTCTCTCGTTTTTCTGATGAAAATAAGGTAAAATTCAATAGTCTACGATGATTATTAAGAAAGTTGCATTTTTTCACAAAATTTCAAGGGGTTTACTCATGTTTTTTTTCCAAGTTTTCATCAAAAATTTAAAATCTCTAATCCGACTAATTGACGTACGAGGAGCTCAGATTTGCAAACCGCGTTCAATTTGGAGTTTTCGTTTAGCCGCTACGGCCGATCAAAGTCTGAAAAATCAATTATTTTATTTAATTTTCCAAAATGTTCATAGTGACTGACTAATTTTTTTGCTATTGAAGATAGCTCATTTTTTTTAACGGCAATCAATTTCTCTCGTTTTTCTGATGAAAAAAATGTAAAATTCAATAGTCTACGATGATTATTAAGAAAGTTGCATTTTTTCACAAAATTTCAAGGGGTTTACTCATGTATTTTTTCCAAGTTTTCATCAAAAATTTAAAATTTCTAATCCGACTAATTGACGTACGAGGAGCTCAGATTTGCAAACCGCGTTCAATTTGGAGTTTTCGTTTAGCCGCTACGGCCGATCAAAGTCTGAAAAATCAATTATTTTATTTAATTTTCCAAAATGTTCATAGTGACTGACTAATTTTTTTGCTATTGAAGATAGCTCAATTTTTTAACGGCAATCGATTTCTCTCGTTTTTCTGATGAAAATAAGGTAAAATTCAATAGTCTACGATGATTATTAAGAAAGTTGCATTTTTTCACAAAATTTCAAGGGGTTTACTCATGTTTTTTTTCCAAGTTTTCATCAAAAATTTAAAATCTCTAATCCGACTAATTGACGTACGAGGAGCTCAGATTTGCAATCCGCGTTCAATTTGGAGTTTTCGTTTAGCCGCTACGGCCGATCAAAGTCTGAAAAATCAATTATTTTATTTAATTTTCTAAAATGTTCAAAGTGACTGACTAATTTTTTTGCTATTGAAGATAGCTCAATTTTTATGACGGCAATCAATTTCTCTCGTTTTTCTGATGAAAAAAATGTAAAATTCAATAGTCTACGATGATTATTAAGAAAGTTGCATTTTTTCACAAAATTTCAAGGGGTTTACTCATGTATTTTTTCCAAGTTTTCATCAAAAATTAAAAATCTCTAATCCGACTAATTGACGTACGAGGAGCTCAGATTTGCAAACCGCGTTCAATTTGGAGTTTTCGTTTAGCCGCTACGGCCGATCAAAGTCTGAAAAATCAATTATTTTATTTAATTTTCCAAATGTTCATAGTGACTGACTAATTTTTTTGCTATTGAAGATAGCTCAATTTTTTTAACGGCAATCGATTTCTCTCGTTTTTCTGATGAAAATAAGGTAAAATTCAATAGTCTACGATGATTATTAAGAAAGTTGCATTTTTTCACAAAATTTCAAGGGGTTTTACTCATGTATTTTTTCCAAGTTTTCATCAAAAATTTAAAATCTCTAATCCGACTAATTGACGTACGAGGAGCTCAGATTTGCAAACCGCGTTCAATTTGGAGTTTTCGTTTAGCCGCTACGGCCGATCAAAGTCTGAAAAATCAATTATTTTATTTAATTTTCCAAAATGTTCATAGTGACTGACTAATTTTTTTGCTATTAAGGATAGCTCAATTTTTTTAACGGCAATCGATTTCTCTCGTTTTTCTGATGAAAATAAGGTAAAATTCAATAGTCTACGATGATTATTAAGAAAGTTGCATTTTTTCACAAATTTCCAAGGGGGGTTTAGTCATGTATTTTTTTCAAGTTTTCATCAAAAATTAAAAATCTCTAAACCTACTAATTGACGTACGAGGAGCTCAGATTTGCAAACCGCGTTCAATTTGGAGTTTTCGTTTAGCCGCTACGGCCGATCAAAGTCTGAAAAATCAATTATTTTATTTAATTTTCTAAAATGTTCAAAGTGACTGACTAATTTTTTTGCTATTGAAGATAGCTCAATTTTTATGACGGCAATCAATTTCTCTCGTTTTTCTGATGAAAAAAATGTAAAATTCAATAGTCTACGATGATTATTAAGAAAGTTGCATTTTTTCACAAAATTTCAAGGGGTTTACTCATGTATTTTTTCCAAGTTTTCATCAAAAATTTAAAATCTCTAATCCGACTAATTGACGTACGAGGAGCTCAGATTTGCAAACCGCGTTCAATTTGGAGTTTTCGTTTAGCCGCTACGGCCGATCAAAGTCTGAAAAATCAATTATTTTATTTAATTTTCTAAAATGTTCAAAGTGACTGACTAATTTTTTTGCTATTGAAGATAGCTCAATTTTTATGACGGCAATCAATTTCTCTCGTTTTTCTGATGAAAAAAATGTAAAATTCAATAGTCTACGATGATTATTAAGAAAGTTGCATTTTTTCACAAAATTTCAAGGGGTTTACTCATGTATTTTTTCCAAGTTTTCATCAAAAATTAAAAATCTCTAATCCGACTAATTGACGTACGAGGAGCTCAGATTTGCAAACCGCGTTCAATTTGGAGTTTTCGTTTAGCCGCTACGGCCGATCAAAGTCTGAAAAATCAATTATTTTATTTAATTTTCCAAAATGTTCATAGTGACTGACTAATTTTTTTGCTATTGAAGATAGCTCAATTTTTTTAACGGCAATCGATTTCTCTCGTTTTTCTGATGAAAAAAATGTAAAATTCAATAGTCTACGATGATTATTAAGAAAGTTGCATTTTTTCACAAAATTTCAAGGGGTTTACTCATGTATTTTTTCCAAGTTTTCATCAAAAATTTAAAATCTCTAATCCGACTAATTGACGTACGAGGAGCTCAGATTTGCAAACCGCGTTCAATTTGGAGTTTTCGTTTAGCCGCTACGGCCGATCAAAGTCTGAAAAATCAATTATTTTATTTAATTTTCTAAAATGTTCAAAGTGACTGACTAATTTTTTTGCTATTGAAGATAGCTCAATTTTTTTAACGGCAATCGATTTCTCTCGTTTTTCTGATGAAAAAAAAGTAAAATTCAATAGTCTACGATGCTTATTAAGAAAGTTGCATTTTTTCACAAAATTTCAAGGGGTTTACTCATGTTTTTTTTCCAAGTTTTCATCAAAAATTAAAAATCTCTAATCCGGCTAATTGACGTACGAGGAGCTCAGATTTGCAAACCGCGTTCAATTTGGAGTTTTCGTTTAGCCGCAACGGCCGATCAAAGTCTGAAAAATGAATTATTTTATTTAATTTTCCAAAATGTTCATAGTGACTGACTAATTTTTTTGCTATTGAAGATAGCTCAATTTTTTTAACGGCAATCGATTTCTCTCATTTTTCTGATGAAAATAAGGTAAAATTCAATAGTCTACGATGATTATTAAGAAAGTTGCATTTTTTCACAAAATTTCAAGGGGTTTACTCATGTCTTTTTTTCGTGTTTTCATCAAAAATTAAAAATCTCTAATCCGACTAATTGACGTACGAGGAGCTCAGATTTGCAATCCGCGTTCAATTTGGAGTTTTCGTTTAGCCGCAACGGCCGATCAAAGTCTGAAAAATCAATTATTTTATTTAATTTTCCAAAATGTTCATAGTGACTGACTAATTTTTTTGCTATTGAAGATAGCTCAATTTTTTTAACGGCAATCGATTTCTCTCGTTTTTCTGATGAAAAAAAAGTAAAATTCAATAGTCTACGATGCTTATTAAGAAAGTTGCATTTTTTCACAAAATTTCAAGGGGTTTACTCATGTTTTTTTTCCAAGTTTTCATCAAAAATTAAAAATCTCTAATCCGACTAATTGACGTACGAGGAGCTCAGATTTGCAAACCGCGTTCAATTTGGAGTTTTCGTTTAGCCGCAACGGCCGATCAAAGTCTGAAAAATCAATTATTTTATTTAATTTTCCAAAATGTTCATAGTGACTGACTAATTTTTTTGCTATTGAAGATAGCTCAATTTTTTTAACGGCAATCGATTTCTCTCGTTTTTCTGATGAAAAAAAAGTAAAATTCAATAGTCTACGATGCTTATTAAGAAAGTTGCATTTTTTCACAAAATTTCAAGGGGTTTACTCATGTTTTTTTTCCAAGTTTTCATCAAAAATTAAAAATCTCTAATCCGGCTAATTGACGTACGAGGAGCTCAGATTTGCAAACCGCGTTCAATTTGGAGTTTTCGTTTAGCCGCAACGGCCGATCAAAGTCTGAAAAATGAATTATTTTATTTAATTTTCCAAAATGTTCATAGTGACTGACTAATTTTTTTGCTATTGAAGATAGCTCAATTTTTTTAACGGCAATCGATTTCTCTCGTTTTTCAGATGAAAAAAATGTAAAATTCAATAGTCTACGATGATTATTAAGAAAGTTGCATTTTTTCACAAAATTTCAAGGGGTTTACTCATGTCTTTTTTTCGTGTTTTCATCAAAAATTAAAAATCTCTAATCCGACTAATTGACGTACGAGGAGCTCAGATTTGCAATCCGCGTTCAATTTGGAGTTTTCGTTTAGCCGCTACGGCCGATCAAAGTCTGAAAAATCAATTATTTTATTTAATTTTCCAAAATGTTCATAGTGACTGACTAATTTTTTTGCTATTGAAGATAGCTCAATTTTTTTAACGGCAATCGATTTCTCTCGTTTTTCTGATGAAAAAAAAGTAAAATTCAATAGTCTACGATGCTTATTAAGAAAGTTGCATTTTTTCACAAAATTTCAAGGGGTTTACTCATGTTTTTTTTCCAAGTTTTCATCAAAAATTAAAAATCTCTAATCCGGCTAATTGACGTACGAGGAGCTCAGATTTGCAAACCGCGTTCAATTTGGAGTTTTCGTTTAGCCGCTACGGCCGATCAAAGTCTGAAAAATCAATTATTTTATTTAATTTTCCAAAATGTTCATAGTGACTGACTAATTTTTTTGCTATTGAAGATAGCTCAATTTTTTTAACGGCAATCGATTTCTCTCATTTTTCTGATGAAAATAAGGTAAAATTCAATAGTCTACGATGCTTATTAAGAAAGTTGCATTTTTTCACAAAATTTCAAGGGGTTTACTCATGTTTTTTTTCCAAGTTTTCATCAAAAATTAAAAATCTCTAATCCGGCTAATTGACGTACGAGGAGCTCAGATTTGCAAACCGCGTTCAATTTGGAGTTTTCGTTTAGCCGCTACGGCCGATCAAAGTCTGAAAAATCAATTATTTTATTTAATTTTCCAAAATGTTCATAGTGACTGACTAATTTTTTTGCTATTGAAGATAGCTCAATTTTTTTAACGGCAATCGATTTCTCTCATTTTTCTGATGAAAATAAGGTAAAATTCAATAGTCTACGATGCTTATTAAGAAAGTTGCATTTTTTCACAAAATTTCAAGGGGTTTACTCATGTTTTTTTTCCAAGTTTTCATCAAAAATTTAAAATCTCTAATCCGGCTAATTGACGTACGAGGAGCTCAGATTTGCAAACCGCGTTCAATTTGGAGTTTTCGTTTAGCCGCTACGGCCGATCAAAGTCTGAAAAATCAATTATTTTATTTAATTTTCCAAAATGTTCATAGTGACTGACTAATTTTTTTGCTATTGAAGATAGCTCAATTTTTTTAACGGCAATCGATTTCTCTCGTTTTTCTGATGAAAAAAAAGTAAAATTCAATAGTCTACGATGATTATTAAGAAAGTTGCATTTTTTCACAAAATTTCAAGGGGTTTACTCATGTTTTTTTTCCAAGTTTTCATCAAAAATTTAAAATCTCTAATCCGGCTAATTGACGTACGAGGAGCTCAGATTTGCAAACCGCGTTCAATTTGGAGTTTTCGTTTAGCCGCTACGGCCGATCAAAGTCTGAAAAATCAATTATTTTATTTAATTTTCCAAAATGTTCATAGTGACTGACTAATTTTTTTGCTATTGAAGATAGCTCAATTTTTTTAACGGCAATCGATTTCTCTCGTTTTTCTGATGAAAAAAAAGTAAAATTCAATAGTCTACGATGATTATTAAGAAAGTTGCATTTTTTCACAAAATTTCAAGGGGTTTACTCATGTTTTTTTTCCAAGTTTTCATCAAAAATTTAAAATCTCTAATCCGACTAATTGACGTACGAGGAGCTCAGATTTGCAAACCGCGTTCAATTTGGAGTTTTCGTTTAGCCGCTACGGCCGATCAAAGTCTGAAAAATCAATTATTTTATTTAATTTTCCAAAATGTTCATAGTGACTGACTATTTTTTTTGCTATTGAAGATAGCTCAATTTTTTTAACGGCAATCGATTTCTCTCATTTTTCTGATGAAAATAAGGTAAAATTCAATAGTCTACGATGATTATTAAGAAAGTTGCATTTTTTCACAAATTTTCAAGGGGTTTACTCATGTCTTTTTTTCGTGTTTTCATCAAAAATTAAAAATCTCTAATCCGACTAATTGACGTACGAGGAGCTCAGATTTGCAATCCGCGTTCAATTTGGAGTTTTCGTTTAGCCGCTACGGCCGATCAAAGTCTGAAAAATCAATTATTTTATTTAATTTTCCAAAATGTTCATAGTGACTGACTAATTTTTTTGCTATTGAAGATAGCTCAATTTTTTTAACGGCAATCGATTTCTCTCGTTTTTCTGATGAAAAAAAAGTAAAATTCAATAGTCTACGATGATTATTAAGAAAGTTGCATTTTTTCACAAAATTTCAAGGGGTTTACTCATGTTTTTTTTCCAAGTTTTCATCAAAAATTAAAAATCTCTAATCCGGCTAATTGACGTACGAGGAGCTCAGATTTGCAAACCGCGTTCAATTTGGAGTTTTCGTTTAGCCGCAACGGCCGATCAAAGTCTGAAAAATGAATTATTTTATTTAATTTTCCAAAATGTTCATAGTGACTGACTAATTTTTTTGCTATTGAAGATAGCTCAATTTTTTTAACGGCAATCGATTTCTCTCATTTTTCTGATGAAAATAAGGTAAAATTCAATAGTCTACGATGATTATTAAGAAAGTTGCATTTTTTCACAAATTTTCAAGGGGTTTACTCATGTCTTTTTTTCGTGTTTTCATCAAAAATTAAAAATCTCTAATCCGACTAATTGACGTACGAGGAGCTCAGATTTGCAATCCGCGTTCAATTTGGAGTTTTCGTTTAGCCGCTACGGCCGATCAAAGTCTGAAAAATCAATTATTTTATTTAATTTTCCAAAATGTTCATAGTGACTGACTAATTTTTTTGCTATTGAAGATAGCTCAATTTTTTTAACGGCAATCGATTTCTCTCGTTTTTCTGATGAAAATAAGGTAAAATTCAATAGTCTACGATGATTATTAAGAAAGTTGCATTTTTTCACAAAATTTCAAGGGGTTTACTCATGTTTTTTTTCCAAGTTTTCATCAAAAATTAAAAATCTCTAATCCGACTAATTGACGTACGAGGAGCTCAGATTTGCAATCTGCGTTCAATTTGGAGTTTTCGTTTAGCCGCTACGGCCGATCAAAGTCTGAAAAATTTTTTTTTAAAGCTATGAACCGTCCCGATTCTAGCGCCATCTTTTGATCAAATCCTGTAGTTTCGTTAATGCTTTAATGCTCTAGAAGTTGAGTCACAGTAACATTTCCCGCGTTCATTGGAAGAAAGGAGTGCAGTGCCTTTTAGTACGTACCTCAGTTCCGGACGCAAGATTCCATGACCAATGATGAATTGCAGTTTTTCCATGTTTCTTCTATGACTGTTCACCCAGTTGGCGTAGACTTCGGAGGCGTAGTTGTCTTGGACCAATCCTCTTTTGACGTCATCGAGTAACTTCGTTTTGCGCTTTAATGTCATGCTGATGAATCTCTGACGTTCGGATTTTGACATTGTCGATATGGCCTTTTCTTGTTTTAGAATATCCTAAAGGATAAACGTTTATTGATATTGACATTTTGAGAAATCTTGAGAAATTATGACCAAAACTAAGTTACGTCAAGTTTTTGGGCTGCGATACAAAAGTACCATCACGTGGTCTACTGATGACGACACACCTGAAACTCTTTCCTGTTGGTAAAACTTCTGCTTAACGTCTGGGCGACAGTTATCATGACCGGTTCATGTGATTTGGCGTCGACCGGAGGCTCCGGCGTGTCTCCCATGAACCGCAAAATCGTCATCCAGATGGCCTGAGCGGCTATGACATCATCCGGAGTTGGAAGTTCACGGTGCAGAGACGTCTTCAGGGATTTAATCAAGTGCTGATGGTTCATCGTCGGATGAAAAAAGGTCGCCGCGTATTTCTGAAAAGTGTACTGCGACAAATCTTCCTCTTCCTCCTCTTCATATTGTTCGCTGGGCGGCCTCATTCTCTTCTACAAAATAATTCGCATGAACACAATCAATTGTTTGCACAGTTTATCACTTCGATAAATATACGCCTATCTATAAATCGAAAATTACGTACCGAAGCTTCTGTCGTAATTTTAGTAGCCGATGTCTGTAATTTGGGATCGTCGAGGAAATCAAAAACAGCGTTTACCAGTTGATCAGCCTGAACGTCATCTTGGGGCACTTCCGTCAATTGGTATTCCATATTCAGCTCCTCTAAAGTGTTCTTCATGTTGACTTCTGCGATTTGCCGATAGTTCTTGTTCCCCGCGCGCTTCATCTCCCTTTCCTGGGAGCGCCGCAACTTAACGGCTGCGCAGATCTTTCCGAATTTTCCGTATTTACGCACGTAGCGACCTTTGAGCGCGGCCTGGAATTTCATCACCGACGCTCTGATGGTCTTGTAGCTTTGCGTCAGCAGTCGAGCTCGAATCGAAGCTTGAAGGCGGTGGTAACCATTCCTGATGATCAGGAACCTCCGCCTCAACCCCCTCGCGCGCCAGTGCTTCTGGAAGACCACGGCGGCCTGTTTCATCTTCGTGTACTTCGTCCGATAGATCCAACCGCGAATGTTCTTCTGCAAGATAACAATATACTTCGCCAGGATCTTCGTCCTCTCCTCCTCCAAGTAAGCGTGGTCGCCTTCCTTCAAAAATACTCTCGTGTTTCCCAGTTGGTAGTCTTCTCCGTTCTTGAAAACGGCCTCGCATATCTTCAACGTGGCGGCCTTGCAGTCGGTTTTGTGCGCCGGCGGAATTTTGGTCGTTAAATATCGGAATCTGTTGACGAAGTCCACGTAAACGTGACGGATCGGATATCCGGCTTGTCTTATGTAGGCCGTTTCCATCATGCCGGAGTATCTGAGCTGGCGGACGCATAATGCTGTGTCGAAAAGCTGTAAAAATGTAACGGATTTTATAAGTGAAAAAATGTTTCAATGCAACGAATTTTATAAATGAAAAATTTTTGATTCGACGATAAAAAACTTTTCGATGTAACGAATTTAGTTATAGGAATATTTCGATGCAACGAATTTTATAAATAAAAAATTTTCAATGCAGCAAATATATCGATTCCTTGATGACAACTTTTCGATGTAACGAATTTCAACATTAGAATATTTCGTTGCAGCGAATTGTATCAGTAAGAAATTTGCTTATAAATAATATAAATGACTGTTCAATCAGAAACTTTACAAATTTGATTTATTTTGTGAATGATAAACTTTTCGAAAAATATTCTATAAAATGCTATTTGTTAAGTGAAAATATAAATTTTGACATAAAATAATTTATAAAAAATGAATTTTAGATGCGGGGACTCGACACCTAATAAGGGTGTTAGTTGAATCGGTTAAGATTGTTAAAGTAAACTTTTCGACGCAATGAAATTTCGATATACATAAGTTTATATGTAATGATATCTTAAAATGCTAGATTTTCGAGGAAAGACATGTTTAAATATAAAAATTTTAATTTTAGTTTCAATTGGGAGAAAATTGACGCAAAGAGAACTTTGAGTGAATATTCTTAAATGCAAAGAAATGTTTAAATGCAAGATTTTCGATGTAAGGGTATAGATTTTCGATACAAGGAAATTTATAATTTATATTCATAATTTTGAATTGCAAGAAATTTTAAATAGAAAATTACATCGATGTAAGAAAATATATAAATATATAGATTTCGACGTAAGGAAGTTTATAAATGTATCATTTTCGATACAAGGAAATGTACAAAATTCTCGAAAACGCGAAAATGTGTAATTTGTATAATTTTGACGCAAGGAAATTTTCGATACAAGGAAATTTACATTTGAAAAATTTTTGTGCGCAAGAAACATTGAATATATAATTTTGGACGGAATTAAATTTTTACAAACAAAATTTTTGATGTGAGAAAATTTAACGCTAGAAAATTTATAAATGTATTATTTTCGATACAAGGAAATTTATACCTGCAAAGTTTATTGCGCATAAAAATTTTGCATTAAAAGAAATTTCTATATACAAAATTTTCTATGTAAGAAAATTTGTTATTGTATAAATTTCGATGCAAGGAAGTTTATAAATGTATCATTTTCGATACAAGGAAATTTATAACTGCTTTCTGCGCAAGAAATTAAATATATTATTTTGGTGGGAAAGAAATTTATTAATACAAAAATTTCGACGCAAGGAAATGTATAGATTTTTGAAGCAAGGAATTAATAATTTAGATTTGAAACAAATTTATAAATACAAAAATTTCGATGTAAGAACAAGTATAAATATGTAGATTTTGAATCAAGGAAGTTTATAAATGTATCATTTTCGATACAAGGAAAGTTATAACTACAAAATTTTCTTTATAGGAAAATTTGTAATTGTATAAATTTCGACGCAAGGAATAAATTTGGAAATACAAAAATTTCGATGTTAGGAAATTTATAAATGCGTCGATTTTAAATCAAGGAAGTTTATAAATATCATTTTCGATACAAGGAAATTTGTGTCAGAATATTTTATACATCATTTTTTAATGGAAAGAAATGTATAGATACAAATTTCTCGACGTAAGGAAATTTGTAAACGTTTAAATTTTTGACAAAAGGTGATTTATAAATGTATCATTTTCGATACAAGGAAATTTATAACTATAAAATTTTCGATGGAATGGGTAAAATTTGAGGGAAGGAAATTTATAAATGCATCATTTTCGATACAAGGAAATTTATAACTACAAAATTTTCGATGAAATGGGTAAATTTTGATGGAAGTAAATTTATAAATATATCATTTTCGATACAAGGAAATTTATACTTGCAAAGTTTGATGCGCATAAAAATTTTGCATTAAAATAAATTTCTGTACATAAAATTTTCTATGTAAAAAAAATTGTAATTGTAAAAATTTCAACGCAAGGAAGTTAATAAATGAATCATTTTCGATACAAGAAAATTTATAACTACAACATTTTCGTGGCCAACAAATTAAATAAAAAATTTGCATTGAAAAAATTTATAAGTACCAAATTTTCGATGTAAGAAAATGTGTACATATTTGACACGAGGTGATTTATAAATGAATCATTTTCGATACAAGAAAATTTATAAATACAAAATTTTCGATGAAATAAATGCTTAAATGGATAAATTTTGATGGAAGGAAATTTATAAATGTAGCATTTTCGATACAAAGAAATTAATACCTGCAATGTTTGGTGCGCATAAAAATTTTGCATCGAAAGAAATTTGTAAATACAAAATTTTCTCATATAAAAAAATTGTAATTGTATAATTTTCGATGCAAGGAAGTTTATAAATGTATCATTTTCGATACAAGGAAATTTATCACTGCTTTCTGCGCAAGAAATGTATAAATACAAAAATTTCGACGCAGGAAAATTTATAAATGTGTAGATTTTGAATCAAGGAAGTTTATAAATATATCATTTTCGATACAAGGAAATTTCTGCGCTCAAGTATTTAATACATAATTTTTTAACGGAAAGAAATGTATAAATGCAAAATTTTCGTCGTAAGAAAACGTGCAAACGTTTAAATTTTTGACACAAGGTGATTTATAAATGTATCATTTTCGATACAAGAAAATTTATAACTACAAAATTTTCGATGGAATAAATGCGAAAATGGGTAAATTTTGATGGAAGGAAATTTGTAAATGTATCATTTTCGATACAAGGAAATTTTTAACTACAAAATTTTAGATGGAATAAATGCGTAAATGGGTAAATTTTGATGAAAGGAAATTTATAAATGTATCATTTTCGATACAAGGAAATTTTTAACTACAAAATTTTCTATTAAATAAATGCGTAAATGGGTAAATTTTGATGGAAGAATAAATGTAGCATTTTCGATGTAAGGAAATTTATAAGCGCAAAGTTTATAAAAAATACAAAATTTTCTATTTGTAATTATATAATTTTCGACGCAAGGAAATTAATAAATATATAATTTTCGATACAAGAAAATTTATTACTACATTTTCATGGGCAATAAAAATTTTGCATTGATAAAATTTTATAACTACAAAATTTTCAATGTAAGAAAATATGTAATTGTGTACATTTTTGATGTAAGGTGATTTATAAATGTATCGTTTTCGACACAATGAAATTTTTCGCGTGCAAGAATTTATATTAAAAACAAAATTTTGTCTTGAAAGAAATTTTTAAACATAAAATTGATACATTTATACATTTTCTTTCATCAAAATGTACCCATTTGCGCATTTGTTTCATCGAAAATTTGGTAGTTATAAATTTCCTTGCATCGAAAATGATACATTTATAAACCTCCGTGTGTCAAAAATTTGCTTACGTCGAAAATTTTGCATTTATACATTTCTTTCCATTAAAAAATTATGTATAAAATATTTGGGCACAAAAATTTCCTTGTATCGAAAATGATATATTTATAAACTTCCTTGATTCAAAATCTACACGTTTATGAATTTCCTTGCGTCGAAATTTTTGTATTTATAAAATCCAATGATGTGTATAAATGTAGCATTTTCGATGCGAGGAGATTGATAAATTCAAAAATTTTGTGGCGTAATTAAAAAAAAAAGATAAATTCATGATTTTTGATGCGTGAAAATGTAAAAAAAATGTCGTTCGATTTGGGATTTAGATGCAGTGATTATTATAGATAAAACTTTTACCCAATAATAAAAAAATGATAGATTTTTTTAAATAAATTGCAGAAAGCATTAAATAAATTCAATCAAAATAAAAATTTTTTTTTTTATTTGGTTTTTTTTGTGAGCCTGGCATAAGAATCTTGTGAATTTTGTAAGTATTTCATTTTCGATGCACAAAAACAAAATATGCTATTGATTAATTACACATAAAACAGAAACCATTTTGAATAAATTCAGAACGTTTCAAGTCTGTGCGACTGTATGGTTTAAGCCTATGTTAAAAAGTCAATTGTTTTTATATTTTTTTTCAAGCTCACAGATAATGAGGCACTTTTGTATAACTACAAACTGTGTTTTGGCATGTTCTTTTTTGAAATTTAATAATTCGTTTTTATTTTAAATTGACTCTTTTTTGGCGCAGTCGATAGGATTAGAAATCGCACTTGCTAAATTTAAAAAGTTTGACGTCTGTGTCAATTATTTTTCATATTTTTTCAAGCCGTCGGAATTTGATCTATTTTTGCATGGCTGTACATTCGTATGATTCTATTTCTTGGCGCAGTCGATAGGATTCGAAATCATATTCCTTTCGCGAGCGCAGGTTCGAATCCTACCGACTGCGCCATATTTTATTTGTGGGTGTTCTGTTAATTAATTTTAACTAGATATAACTTTATTAATTATAATTAGTGAATTTAGAAAGTTTGAAGTCTATGTAAATTATTTTCATATTTTTTCAAGCCGTGGGAATTTGATCCATTTTTGCATGATTATTTTTCTTGGTGCAGTCGATAGGATTCGAAATCATATAGCGCAGAATCCTACCGACTGCGCCATATTTTATTTGTGGGTGTACTGTGAATGAATTTTAACTAGATATAACTTTGTTGATTACAGTTATGCCGCGCGTGGTTCAATCTCGTCGTGTTCGCACTGCTGCCCTTGTACGGTCGCGACATCTATACGTAAGTTTTCTAATTACTTAAAATTTTGTGTTTATATTTTTGTAAAATGTTTTGACTATATAATCGCCGTATTGGTGCCCTACAATAAAAGTATCTTCCTAACCATCAGAAAGTGAGCAATTTGAGCACGATTACAAACCGTGTTCTCTTGTGATTCTCTTGAAATCCGGCAAAGGAATGTCTTAAGATTTTAATTGAATTATGAAGGTGAATTTAGTTTAGTTTAAAATTTTACCATAGGTTTTTTCTCTTCGTTCGGTTTGATGCACCGCACGAAGAACGGTTGTCGGCTGTTCAAGTTTTTCATCAGCACTTCCAGCGATTGCCTAAATTGCCCGGAAAGTGTGACGTTCCTTTTGCCCGTGTCGTCCTGGACCTCGTTTTCGAATAGTTTCTTCAGGAAGGCGTTGCTGCTGGTGGCTATGAGTTGTTTCAGGTCGGTGCTGAAGGAGTCTCTGTTCTTCTCCAGGAATCCTAAAAATTGAGAATGAATGAGCAATGAAAGACAAATAAATATTGAAACACAGCACTCACCTGGGATCTGGTAGGTGACAGATCCAGCGAAATGCACGATGGTGAAGTTCGGCTGCAAATCCGACTTCGGCTTGCTGTAGTTCTTGTGCTTCCCGTGCTGATTGTGCAGCTTTGAGAGCATCGTGACATCAGTTCCTTTGGGAAACTTGGTCTCATCATCGATCAAACTCATCACGTTCAGCGGCTTCAGCCCGATCATATCCAGAATGTCCTGGTTGTCGATAAACGAGATATTCTTCCAGTTGATCCCCTCCTGGTTGTAGTAATTCTGCTCCATTTTGAAGATGTGCTGCACGAAGAACTGCTGCAGATTCTCGTTGGCGTAGTTGATGCACAGCTGCTCGAAACTGTTGACGTTGAAATTCTCGAAGCCGAATATGTCCAGCACGCCGATGCTGTACTTCTTCGACAGCTTGCACTGGTCGATCACCAAATTGATTTTGTCCACGAGCACGATGAACAGCTTCCCGTAGATTCCTTTAACGAACGCGTCCCTCGAATCCGCGGCTTGAGCTTTGGAGAGCGCCTGGGTGACCCTCTCCCCGTTGATGAAGAACGTCTTCCTCGTTAAAGCTTTCGAAAAGTCGGGCTTGCTGATCCCCAGAATCTCGGCGATCTTCCCCAGCACGCCCGCGTCGATCACATCCGACTGCTCGATGTTGTTAACGACCTCCCCTTTGAAGGTCAAGTTGCCGATGTGCAGTATCGCAGCCAGAAGAGAAAACATCTGCCAGGTTTCTTCCTCGGCGAAGTTGAGCACCTTCATCGCGTTCCTGATATCGGCGAATTCGTCGGCTTCCTTCCTTCCCTGGCACGTGAGGGTCTTCCCTCCGTTCAGGTAGTTGTAGCGGGAAGCGTCTTGAAGTTCCAATTTCTTCTTTTCTTCGCCGCTCAGGCCCGCCATCATGGAGTAGAAGATGTGGTAGTTGCGTTCGCCCTCGTTGAGGGAAACGATGCGGCTCTTCTCGAGCAGGTACTGGTTGATCTTGGCGCCCTCTATGTTGCCCGTTTTGTTGAACTGCACGTCGATGTACTTGCCGAACCTCGAGGAGTTGTCGTTGCGGACGGTCTTCGCGTTTCCGAACGCCTCCAGGATGGGATTGGCTTCGAGGATTTGCTGTTCGATCCAGGAACGCTTCCCGCTGACCGCCGCCAGGTATTGGAGGATTAGCTTCGTGCTTTCTGTTTTACCGGCGCCGCTCTCTCCACTAGAAATAAATGGTCATTATGTGGTGACGGCTCACGAGGTGACTCATGGTACGGCCGAGGTAGCAAATAAGTCACCCCGAGAGCCCTCACCATCATTATGGCAATAATCCAAATTTACGAAAGAGATTGAATTAAAAATAAAAACACTTTGCCGGTGTCACGATTTTTTTACTTTATTGTGACTTGTTTCGTCCTGTTCGGACATTATAAGCTAAAATTTGTGTTCCTTCGTAGTTCAATATAGAACTGCATCAGCTGCATCAAAAAACTTACCTGATAACAATGCACTGATCCTTAAGACTCAACAACATGTTCGCGTAGCTCCCATCACCAATGGCAAAAATATGCGGAGGTAATTCCCCAATCTTCTTATTTCTATACTCCCTAATCAAATTATTCGTGTATATCGGCAGAAACTCGTAGGGATTGATCGCCACCAACATGGTCCCCGTATAGGTCTAAAAAAAAAACCTTCAGCACGTGCACACGTTGCCCTCGCACACACCGCACTCACGTAAATGATCTTTTGGGAATACCTCAACTTCAAATTCCTCAATATCGAGTACTCCTGCAGATCGCCCAGACTGATCATGTCCTCCATTCCTTTCACCGAGGACGTGTGCATGACCTTGAGGATCTGCTCGCGGGCGATGAAGAGCTCGCTGTCCGTTTCGGTTTTGATCTTGATCCTCTTCGGTTCGATCGCGAGCACCTTGGCCCCCGCGGGCACCTCGAACTCTCCATTGTTGGCCGGTTGCACCCACACGAAATCACCCTAGAAGAAGGAATTAAACCGTCTTGTAACAATCACCAGGTATAAAACATGTTGTTCTTGCAATAACTGACATTTCTGGGTTTAATGGTTATTAACACGTTGATCGTGTTGTTAGTCACCGGTGACTGACACGGAAGTATTCTAATGGGGCCACGTCAGTCACCGATGACTGACAGTGAGTGCCTACTTTAAACTTACCATTTAACGCTATCAGTCACGAAAATGAATGAAATATTCTCACTGTCAGTCACCGATGACTGACAGTGAGTACCTACTTTAAACTTACCATTTAACGCTATCAGTTACGAAAATGAATTAAATAATAAAAACGTAGAAAACTTTTTTTGACATTTTACAAAAAAACGTGTTGGCAGCCAATGTGTTAAACTTGCTCAGGTCCATTAGGAATATGAAAGCCAAATCATTTCTGAACAATTTTTTAAAGGTTAGGAGTCTCCACTTATTTTAGTTTTTGAATAATCAACGCGTTTTGGATTTTTTTGGCGCCGAAAGTTGGTTTTTTGGAAAATTAGGTAATGAATGTGCTTGTTTTTCTTTGATCTTAAAAGACCCTTTTTGTTTCGGGGTGATTATTTTGAATATTAGGTGATGAATGTGCTTGTTTTCTTTTGGAATTTAAAAGACAGATTTTTGTGAACCGTTCCGTAAAAGTTGTAAGTCTGCATTTGTTTTAGATTTTGAAAAAACAACGTATTTTCGATTTTTTTCATGCCGAAAATTGGACCTCTTTGGTTTCTTGGAAAATTAGGTAATGAATGTGCTTGTTTTTCTTTGATCTTAAAAGACAAACTATTTCTTAACAATTCCGTAAAAGTCGTAAGTCTGCATTTTGAAAAATCAACGCATTTTCGATTATTTTGGCGCCGAAAATTGGACTTTTTTGGTTTCTTGGAAAATTAGGTAATGAATGTGCTTGTTTTTTGTTTGATCTTAAAAGACAAACTATTTCTGAACAATTCCGTAAAAGTCGTAAGTCTGCATTTTGAAAAATCAACACATTTTCGATTTTTTTTTGGCGCCGAAAGTTATACCCTTTTTGTTTCGGGGTGATTATTTTGAAAATTAGGGGATGAATGTGCTTGTTTTCTTTTGAAATTTAAAAGACAGGCTTTTTATGAACCGTTCCGTAAAAGTTGTAAGTCTGCATTTGCTTTAGATTTTGAAAAAACAAAGCATTTTCAATTTTTTTGGCGCCGAAAGTTGGACTTTGTTGGTTTCTTTAAAATTAGGTAATGAATGTGCTTGTTTTTCTTTGATCTTAAAAGACAAACTATTTCTGAACAATTCCGTAAAAGTCGTAAGTCTGCATTTGTTTTAGATTTTGAAAAATCAACGCATTTTCGATTTTTTTTTGGCGCCGGAAGTTGGACCCTCTCGGTTTCAGGGTGATTATTTTGAAAATTAGGGGATGAATGTGCTTGTTTTCTTTTGGAATTTAAAAGACAGACATTTTGTGAACAATTTCGTAAAAGTCGTAAGTCTGCATTTGTTTTAGATTTTGAAAAAACAACGTATTTTCGATTTTTTTGGCGCCGAAAGATGATGGACCCTTTTGGTTTCGGGGTGATTATCTTGAAAATTAGGGGATGAATGTGCTTGTTTTTTCTTTGATCTTGAAAGACAAACTATTTCTGAATAATTCTGTAAAAGTTATAAGTCTCCATTTGTTTTAGATTTTGAAAAAACAACACATTTTCGATTATTTTGGCGCCGAAAATTGGACCTTTTTGGTTTTAGGTTGATTATTTGAAAAATATGGTGATGGCTGTGCTAGTTTTTTCTTATAATTTAAAAGACAAACTATTTTTGAACAATTCTGTACAAGTTATAAGTCTGCATTTGTTTTAGATTTTGAAAAAACAACGCATTTTAGATTTTTTTGTCGCCGATAGTTGGACCCTTTTTGTTTCGGGGTGATTATTTGGAAAATCAGGTGATAAATGTGCTTATTTTTTTTTTAGGAATTTAAAAGACAAACTTTTTGTGAACCGTTCCGTAGAATTTATAAGTTTGCATTTGTTTTAGATTTTGAAAAATCAACGCATTTTCGATTTTTTTGGCGCCGAAAATTGGACCTTTTTGGTTTTTGGTTGATTATTTGGAAAATATGATGATAAATGTACTTGTTTTCTTTTGGAATTTAAAAGACAGACTTTTGTGAACCGTTCCGTAAAAGTTGTAAGTCTGCATTTGTTTCAGATTTTGAAAAATCAACGTATTTTCGATATTTTTGGCGCCAAAAATTGGACCTTTTTGGTTTTAGGGTGATTATTTGATATATTAGGTGATTAATGTGCTTGTTTTTTTTTACTTTAAAACACAAACTATTTCTGAACAATTCTGTACAAGTTATAAGTCTGCATTTGTTTTAGATTTTGAGAAAAAATTTTTGACGCCGAAAGTTGAACTTTTTTGGTTTCTTGGAAAATTAGGTAATGAATGTGCTTGTTTTTCTTTGATCTTAAAAGACAAACTATTTCTGAACAATTCCGTAAAAGTCGTAAGTCTGCATTTTGAAAAATCAACGCGTTTTCGATTTTTTGACGCCGAAAATTGCCATTCCTGTGTTTGATGGTGATTATTTGGAAAACTACGCAAGGAATGTGCTTAGTTTTTTCAGGTATAAAAACCTAATTATTTCTGAACAATTTTGTGAAATTAGTAAAGGATTTAATTTTTTAATTTTTTTTTTTCGATTTTTGAGCGTTAAAAATGGCCATTATTGCGTTTTATGGTGAATATTTTGAAAAATACTTGATGAATGTGTTTACTTTTTTAGAATATAAAAGCCTAATTATTTCTGAACAATTTTGTAAAAATGCATTTGTTTTGCATTTTCAAAAAAAAATAGTTGATAGTTATTATTTGGAAAACTAAGTTATTAATACGCGTTTTTTTTTGTATTACAAAAGCTTAATCATTTCTGAACAATTTTGGGAAACTTGAAACCCTGCACTTGCAACGGATTAAAAAAAAATGGATTTTTGATCGCCAAAAATGTCTATTATTGCGTTTGATGGTGATTATTTAGAAAAATATGGGATGAATAAGCTTACTTTTGATAGAACATAAAAGTCTAGTCATTTCTGAATAATTTTGTAAAAGTTAAAAGTCTGCATTTGTTTTGAATTTTGAAAAATTAATTGAATTTCCATTTTTTGCGCTGAATATGACCATCTTGCGTTTGTTGATATTTTTTTTAGAAAACTATATGCTTAGCATTTTAAGATTTTTGTGGGATATGAAAACCCATTTAATTCTAAACAATTTTTTTTGTTATGAATTTTCAAAAATTAATTCATTTTCGATTTAAGAAAATAAAAATGGCGCTATTATTTGAAAATCTACGTCATTTTTTTAATATTAATGCATCTTAAATTTTGAACAATTTTGTAGGAGTTAAAAGACTGCGTTTCGTTTGAATTTTGAAAAATAAATTTTTACGTGTTAAAAATTACAATTCTTGTAATTGATGATGATTATTTAGAAAACAATATAACGAATGTGTTTATTTTATTTTGAATAATGAGAGCTGCATGATCAAGTTTTCAGAAGTTTTGGATACAAAAAAAAATAAAATTCGTTTTTGATTTTCGAGCGCTACATATGGCCATTTTTGAGTTTGATGGTGATTATTTGGAAAAGTAGGTGACTGATTTGTTTAGTTTTTTTCTGAAATATGAAAGCCAAATAATTTATGAACAATTTTGGCAAAATTTGAAAGTCTGACCTTGTTTTAGATTTTCGAAAATTAATGCATTTTTTTTTATTTTTGAGCTATTTTTGGGTTTGATGATGATTATTTGGGAAACAATATAATTAATGTGTTTATTTTCTTTTGGATAATGAGAGCCTCGTGATTTCTGAACAATTTTGTAAAAGTTAGAAGACTGTATTTGTTTTGGATTAAAATAAATAAAATGCATTTTCGATTTTCGAGCGCTTCAAATGGCCATTTTTGAGTTTGGTGGTGATTATTTGGAAAAGTAGGTGGTTGATGTGCTTACTTTTTTTCTGGAATATGAAAGCCAAAAAATTCTGAACAATTTTGTAAAATTTGAAAGTCCTTGTTTTGGATTTTAGAAATTAATGTATTTTTTTTAATTTTTGAGCTATTTTTGAGTTTGATGATGATTATTTGAGAAACAACATAATGAATGTGTTTATTTTTTCTCTGGATAATGAGAGCCTCGTGATTTTTGAACAATTTTGTAAAAGTTAGAAGACTGTATTTGTTTTGGATTAAAAAAAATGTATTTTCGATTTTCGAGCGCTACAAATGGCCATTTTTGAGTTTGGTGGTGATTATTTGGAAAAGTGAGTGGTTGATGTGCTTAGTTTTTTCTGGAATATGAAAGCCAAAAAATTCTGAACAATTTTGTAAAATTTGAAAGTCCACCCTTGTTTTGGATTTTAGAAAATTAATGTTTTTTTTTTATTTTTGAGCCATTTTTGCGCTTGATGATGATTATTTGGGAAACAAATTTTTTATTTCGGATTATGAGAGCCGCAAAACCTGCATTTTAAAAAATCAATCAATTTACGATTTTTGAGCGCTTTACATGATGGATTTTTGGGGGTTTGAAGGTGATTATTTGGAAAACTACGTAACCAATTTTTTTATTTTTTTTTACAGGAATATAATTTAATTTAATTTAATTTAATTTATTTGACGGATTCACCTTTTTACAAATTTATTACATATATTATGTATTATGTAAATAATATAGATTTGCCTAATGTTCTATAAACATTTTTTTAGAAGTTGTGCACTTGTTTCTGAATGTGAAAATTCGATGTAGTTTTCACGAGCCTCCGCTGACCCGCGTATCCTTTGTTACGCCACTGGTTGTACATGTCAATTCGCGACGTTTTGACCAAGTTCTATTGGTCATCATCACCAGACTCTCTGATGTTATTTTTTTCGGGAATTATAGGGCCTAAATTTTTTTTTTAGTAGTTCGAAGTGTGCACTTGTTTCCGATTTTGAAATTTGGATTTTTGCAACTACACACCCTTAGTTACGCCACTGTTTGTGACGTTTTGGACAAGTCGTATTGATCATCATCACCACTCTCTGATGTCAGCGTTCTCCACATCATGGCATAGAGGAACAGGTTCTTGTTAGAACCACAACAATTGTATAGTATAGTAAATAATAAAGTAAATAAAGCCAGTATGTACAGAATTCGTGGGATAAATTGATAGCTATGGCAACACAACAATTGTATAGTATAGTTCGTAAATAAGGCCAGCATGTACAGAATTCGTGGGATAAATTGGTAGCTATGGTAACTACAAACTGCAGCTATGGAAAATATTTTTGGATTCGTTCTACTTACCACTGTAAAATTCTTCGACATTTTTATTTAGCCAAACAAAATAACTAACACATATTTGGGTGGAATGTCCACATCACTAATTTTGATTTCGAAAGCGTTATCAAAGGTATCTAAACCGATTGATTATTGCGGATTATATCTTTTATCTAAAAAAAAAATATTGGGTGGGATTTTAGATAACGCAGAGATAAGTGTGATGTTTCATTTATTGACTATTAGTATTGCAAATTGCGATTAGAAGCGTTGATAGGTAAATATAATCAGTGGCGTATCAACACCGTTGCCGGTTTGGGATCGAAAGATTGCGCGCCGACTCTCAAACATTTCTTGTTGGATTTTAATTGCTACAAATTTAAATGTTGCTTTTTTGGTCCTTTACCTAACCAATCGTAAACATTCGGGTTGGCGGAAACACCCGAGACGATCTCAGATTATGGCACGTTTCTTTTGTAGAGGTTACTAGTGCTGGAATTTTTCTTCGAAGATTTTCAAAAAAATTTTGAAGATTGAAGTTTCGAAGATTCGAAGTTTCCCTAACTGTATAGCGTTTTGAGATTTAAAAAATCGAAAACTACGAAACTTTTAAACTTCGATTCTTTGAAGTTCTCTTCGTTTCTTGTGGTTACTACCAGTGGCGGCTCGTCAGGGGAGGCAGGTGAGGCATTGCCTCACCATTAATTTTCTATATTATAAAAATATAAATATATTCAATAAATTTCTTCCGTGTTGGCTTTAATATTGATAATTAATAATTATACAGTAATTATAAATTGTTGTATTAGCGGAATGTTCCTGATTTTTAATGATTGGAATTAGCGCGCCCACCCAGACGAGACTTGAGGCAAATGTAAAGCAGCGCAATTGGAATTTATGCAACTTAATATGCCTTCATACAGTTTACATATATCGCGTTCGTTGTAACGTGCAGATTTATTTCGATATTGGAGGCGAGCCTCAAAGGCTTCTCATTGGTCGGAAATCACCCGCGTGATAGAGAGAGAACAATCGCAGCGCTCGCCATTGTCAGCTGTGTTAAGGCCAGTGTTGCCTAGTCAGCTGAAAATCCGCTATCTGGCGGATTTAAATCCGAATTGCGGAATAATTTTCGTTTTAGCGGCTGGAGGATTTTCTAACGGAATTATGTTGAATCCTCGAGAAAACTTGCGTATTTTCAAAACATCTATTTTACAAGAGAAAAAGCAGAAACTTAAAACATTAACTTAAAAAAATTCAACTCATGGAAAAATGAACACATTTTCAGAAAAATTAAAGCTAGTTTCAAAGGTAGATGTTCTGTGAATATGCTAAAATATTTGAAGAACTCTTCTCATATCAAAACTTATTTTCTTTTCGATTTTTGTTCAACAACTTAAAACATTAATTTTCAAAAATTAACTTACGGAAAAAGTGACACATTTAAAAAAAATGGTGATGTGGCCATCATATTACTTTCTCCGACTTGATGGCATCATTTATATTTACGCTGTCATTGTTTATTTTCAATTTAAATGATATTTTAAATGTACACCGAATGTGTTACCAAAAGTTTTTCAGTTCTTCGGATTATCAAATAAGACGTATGTTCAAAGTTTCATATCAATTGCTCTATTAGTTTTTGAGATACAGCGCACATAGCCAGACACACACACACACACACAGACACAAAAAAAATAATTCCAGAAATTGTTAAAATTGTATCTAGGGACCCAAAAACGGATATTTCCGTAAAAAAAAAATTGAAAAAAAATCAGGATCACAATACTTTCTCGTACTTCATAACGGAGAAAGTAAAAATAGATAGTGATATAATAGAATTTCACAATATTTTTTAAAGTCTTAACTACCATTAAAACTAACTTAAATTTTTGAAAGCCAATTTCTCTGAGTTAAGAATTTTTGAAAATTAATTTTCGAAGTTTTCGAACAAGTGAACAAACAAAACTTAAATTTTTGAGAACGTTAAGTTATGAATTTTGAACTTGTTGAACAATTAAGCAAAACAAAAATCGAAAGCAAAATTGAGTACCACACATATTTTAATAAATCGACAAAATGATATTTTAAATGTACACCGAATGTGTTACCAAAAGTTTTTCAGTTCGTAGGATTATCAAATAAGACTTATGTCTTAAGGTTTCATGTTAATTGCTGTATTAGTTTTTGAGATACAGCGCGCACAGACAGACACAGACACACATACAGACACACAGTCACACAGACGCGCAGATACACACACACACGCACACACACACATGCGCGCACACACACACACACCGACACATTTTGTTTTTCCAGAAATTGTTGAAATAGCATCTAGGGACCCCAAAACGGATATTTCCGTAAAAAAAATTTAGAAAAAATTTTGACGATCACAATACTTTCTCGTACTTCGTAACTGAGAAAGTAAAAATAAAATTAGTTTTAAAGGTAGATGTTTTGTGAATATATTTAAAACAATATTTTTTTTTTTTTGTTCAAGTGTTCAACAACTTTAAATATTAATTTTCAAAAATTCATGTGTTTTGTTTAAGTGTTCGACAACTTAAAATATTAATCTACAAAAATTCAGAACTCAACCAAAAATCAACCAAACTCAAAGTTAATTTTAAAGGTAAATGTATTATGATTGAATTAGAGTTTTTTAAGTATTATTTTTTTTTCTATTTTTTCTTTGTTCAAATATTCGACAAACTTAAAAAAATCATTTTTAAAAATCTATAAGTTGATTCTAAAGGCAGACGTTTTGTGAATATACTTATATTTTTGAGAAATCCTATATCAGTATTTTATTTTTGGTTCGACAACTTGAAATCTTAATTTTCAAAAAAGACCATATTTTCAAAAATCAAAGTTAATTTTAAAGGTAGTCGTCCTGTGGGTGTATTAAAATATTTGAGGAACTCAATTTTGTTTTCGATTTTTGTTTTGTTTAAGAGTTTGATTACTTAAAATATTAATCCACAAAAATTCATAACTCACGCAAAAATAAACAAAACTCAAAGTTGATTGTAAAAGTAAATGTATTATGATTGCATTGGAGTTTTTTAAGTATTATTTTTTTAAATATTTTTTCTTTGTTCAAATATTCGACAAACTTAAAAAAATCATTTTTAACGATCTATAAGTTGATTCTAAAGGCAGATGTTTTTTTAATATACTTAAATTTTTAAGAAATCCTATATCAGTATTTTTTTTGGTTCGACAACTTGAAATCTTAATTTTCAAAAATTCAGAAAACTCAAAAATGACCATATTTTCAAAAATCAAAGTTAATTTTAAAGGTAGCCGTTCTGTGGGTGTATTAAAATATTTGAGGAACTCAATTTTGTTTTCGATTTTTGTTTTGTTTGAGAGTTTGACTACTTAGAATATTAATCCACAAAAATTCATAACACACGCAAAAATAAACAAAAGTCAAAGTTAATTTTAAAGGTAAATGTATTATGATTGCATTAGAGTTTTTAAGGAATTAAATCATATCAGTATTATTTTTTTTCTATTTTTTCTTTGTTCAAATATTCGACAAATCATTATGTATTTGTGAGTTATGTGAAGTTGCGTAATTAAATAATTAAACACAGTTATAAATAGTTATTAATAGTTATTAATAGTTAACAATCAGTTAACTATTGAAAATGAACACATCGTGTTCGAAATGTACATTTAGTGTTATAAATAAACGAGTGAAGTAAGAAATATAACAGTGCTTAATTATTTAATTCAACAAATTCTTTTTTGAAAATTTATAACTCACGCAAAAATAGACACATTTTCAAAAATCGAAGATAATTCTAAAGGTAAATGTTTTGTGAATATACTAGAATTTTTGATCAATTCTATCATACCAGAATTTTTTTCGTTTGACAACTTGAAACAATAATTTTCAAAAATTCAACACCCAGAAATGAACATATTTACAAAAATTAAAGTTTTGAAGGTCAGTCGTTTTGTCGATTTATTAAAATATGTGTGGTACTCAATTTTGCTTAAGATTTTTGTTTTGTTTAATTGTTCAACAAGTTCAAAATTCATAACTTAACGTTCTCAAAAATTTAAGTTTTGTTTGTTCACTTGTTCGAAAACTTCGAAAATAAATTTTCAAAAATTCATAACTCAGAGAAATTGGCAGACTTTCAAAAATTTAAGTTAGTTTTAATGGTACTTAAGACTTAAAAACATATTGTGAAATTCTATTATATCACTATCTATTTTTACTTTCTCCGTTATGAAGTACGAGAAAGTATTGTGATCCTGATTTTTTTTTCAATTTTTTTTTACGGAAATATCCGTTTTTGGGTCCCTAGATACCATTTTAACAATTTCTGGAATTATTTTTTTTGTGTCTGTGTGTGTGTGTGTCTGGCTATGTGCGCTGTATTTCAAAAACTAATACAGCAATTGATATGAAACTTTGAACATACGTCTTATTTGATAATTCGAAGAACTAAAAAGCTTTTGGTAAAATTTCGTACACCGGAAGTGGGTGCTTACCTTAACTGTTTTTTGTTTTTTTGCCAATATTTTCTTAAATATGAAAAATATCACAAAAACATTTAAATAAACAATAAAGACAACAAAGAAATGAACATCTTTTGCTTGCAAATATTTTTTATAAAATCATTGTTATTCGAGAAAAAAAAATTATTATTTTTTTAATTTTTGGTTTATAATTATAAAACGATAATAGCTACAGTAAATTTATGTGAATATTAATTGTAGAGAATGCTAAAATAAACAACTTATAAAGAGTAAGTTTTTTCGAAATCCCTTTAGTTTTTGAGTAAACTGAGTTTTTCAATTTGAAGTATAATTTTTCCGTTTCATAATTTTGACATTTTAAACGTCAGTTTCATCCGAGTTTACACAACGCTCGATGTACATTTAAAATATGATTTCAATTGAAACTGAACCATAAAAGCGTAAATATAAATGATACGATCAAGTCGGAGAAAGTAACATGATGGCCACATCACCATTTTTTTTAGATTTATTTGTTCGTCTTCTACTACTAAAAATATTAATTTTAAAAGATTCATTCAAATTTTTAAGGAATTCAATAATATCTGTATTTATTTTTCTTCGGATTATTTCATTGTTCTACCCAATATTCAACCTTAATTCGTAAGCAAAACGTTAAATTCCACCGTTAAAATGTATGATTTATTTCGTACTTGGTTGGCTATTTGGCGGAAATACTATGTGATAAGATGGCAACACTGGTTAAAGCAGCTTCACAACCCAGGAACGGTAACGTGAACGGGAATGGGAACGAAAATGTACCTGGCTTGTCGTTCCCTTTATCGGAAATTAGTTATTAGTTGTGTAAACAAAATATACTTAACGTGTTAAGTATGGCTCGGAAAATTGAAATCGAAATGTATTATAACAACGTGAAGGAAAATAGGGAGGCTTTAAAAAGATGTGTAGATAATATTAAATCTGTGCCTCACCAAACCAAAAGTTGACGAGCCGCCACTGGTTACTACCAATCAGTGCAACTCGTTATCTCAAAACTTCTAATAAAGCTTGACTTTTACAAATTTTACCATCTTAGAATTGTATTTGCTACACCATCAGGGAAAAATTTTATACCGCATAGAAAGAATTCTCTTAGGTCTTGCAATTTTCCTGTCCTAAAGGAATTTTTGTCTTATGCTTGCATAGAATTTTGATGAATGGATTGAAGGTCATTTCAAGGTTAATGTTAAAGGCAATTGTATAATTGGTAAGCTTTATTACTGAAAACTATTTGCACCAAATATCAGATTGAATCTATTCACTTGTGTTCGTCCAAACAATGGCCGTGCATTTCGACGCCTTCGATTTGCGGATACTCGATGGACGCCTGGTAACCGTTGTAAATCATGTGGACGCCAATGTTCTTGATGTAAATAGAAACAAGCGGTGTGTCCTTCACCATCGCGTAATGCATCCAGTCGTTGGTGAGCGAAGCCTTCTCGGACTCCATCACCGTTCCGTCGATCGTGATCATGTACTTGTGGTCCTTCGGCTCGACCAGCAACGTGTGCGTCTTGAAAACGATTTTAATCATCTGAAACAGAAGGAAAAACTCGTTTAGTTAACAATTCATACATTTGAAAAATTCAAGGTCATTTGTAAAAGTTTTTCTCAAGCACAAATAGTTATTAACGCTAACACGCTAACCCAACTTACCATGTTGTTTCCTTCAGTCGATTTCATCATAACCTCAAACTTGGGCTCAGCACTCGTTCCCAAGAACATGGCCCAATCTTTCGGCACCGCGTACTCCACCTCTCCCTCGACCCTGTTGGAGTGCTTCATCTTGTGATTGTTGACCACGCAAAGCTCGGTCAGACCTAGCGTGTGCATGGACTCGAAGACCCCGCCGAAGACCGTGTTCAGGCCTCCGCTCTCCAGCGATTCCGAAACCACGTACACGCTGGCGATATCCTTGAAGTGGACCTGCACGCTCAACGGAGCGGCCGGTCTCATCGGATCGTCGAAGATGATCCTCATCTCGTTCTCCTCCAGGCCCTCGATCGGCTTAATCGAATCCCTGTCGGTGAATATTTTAGCGACCGCCGAATCGGCCAGTTTCTGCATGGGCTTGGACCTCTTGTGGTCGCCGAAGCCGTGCCTCAGGTTGATCGTGTACTTCCTCAGGGAGTCGTGCTCCAACAAGCACTCGAGCGATCTCTGGTAATCGATTGGTCCGAACACGTTGGCGAAGCAGGTGTCGTAGGAGTACATGTTCTTCAGCTGCGCCTCGGATTTTTCCCCCACCATCTGGAAGGTGAGCAGCGCGTCCTTTTCCGAGCACGTCCTGTCCTCTAATAAATTGCTCGAGAGATGGAACGAGCTCTTCAAGCCGTTATTCGACCAAATGGATTCGCCCTCGAGACAGATCTTCACCTCTTCCTTCGCCATGGTCTGCGCTAGATGGAGTTTGTACGCGTTGTTCAGGTGACCGTCGTCCATGTTCAGCATGCCTTCCAACATCCAACTGCTCACCGTCTTGCCCTCAACTCCGGAATTGTAATGCAGCTTCATCTTGTGCGTAACGGCGGGGTAAAGGTAGTTGTTGCCCTTTTTGTATTCCGTATCCAATTTTAGCGCAATTTCCACGATATCAATTACGGGGTCCTTGTTGAGCTTCAACGTTTTGGTCATGCCGTAGTTCACATCGTCCGGTTGCAACTCTTCGAATCGGAGATGGTACATGAGGGACCTTAAAGCGGTTTGCATGTCTTCGGTGTAGTCTATGTCTAAATCTAAATCGCTGGTCAATTCTTTCGGTAGTTGCATCTCTTGCTCGAATATGCGTTCGATGAAGTCGTTGCCGATGGTTAGTATCTCCAAGTCCGCAAGTGTTTGCTGAAATTACAAAAAAGAAAAATTAGTATCTCTTTCAGAGATAAAAAAAAGATTTAAAAAAAATCTTCAACGTTTTCATCATTTTTAAAGATGTCTCGTCTGCCTTCAATAATGTCGAAAATATCAAAAAGAGTCTCAATTAATAAATTAGAGCTTCTAGATGTTGGCATTCGAATTTCGCGCCATTCTGAGAAGTTTTCAACTTAAAAAAAAAATCCAATTTTTTTGGCTTAAAAAAAAAAAAAAATACTAATACTTAAGTTTACCTCTACCAACATTTAATTATACTTCTTGACCAACCCATGAATGTAATATTCGTTATTGGAAATAAATACTATTATTATTATTATTATTAATAACCAAAATTTAAAGATGTTTTGTCTGCCTTCAATAAAGTCGAAAATATCAAAAAGAGTCTCAATCAATAAATTATAGCTTCTAGAAGTTGGCATTCAAATTTCGGGCCATTCTGAGAAGTTTCCAACTTTTTCAAATAAAATCCAATTTTTTTGGCTTTAAAAAAAAATAAAAAAAATACTAATACTTAAGTTCACCTCTACCAACATTTAATTATACTTCTTGACCAACCCATGAATGTAACATTCGTTATTGGAAATAAATACTATTATTATTATTAATAATAAACAAAATTTAAAGATGTTTTGTCTGCCTTCAATAAAGTCGAAAATATCAAAAATAATCTCAATTCATAAATTAGAGCTTCTAGAAGTTGGCATTGGACATTTCGGGCCATTCTGAGAAGTTTTCAACTTTTTCAAAAAAAATGCCGATTTTTTTGGCTTTCAAAAAAAAATCAAAAATCTAAACAAAATGCTTATTTGTGATCTCGGATAACAAATATAAGTCTCCTGATGACGAGTGTGAAGTCAGAATTCGATTCGGGCTATTTTAAGGTGTTTTTAATTTTTTTGACGTTTTTGGTGACATTTTTCGGCTTTCAAGAAAAATCAGAATTAAAAAAAAACTATTGATTATGGTCTCAATTCGAGTCTCCAGGTAATAAATGTGAAGTTGGAATTCATTTTAGGCTATTTTAAATTTTTCAACATTTTTGATGATATATTTTTGGCTTAAAACGAATCAAAAATTAAAAAAAATAAACGCTTGATTATTGTCTCAAATAACAAAATCAGAAATTAAAAAAAACGATCGATCATGATCTTAATTCGAGTCTTCAGAAAATATATGTGAAGTCGGAATTCGTTTCAGGCTATTTTGAAACGTTTTGAAATTTTTCAACATTTTTGGCTTAAAGAATCAGAAATTTAAAAAAAAAACCCTTGGTTATAGTTTTAAATAACAAATTTGAATCTCCAGATAACGTATGTTCGAATCGGGCTATTTTGAGAAGGTTTCAACATTTTCAAAATTTTTACTGATTTTTTTTGGCTTTCAATAAAAATCAAAAATTAATAAAATTGCTTGGTTATAGTCTCAAATAATAAATTGGAGTCTCCAGATGACATACATGAAATCAGAATTTGAATCGGGCTGTTTTGAGGCAATTTTAAATTGTTCAAAATTTTTACCGACCAATTTTTGGATTCCAAAAAAAAAAAATTGCTTGGATGTAGCCTAAAATAATAAATAAATTTTAGTCTCCAGATGACATATGTAAAATCAGAATTTGATTAGGGCTATTTTGAGGCGTTTTTAAACTTTTCAAAATTTTTATCGACCAATTTTTGGCTTTTTAAACAAAAAAAAAATTGCTGGGTTATAGCCTAAAATAACAAATTTGAGTCTCCAGAAAACGTATGTGAAGTCAGAGTTATATTCGGGCTATTTTGAGGCGTTTTTAAATTTTTCAAAATTTTTACCGACCAATTTTTGGCTCTCAAAAAAAATCAAAAACTAATAAAATTGCTTGATTATAGTCTCAAATAACAAATTTGAGTCTCCAGAAAACGTTTGTGAAGTCAAAATTGATTCGGGCTAATTTTACCGACCAATTTTTGGCTTAAAAAAAAAATTATAAAATTGCTTGGTTATAGCCTAAAATAATAAATAAATTTGAGTCTCCAGATGACATATGTGAAATCAAAATTTGATTCGGGCTATTTTGAGGCGTTTTTAAAATTTTCAAAATTTTTACCGACCAATTTTTTGCTTAAAAAAAACATTAATTAAATTGCTTGGTTATAGCCTAAAATAATAAATAAATTTGAGTTTCCAGATGACATAGGTGAAATCAAAATTTGATTCCGGCTATTTTGAGACGTTTTTAAATTTTTCAAAATTTTTACCGACCAATTTTTGGCTTTCAAAAAAAATTAAAAATTAATAAAATTGCTTGGTTATAGCCTCAAATAATAAATTTGCATCTCCAGATGATATATGTGAAATCAGATTTTGATTCGGGCTATTTTGAGGCGATTTTAAAATTTTCGAAAATTTACACCGACCAATTTTTTGTTAAAAAAAAAATTGCTGGTTTATAGCCTAAAATAATAAATTTTAGTCTTTAGATGACATATGTGAAGTCAAAATTCGATTCTGACTATTTTGAGGCGATTTTAAATTTTTCAAAAATGTTTACCGACCAATTTTTGGCTTTAAAAAAAAATCAAAAATTAATCAAATTGCTTGGTTATAGTCTCAAATAACAACTTTGAGCCTCCAGAAAACGAATGTGAAGTCAGAGTTAGATTCGGGCTATTTTGAGGCGTTTTCAAATTTTCAAAATTTTAATCATTTTCACAGATCTTTTGTCCGCCTTCAATAAAGTCAAAAATTAAAAAAGAAAAATCAAACAAACAGTCTCCATCAATAAATTAAAGTCTCTAGAACAGGAATTTGAAGTCAAAATTCGAATTTCGTGTAGTTTTGAGGAGTTTTCAAAAACGTAAAAAATAGAGTGCGATCAAACGGTCTCAATCGATAAATTAGAACCTCTGAAACAGGAATCTGAAGGCAGAATTCGAATTTCGTGCTATTTTGAGGAGTTTTCAACTGTTTCAACGTTTGTACTGATATTTTTTTGGTTTTTTAAAAAAATTAGAATTAAAGAAAAATGTTTGATTATGGGTTCCAATAATAAATTCAAGTCTCTATCAATAAATTAAAGTCTCTAGAACAGGAATCTGAAGTCAAAATTCTAATTTCGTGCTGTTTTCAGCAGTTTTGAGCAGTTTTCAACTCTTTCAACGATTTTACTGATATTTTTTTGGCTTTTCAAAAAAATTAAAATAAAAAAAAGTGGTTGATTATGGGTTTTAATAATAAATTCGAGTTTTCAGAACACGTATGTGAAGTAGGAATTCTATTCCTGCTATTTTGAGGCGTTTTATAATTTTTTTAACGTATTTTTGGCTTTTAAAAAAATTAAAAATTAAAAAAAACGCTCGGTTATAGTTTTAAATAACAAAATCTAGTCTGCAGAACACGTATGTGCAGTCGAAATTCGTTTTGGGTTATTTTGAGGCGTTTTCAATTTTTTTATTATTTTTACAGATGTTATCTGCCTTCAATGAAGTCAAAAATTTAAAAAGAAAAATCAAACAAACAGTTTCAATCAATAAATTAAAGTCTCTAGAATAGGAATCTGAAGTCAAAATTTGAATTTCGTGCTATTTTGAGGAGTTTTAAACTGTTTCAACGTTTTTACTGATATTTTTTTTGGATTTTCAAAAAAATGAAAATAAAAAAAAATGCTTGATTATGGGTTTAAATAATAAATTCGGGTTTCCAGAACACAGCGGGAATTCTACTCCTGCTACTTACAGGCGTTTTTTTTACGTTTTTGTTGAGAAAAGGTTGGCTTAAAAAAAAATCAAAAACTTAAAAAATCGCTTGGTTATAGTTTTAAATAACAAATCCGAGCATAGTGAGCACGTATGTGAAGTCGAAATTTGTTTCGGGTTATTTTGAGGCGTTTTAAATTTTTCATTTTTTTCTCATTTTTGCAGATCCCTTCAATAAAGTTAAAAATTTAAAAAGAAAAATCAAACAAACAGTCTCAATCAATAAATTGAAGTCTCTAGAACAGGAATCTGAAGTCAAAATTCGAATTTCGTGCTATTTTAGGGAGTTTTCAACCGTTTCAACGTTTTTACTGATATTTTTTGGCTTTTCAAAAAAAAAATTAAAATTTAAAAAAATGCTTGACTATGGGTTTTAGGTTTTAATAATAAATTCGGGTCTCCAGAACACGTATGTGAAATTGGAATTCTATTCCTGCTATTTTGAGGAGTTTTTAATTTTTTTTAACGTTTTTATTGAGAAATGTTTGGCTTTATAAGCGAGATTTTTAAAAAACATTTTATAAGTTTTGTTTGTTGAAATTTTCGATTTTTTAGTCTGCATTTTTTATCTTTAGGTCCAAATTTTCAACGTACTGTATAAATTTTCAACTTTCTGGCCAACATTACAGATATTTATATATTTTTTTATCTTTTTACTTAAGTTTTTCTTTATTTTGACAAAAAAAAAATCATAAATAAAAAAAAATGCTTGGTTGTAGTTTAAAATAACAAATTTGAGTCTCCAAGATGCGTCTGCGATATCGGAATTCGATTCAGGCTATTTTAAGGCGTTTTCAAATTTTCAACATTTTTCTCATTTTTGTAATAGTCAAAAATTCAAATAAAAAGATCGCAATCAGATAGTTTCAATCAATAAATTAGAGCGTTTAGAACGCTAATCTGAAGTCAGACTTCGAATTTCGGGGTGTTTTGAGGAGTTTTTAAATTTTAAACATTTTTCTCATTTTTGCAGATGTTTGGTCTGCCTTCAATAAAGTCAAAAATTAAAAAAAAGAGCGCCATCAAATAGTCTCAATCAATAAATTGGAGTCTCCAGAATGCGAATCTGAAGTCAGAATTTGAATTTCGAGCTGTTTTGAGGAGTTTTTAAATTTTAAACATTTTACTAATTTTTGTAGATGTTTTGTCTGCCTTCAATAAAGTCAAAATCTAAAATAAAAGAGCAAATATTCCCAATCAATAAATTAGCGTCTCTAGAAAACGAATCTGAAATTAAAACTTGAATTTCGGGCTGTTTTGAGGAGTTCTCAAATTTAAATTTTTTTTTTCAGTTTTGCAGATAGATAGATAGATAGATAGATAGATAGATATTTATTTATTTACGTTGCCACCAATATAATGTATATACATGGAATAATTTAACCTAAATATAACATTTAGCGGATGTACACGTCACAAAAATTAAAAAAACAGCAGTAACAGTAGTAAAAGAGTATTGAAAAAAAAAAAAAAAAAACTTGTCATAAATTAGATGAAAGAGTATTAAAAACAATAAATACTTGTCATAAATTAGATAAAAGATTATTAAAAGATTAAAATAGACTAGAATATAAAAAGGTAGTACATTACAGTTACACAGCATCATTGATAAATGCGTTGAACGAGTAGTAACATTTGTTAATGAGATATTCTTTTAATAGCTTTTTAAAAGTTTTAATGCTCTGGTCTAGTTTAATCTTGTCAGGCAGTTTATTAAAAACTAGCAGGCCTGAATATTTCGGTGATTTCTCATACAGAGGCAGATGTTTTGCCTTCAATAAAATAAAAAATAAAAAAAAAACTCAAGCAAATAATCTCAATCGATAAATTAGATCCTCTAGAACAAGAATCTGAATAAATATATAGCATTAATGGGGAATTTCTTGCCGCAGCAAAATATGCGCGCCGTAGCATTAGACGATATGCATGGTGCGTGCGCAATCTTGCAGTAGATCTTACAATCATGTACAGGGTGTAAGCCTGCAGTACACAGACGTCAGCACTCTAATCATCAATCAAATAATTTAGTTGAAAAAAATAATTTCACTTCTCTTTTTAGTTAAATAATTGCTTTCTATATTGTCTTCAATTAATCAACTGTTTCATGTTGAATATCAAGACCCCGTACTTCGTGGTGGTTAAAAGATTTTATCCGCTCTCTTGTTTTTGATGAATTACACATTTTGTCCATCTATCGGAAGAGACTTAAAATATATTTCAATAACTGTAATGTAATGTAATGTAATGTAAAAAGTGTACGGTAATACTATTGTCGACAATGTTCACTGTTCAATAATTGAGGCGTTGAGTTCATATACAGCATTTGTCCAAAAATTTTGAGAAAATCGAGTAAAACTGTTTATCTTGGTAACCGTTACAACTTCACTATTTTCACAATTATTTTTATTACTTATCATAGATAACTGATTGTAAGTGACCAATCATTGAGTTAATTAACTTGTATTAAAAAAAAAAAGAAAAAACAGTCGTTTTTAACAGAATGTTGCAATAAGCAATAAAATGAATAAAATTTAAAGCGTTGTAACTTTGTACATGTGTGGTTTTTAAATGAACTGCATCCACCGCCGGATAGTTTGTATAATACTCCACCAGATGGCGCAAAAATTTTGGACATACGCTGTTGATGAAATCAACGCCTCAATTTATCCAAATTTACTAGCAATCCTGTAGAGCCTTGGAAATTTAAATTTAAACGTCGCTCCGTCGGTATTTTAAGCGAATGCATGTGTGGTCGTAGGTAAAGTATAGTACGTAACGTTAGTTGTAAAATAATAATTTATCCAAATTTTGTTTATGCTGGAGGCTTCTACTTCGTTATACATTTTAAATATTATAATAAAACACTTTTAACTTTGTTTTGTATAAACAAGAAGTCTTGTTTGAAGATGGTAATTGTATTACCGAAACTTAAGTCACAAAAATAAATATACAAGTTATACAAAACAAAGTTAAAAGTGTTTTATTATAATTATCCAAATTTAGTGGCAATCCTGTAGAGCCTTGAAAATTAAAATTTAAACGTCGTTTTGTCGTTATTTTAAGCGAATGAATGTGTGGTCGTAGGTAAACTATAGTACGTAACGCTAGTTGTAAAATAATAATTTATCCAAATTTACTGGCAAGCCTGTAGAGCCTTGGAAATTTGAATTTAAACGTCGCTCCGTCGGTATTTTAAGCGAATGAATGTGTGGTCGTAGGTAAAGTATAGTACGCAACGCTAGTTGTAAAATAAAAAAAAATCGTGCAGATTGAGTACATGGGTTTTTGAGTCAAAACGTGAAAAAAACGCAAGTAAAATCTTGAAGATATAGCAACTGCGGTGAATTTAGTTCGCAATTAAAAATTTTGTTTAAAGTTTTCTCGTGATATCGTGTCCGAAATAGCTCGATTTATTTTTTTGTGTGTAATTTTCGACTCTATTCGAGAAGGCAATTGTTTTTTAGGTGTTTTAAGAAGATTACGTAAAACCGTGCAAATCGAGAACATGTTTTTTTTAGTCGAAACAATTTTCTGCGTGAAAAACGAAAGTAAAATCTTGGAGGTCACCGCGACTGCAGTGATCGTTTTCTCGTGATATCGTGTCCGAAATAGCTCGATTTAAATTGTCTTAATAATTTTTGACTCTATTCGAGAAGACTATTGTTTTTTAGGTGTTTTATGCCGATTAAGCGCAAAATCGTGCAAATCGAGAACATGGGTTTTTTGAGATTAAACTTGTAAATTTCGACTCTATTCGACAAGAAATTGAGTTTTAGGTGTTTCATGCATCTTCAGGCTATTTTTCGTCTTTATTGCATTTTTAAGGAAAATCAACTTACGTTCATCTTATACTCCTCGCCCAAATCAACGTGCACGATGTTCTCAGATTTGGCGCTCGACTTCTGCAGAGCCCCGGTCTTGAAATCATCGAGGACGTACACCATCGTGGCGACGTAATTCCTCTCGGCGAAGGTGGCGTCGTTCGGAGCGTCCTTGATTTTCTTCCAGGAGATCTTCAGCATGTGCAGGGCCGTATCGATACTCGCGTCCACCTTGAAGTTAACGCTGTAGTCCATGGTGTGCAGCTTGTCGACGCCCTGGAACACGTCCAGGACGGGATTGTAGAAGGCCAGGCCTCTCCTCGCGTTCCTCAAGCTCTTGAACTTGATGTCGAGGGAGAGTTTCATCTCGTCGTCCTTTTCCTTCGTGGAAATCACGATGTCGGAGTAGTCGATGTCGGGGACGTAGTTGAACAAGATCGCGGGGAATCCCATATCGCTCGGCATGATTAGGGTTCTCGAGAGTTCGTAGCTGACGTCGATGGATTGCTCCGTTCCCATGAGGTCGCTGCGTATTTTTTGGGCGACGGCCATGATGTCCATGATGTTTGTTTTGTCGAAGTAATGGGTGGCCACGATGTGTCCGTTCGTCGCGAGGACGAGGGTGAGCGTGGCGTCGTCGTTCTTGCCCAGGTTCTTCGCCAACTTCAGGAGGTTGCCCCAGGTGAAGAGCATCTTTTTGCTGGTGGTGTCCAGTTTCAGTTCCTTCAGGAATGATGGGTGGAATCCGGAAATCCTCAGGTAGATCCAGTACGGCGTCGCGCTCAAACCGTTCACGGTGTACTCGTAGCCGCCCGCGATCACGATGTCGTTCTCTTGTTTCGAGTGGATGATCATCAGGTCGAGTGCTTCGCCCAGGGCGTACTTGTCGTTGTAGTAGTCGAGATGGTGGTATCCCGTTATTCCCCTGAAGACGGGCTTCTCGGTGTATTTCAGGATTTGTTTTAAGTGGACGATGAACTTGCGATTGTGCGGAGTTTCGCTCTCGCTGAGCGCGGTGATGTACTTGTAATGGAACATGTAGAGGTCGTGGTGTTTCATGGCGTTCATGGTCCAGTACATGTTCAGAAGTCTCGGGAGGCTCGGCTGGGATTCCATTATCACGTAGTAAGACATTATGCGGAGAGTGGTTGGTAAATCGGAGTTGGTCATGAGAGGCCAGAGGATTTCTAAAGTTAGTTCTTCGCTTTTGACCAATGAGGGGGAGATGGCCAACATTGCGAGCATTCGAAGGTGATCGTCCTCCCACCAATCGCCCCTAACGGCGGGGAGGAGGTGCTGCACGATCGATTCCATCTCGGTGTTGTGGAGCGTTTCCAGGAGGAGGATTCGCATGTCTTGATCTTTCGTCGCCTTCAATCTACCCACCAATTCAAGGATGTACTTCTCGTAGTACTTAACATCAGGGAACTCTTCCTCGAGGTGGTTGTGCGGATGGTAACCGTACTGGCGCGCGGTTTTGGGATCGCGCGTGTACAAACGATTCCTGTCCATGGCCTTATGCAGAAGCGATCCGAAACTTAACATCGCAGTTTTGTAGATACCGGGTGCGTAATCTTTAGAATCCCATTTTAAGATCTCAGCCATATCCTCCACCATTTTCTTATTGGGGAACTTCGCGTTATCAAACATATGCCGCAGCAGATTTTGATCGGTGATCTTCTTATCTTTAATCAGCTTCATCATCAAATGATACGCGGCGTGCGTTCCGGTCTCGGGCAACATCTGCAGGTAGAACATCACGTACTGCCTCTTGGGATCGTGCACCTCATTGCTTAATTTCTCGTGGATCTCGCTCAAAATCTTCTCGTCCATGAAGAGCATCATGTGCGTGAGTCTCCCCAGCAGTTGCGTCTTCTTGAGATCCATCATCTTATCCTCGATCTGGTACTCCGCCATGAAATCCACGATTTCCTTAACCAAAGCAATCGCCTTCTCCGCCATACCTTCAACGGGCCACATCCTCCTTCCATTCGTGAAATCTGGATAGACGGAATCCACGTGCTTCAAGTCGACCATATGGTAGGTCAGATCGTGATGGTAAAGCTCTCCCTCGACCTCCATCTTCGAAGAAATCGGCTTCGTCGTCGTCAACACCAAACTCTGGTTGATGTTAAGGGTGTGACCCTCTCCGTGCCCGTTGAACGGCGTGTAGTAAATCCCACCGTTGTGTTTGATGATATCCAGGATCCTCTCATCGCCGACCTTATTCAAAACGCAACTCCTCTGACTATCGCGACTCAGAGGTTCATCGTAATCCTCCAAAGTATGCTCTTGAATGTCAACATTGGTCAACAGATGGGTGTACATGTGTTCCGTGCCGCGCGGTTCTTGCATCACGTCGATGTGCTCGTGATCCTTCAAGGACTTCACGTTGTAGTAAACCTTCCCCTTGCCGTACAGAGTGTTCTCGTCGGTGTGGAACGCGTACGCCTTCTGGCTCTCGTGCTTCTTCATCATCTCCATGTCCAACTGCAGCATCGAGCTGATCGCCTTCTTCAAGTTCACCACGTAAGGCTTCTCGTCCATCCCGGTGGCGATGCCCATGACGTTTCCGGTCGGAAGGTAGTCGATCCTGAAGGTTTTCGTCAGGTCCGCCATCTCCTCCGGCAGGGGGAGCTCTTTGCTGTCGTAGTCGGACTCGAGGCCGTTGTAGATCTCGTGTCTCACGTTCGTTAGCTTCGCGTAGACGGTGTGGTTGTCCGTCTGGATGTGAAGGTTGCCGACGATGGTGAAGGACGAGACGTAGAGCCTCGGCATCCGCGAGGAGGTGCTGATGGTGCCCAGGTAGTCATACACCAGCTCTTTTCCTTCCGGGAATACCGTGTGGAACGCGTGGGTTGTACATTGCGTACAAACTGGAAATTACAATTGAAATTAGTAAATAAATAAAGCTAAAGTGAGTCAGTAATAATATCTATCTTCAACCTTTTAAAAAATCGCATAAATGAGGTTATGTTTTAACAATGCCTAAAATAGATGAATATGTAAGCGTTCTAAAAATAGAGTTCTATTGCGTAAACTAGTAACTGAAATCGGGGAGAAAACGGTGTTCATACTATGGAGGTGATGAGACGATAACTTAAATCTAACTTGAGAAAAATTTGAAGAAAAAGCATGCCTTGCTTTAGAAGACATTGAAGAAGCATTAACAGCTTATGTAAACACACGGCCAGATGCAAATCTCGGAATGTAGAAAAGATGGACCGATAATCTGCTTCCAAACTTAAAACAAATCGTTGAAGAAACCGTATGCCTACTTTAGAAGAAATCGCAGAAGAAACCGTATGTCTACTTTAGAAGAAATCGCAGAAGCTTGCACAGTTGATGTAAACACACAGCTAGATACAAATCTCAAAACATAAAAGAGATGAACCGAAAATCTACGTCCAAACTTAGAAGAAACCGTATGTCTACTTTAGAAGAAATTGAAGAAACTTGTACAGTTGATGTAAACACACAGCTAGATACAAATCTCAAAATATAAAAGAGATGAACCGACAATCTACGCCCAAACTTAGAAGAAATCGTAGAAGAAACCGTATGCCTACTTTAGAAGAAATTGAAAAAACTTGTACAGTTGATGTAAACACACAGCTAGATACAAATCTCAAAATATAAAAGAGATGAACCGACAATCTACGTCCAAACTTAGAAGAAATCGTAGAAGAAACCGTATGCCTACTTTAGAATAAATTGAAAAAACTTGTACAGTTGATGTAAACACACAGCTAGATACAAATCTCAAAACATAAAAGAGATGAACCGACAATCTACGTCCAAACTTAGAAGAAATCGTAGAAGAAACCGTATGCCTACTTTAGAAGAAATTGAAAAAACTTGTACAGTTGATGTAAACACACAGCTAGATACAAATCTCAAAATATAAAAGAGATGAACCGACAATCTACATCCAAACTTAGAAGAAATCGTAGAAGAAACCGTATGCCTACTTTAGAAGAAATTGAAAAAACTTGTACAGTTGATGTAAACACACAGCTAGATACAAATCTCAAAATATAAAAGAGATGAACCGACAATCTACATCCAAACTTAGAAGAAATCGTAGAAGAAACCGTATGCCTACTTTAGAAGAAATTGAAAAAACTTGTACAGTTGATGTAAACACACAGTTAGATACAAATCTCAAAATATAAAAGAGATGAACCGACAATCTACATCCAAACTTAGAAGAAATCGTAGAAGAAACCGTATGCCTACTTTAGAAGAAATTGAAAAAACTTGTACAGTTGATGTAAACACACAGTTAGATACAAATCTCAAAATATAAAAGAGATGAATCGACAATCTACATCCAAACTTAGAAGAAATCGTAGAAGAAACCGTATGCCTACTTTAGAAGAAATTGAAAAAACTTGTACAGTTGATGTAAACACACAGTTAGATACAAATCTCAAAATATAAAAGATATGAACCGACAATCTACATCCAAACTTAGAAGAAATCGTAGAAGAAACCGTATGCCTACTTTAGAAGAAATTGAAAAAACTTGTACAGTTGACGTAAACACACAGCTAGATACAAATCTCAAAATATAAAAGAGATGAACCGACAATCTACGCCCAAACTTGGAAGAAATCATCGAAGAAACCGTATGCCTACTTTAAAAGAAATTGAAGAAACTTGTACAGTTTATGTAAACACACAGCCAGATACAAATTTCAAAACATAAAAGAGATGAACCGACAATCTACGCCCAAACTTAGAAGAAATCATCGAAGAAACCGTATGCCTACTTTAAAGGAAATTGAAGAAACTAGTACAGTTTATGTAAACACAAAGCCAGAAACAAATTTAGAAGGAATCGCAGAAAAAACTGTATGCCTACTTTAGAAGAAATCGTAGAAGAAACTGTATGTCCACTTTGAAAGAAATTGAAGAAGCTTGTACAGTTTATGTAAACACACGACCAGAAATAAATCTCTAAATATAGAAAAAATGGACCGACAATCTGCGTCTCAACTTAGAAGAAATCGTAGAAGACACCTTATGTCTACTTTAGAAGAAATTAAAGAAGTTTGTACAGTTCATGTAAACACACAGCTGATACAAATTTCAAAACATAGAAGAGATGAACCGACAATCTACGCCCAAACTTAGAAGAAATCGCAGAAAAAACCGTATGCCTACTTTAGAAGAAATCGTAGAAGAAACTGTATGTCTACTTTAGAATAAATTGAAGAAACTTGTACAGTTTATGCAAACACACAGCCAGATACAAATTTCAAAACATAAAAGAGATGAACCGGCAATTAACGCCCAAACTTGGAAGAAATCATCGAAGAAACCGTATGCCTACAGTAAAAAAAAATTGAAGAAACTTGTACAGTTGATGTAAACACACAGCCAGATACAAATTTCAAAACATAAAAAAGATGAACCGACAATCTACGCCCAAACTTAGAAGAAATCATCGAAGAAACCGTATGACCACTTTAGAAGAAATTGAAGAAACTTGTACAGTTGATGTAAACACATAGCCAGATACAAATTTCAAAACATAAAAGAGATGGACCGACAATCTACATTCAAACTTAGAAGAAATCGTTGAAGAAACCGTATGCCTACTTTAGAAGAAATTGCAGAAGAAACCGTATGTCTACTTTAGAAAAAATTAAAGAAGCTTGTACAGTTTATGTTAACACACGACCAGAAATAAATCTCGAAATATAGAAAAGATGGACCGAAAATCTGCGTCTCGACTTAGAAGAAATCGTAGAAGAAACCGTATGTCTACTTTAGAAGAAATTGAAGAAATTTGTAGAGTTCATGTAAACACACAGCCAGATACAAATTTCAAAATATAGAAGAGATGAACCAATAATCTACGTTCAAACTTAGAAGAAATCATCGAAGAAACCGTTTGCCTTCTTTAGAAGAAATCGTTGAAGAAACTGCATGCCTACTTTAGAAGAAATTGAAGACGATTGTACAATTTATGTAAACACACAGTCAGATACAAATCTCAAAATATAAAAGAGATGAACCGACAATCTACATCCAAACTTTGAAATCGCAGAAGAAGCTGTATGCCTACTTCAGAAGAAATTGAAGAAGCTTGTACAGTTTATGTAAACGCACAGCCAGACACAAATTTCAAAATATAGAAGAGATGAACCTACAATCTACGTCCAAACTTAGAAGAAATCTTAGAAGAAAGTGTATGCCTAGTTTAGAAGAAATTAAAAAAATGAGCTGATGAAGTGGACCGCAATTAGGAAGATTACTTTATGTAAACACACAGCCAAAGAAAAATCGCGAAGCGTAGAAAAGAGCTGAGAAGAAATTGTAGAAGAATCCGTAGGTCTATTTTAGAAGAAATAAGAAGAATAAGCTTTCAGGAAGATTACTTTATGCAAAGACACAGTCAAAGAAAAATCTCTAAGCGTAAAAAATATGGACCAACAACCTGTGTCCAAACTTAGAAGAAATTGTGTAAGAAACCGTATGCCTACTTTAGAAGAAATGAGAAGAATAAGCTGTCAGGAAGACTACTTTATGTAATGACACAACCAAAGACAAATTGTAAAGCATAAAAAAGATGGACCGACAACCTATATCCAAACTTAGAAGAAATTGTGGAAGAAATCGTATGCCCACTTTAGAAGAAATGAGAAGAATAAGCTTTCAGAAAGATTATTTTATGCAAAGACACAGCCAAAGAAAAATCTAGAAGCGTAAAAAATATGGACCAACAACCTGTATCCAAACTTAGAATAAATTGTGGAAGAAACCGTATGCCTACTTTAGAAGAAATGAGAAGAATATGCTTTCAGGAAGATTACTTTATGCAAAGTCACAGCCAAAGAAAAATCGCGAAGCGTAGAAAAGATGGACCAACAACCTGTGTCCAAACTTAGAAGAAATTGTGGAAAAAACCGTATGCCTACTTTAGAAGAAATACGAAGAATAAGCTTTCAGGAAGATTACTTTATGCAAAAACACAGCCAAAGATAAATCGCGAAGCGTAAAAAAGATGGACCAACAACCTGTGTCCAAACTTAGAAGAAATTGTGTAAGAAACCGTATGCCTACTTTAGAAGAAATAAGAAGAATAAGCTTTCAGGAAGATTACTCACAGCCAAAGATAAATCGCAAAGCGTAGAAAAGATGTCCATGCTGAGAACACATCGTAGAAGAAATTGTAATTGTACATTAGCAGAAATAAGAAGAACAAGATGATTCAGTGGACCACAGTAAGGAACACTTCGTGTAAAGACACAGATAGAGATAAATCACATACCAGCGTCCAAACTTAAAAGAAATCGCAGAAGAAACCGTACGCCTACTTTTGAAGAAATCGGAGAAGAAACCGCATGCTTACTTTAGAAGAAATTGAAGAAGAAACCGCATGCTTACTTTAGAAGAAATTGAAGAAGCTTGTACAGTTTACGCAAACACACGGCCAAATTTAAATTTCAAGACATAGAAGATATGATCCGACAATCTACGTCCAAACTTAAAAGAAATCGTATGCCTACTTTAGAAGAAATAAGCAGAATAAGGAACAAATTAAACATTTGATAATATAGTATAACAAGTACTTAATGATGAAATTAGTAAGTGATTGATATAATTCTGTTGCATATATTGTATTCAATTAATATATGATATATTAACACAAACGGTGGTGGCAGATGACCTCGCAAAAAAAACAAAAAAAAAGAAGAATAAGCTTTCAGGAAAATTACTGTATGCAAACATACAGCAAAAAAAAATCGCGAAGCGTAGAACAGATGGACCAACAACCTGTGTCCAAACTTAGAAGAAATTATAGAGGAAACCGTAGGCTCACTTTAGAAGAAATAAGAATAATGTGCCAATACAGTGGAGCACATTCGGGAAGATTACTTTATGTAAACTCGCAACCAGAAATAAATTGCAGAGCAAAGGATGGCCAAGAAATATACGGAGCGATAATTTGCGGTCAACATAAGAAGAAATAAAAGAAGAAACTTTAGAAGGGATTCGAAGAAGAGGCTGTTACGGTGTAGCACGGTACTTTATGTGAAGACACAGAGAGAGACAAATCTTGGAATATGGAAAAGGTGGACCGACCACCTGCGTTCAAGCTGAGAAGAAATCGTAAAAGAAACCGTATGTCTACTTTAGAAGAAATAAGAAGATTACGTTGATATAGTCAGGAAGATTATTGTATGTAAATAACTAAAGATAAAGGATGTCCAACAAATATATTGAGTGATAATTTGCGTCCAATTAAAGAAGAAATCAAAGAAGAAACGTAGGCCTACTCTAGAAGAGAAACGAAGAAGTGACTGTTACGGTCAGGAAGATGACTATCTAGACAACCAGAGATAGAGGATGTCCAACAAATATATGAAGTGATAATTTGCGTCTAACCAAAGAAGAAATCAAAGAAGAAACGTAGGCCTACTTTAGAAGAGAAGCGAAAAAGTGACTGTTACGGTCAGAAAGATGACTTTATGTAGACAACTAGAGATAGAGGATGTCCAATAAATATATGGAGTGATAATTTGCATCCAACCAAAGAAGAAATCAAAGAAGAAAAAGGTGTTTACCGTAATAAATATTATTATTATTATTATTGTTATTATTAAATATATGGAGTGATAATTTGCGTCCAATCAAAGAAGAAATCAAAGAAGAAACGTGGGTCTACTTTAGAAGAGAAACGAAGAAGTGACTCTTACGGTCAGGAAGACTACTTTATGTAGACAACCAGAGATAGAGGATATCCAACAAATATATGGAGTGATAATTTGCATCCAACGAAAGAAGAAATCAAAGAAGAAACTTAGGCATACTTTAGAAGACAAACGAAGAAGTGACTGTTACGGTCAGGAAGATTACTTTATGTAAATAAATGAAAAAGATGGACCGACAACCTGCGTTTAAGCTGAGAAGAAATCGTATAAGCAATCGTATGTCTACTTTAGAAGAAATAAGAAGAATACGTTGACATAGTGGCCACACAGAATATTTTATGTAAACAGCCAGATAGAGTATGTTCAAAAAATAATTGCGTCCAATCTGAGAAGAATTCAAAGAAGAAACTGGCCATGGAAGAGAGAGAGAGAGATAATACGCGTTTTTGAATTGTTTTGTGTGTTCACATTTTTGAAAAAAATATAAATCGAGTTAGGAAAAAAATTGCAAATTCGTAAAATATTTTAGAAATATAATGGGGTTTTAAGGAAATCTAGTTTGTTTGTGCAAAACTTCATATCTCAAAATTGGATTGGATTTTGGTTTTGAAAACGTTAAACAATTTAGGATGAATCACGTTTAAAGGAATTGCAAAGATTATCAAATTTGATACAACAGATTTTTTGGAATTTTGCAAAATTTGAATAGCTGATAAAAAAAATCAGAAAATATTAACCGCTTTGGATTTTTTTTTATATATTTTGGAAATATACTGAATTTTTAAAAATATACAGCTTTTTCATCAAAGCACGAAAGTTGCACATAGAAAATCGAAATTCCAAACGCTCGCGCAAAGTTCTCTACAAAAATTCATATTTCAAAAACCACGCATTGAATTTGAGTTTTGAACGCGTTAAACGATTCAGAATGAAACGGGTTATGAAAACTGGGAAGATCATTAAATTTAATTCGACAGATTTTTCTGTACAGAGGCTCGAATTTACTTAAATTTGAAATTTAAATCTTTGAGAAAAAGTGTAATTCACAGTATATTAAGTGTAAGAAGCTATTATTATTATTATTTTTTTGGTAATCCATAATAATATATGAAATTTTGCCTACGCTAATAAAACAAAAAAAAAAAAAGATTTTCGAAAAGCGTCAAAACTTTCCTCTCCAGATATTAAAGTGTTGATTAGATACGTAAAACAAATGATGAATAATTACGGAATTATTTGTACTTACGGAACGTCAAAACAAGCACTTTAAGGTACATGGTGACTGAAGGACCTGAACAGCAGCGACCGAAAACTTCTATTTAATAGCGCCCGTATCTCATAAAATTCTTAACCTTTAATCCTGATTACCAGATGATTGTCATTATTTTATAAAACAATCTGACCCGTGAACTTTACATTGAAACAACAAACATACTTCTTATCCAACATTTTTGTAGACTTAGTTAGCGGTTAATTAGAACGCGGAGTGAACATAACAATTCGGGAAAAAAAGGGGAATTATTTGTTCGTATCTCCTCGAAGGACTTTTTTCCTGCGGAGGCCGTAAATATTTTTCTGTTAATTGTGCGAATTGGCGGTAGCGAAGCGGATGTTTGTTTATCCTTTTATTTTGTTCTTACAAAGTGTTTAATTAGTTTTTATCAGAGATAAACTTCCAATATTGCAAACATGTTTTTGTTCTTAAATTTTCATTTCGATAATATTACATAATTAAGCAGTGTTTGACCGAAAGCATAAGAATTGTATATTTGGGATTATTTTTTTATTTAAAAGACGCATACGTTAACTAACGATTCAAAAATTTGAGCCGAAGCAAAAGTTCTGAACGTTCAAAATTGTCTGTGTAATAAGGTTAAAGAGGGCTCTATCCCAACCTCGATCTTGTCTCTAGCTAGATTTAAAAAAAATCTCCGAATTTTACACAATTAGCCTCAAAAAACTCTATTTGCACGGTTTTGCTTAATCCGCACAAAATACCTAAAAAGCAATTGTTTTATTGATAGTATATTGTACAACGAGCATATAATGCTCAACAACAATCGTTCGAGTGATTAATAGCCATTATATGCGAGAACATGGGTTTTCTAGACTAATTTTTTTTTCAATCTTTTTCACCGACGCACAAATTGTTACAACTGATTTTAAATTTAAGCGTGAGTAGAGTCAAAAGTATTTGGGATACAATTATGCATTGAGGATTGTGACGTGTATTCAAGGCCGCGCCAAGCGGGGGTGCTTGGGGTGCCCAGCACCCGGGCGGTAGATCTTGCAAGGCGGCGGGCCTTAAAAGGCGACTGTACTATCGATGCTAAGAGCCCTCTTAGCTTGGCGCCCACCAAATCTTATTGTTTTCTACAATTTGCAAACAATTTATATTTATTTAAAATCCTTTTTTTTTTCGTAACACGTACGTTCGCGAAATAGGAAATGATTTTAACATTAAATATTGTTCCCCCATCAGAACACTCACAGACCGGTTTCGACCTTTCAGGTCTCATCAATGTAGTTAGTTGCTGATGGGGTTCAGTACAGCATTCAGGCAATAGATGCCGCCACTTTGGCTTTCTACCTTTAGGAAATGATTGTTTATTCTTTGCGTACGGATACATGCTCGAAATCAGCGAACGTATCGAAATTCTTTCTTTCTGAATAATTTAGACGTGCCGATCAACGGCGTTAATTTTCTCTACCCCCTCTTCACATTGAAAGGGGGCGGCAATTTTTTCCTTACACCCCGGCGGCAACATACCGTGGCGTGGCCCTGCGTGTTTTAAATCCAATTTTCAAAATACTGGTTTGTGACCAGTACCTTCTAAATAGGCTCATTCGACACTTTTTTGCAAGACTAACAACTTTTTCCCTGGGCAAAATCAGCGCTCAGTGTTTGTTAAAAAGTTATTAACAAAAAAATTTTTACTTGATTTTTCACGGTATTTTCGAAAATATTGATTTAAAAAAAATAACCTAACCTAACTAGTGATGAGCGTTATTTTCACTAACTGCTACTTTGTAACCGTTACTGTGAAATAATAACAGTAACCGTTATTGAAAAATCCCACTAACGGTGATTTTCTAAATTACGTCTAAAAAACTCGAACAAATATTGGAAAGAATTAAATGAAAAACTGAATTACACAATTTTTTTTTTTTTTTATAATAGAAACACTTTTACTTTGTTGGTATTATTGCTGTGTTGTACCAATAAAGAAAAAGTGTTTTTATTATATTTACAATTTGTATAACGAAGTAGAAGCCTCCACCATAAACAATATCATTTTTATTTATATATCACCTCTGACTTTTCGTAATGTTCGCGACAAACAACAAAAAAACGCTTGGTTCAAGGAGCGGACAAATCACCTCTAAGATTTACTTCATTACAAACTGTTACTAAGTAAAGTTATTTTAAATAACGGTTACTAAATAACAGTTTAACTAACTGGTTATTTTGTGGTAACAGTAACTTACTTTGAATAAAGGTTACTAAATAAATAGTTATGGTGTAGTAATAGTAACTGTTATAACAGTTTCTGGAAAATAACCGTTTACCTCAGTACTAAACCTAACCCAACCCAATTTAACCTAACCCAACCTAACCCAACCTAACCCAACCTAACCCAACCTAACCCAACCTAACCCAACCTAACCCAACCTAACCCAACCTAACCCAACCTAACCCAACCTAACCCAACCTAACCCAACCTAACCCAACCTAACCCAACCTAACCCAACCTAACCCAACCTAACCCAACCTAACCCAACCTAACCCAACCTAACCCAACCTAACCCAACCTAACCCAACCTAACCCAACCTAACCCAACCTAACCCAACCTAACCCAACCTAACCCAACCTAACCCAACCTAACCCAACCTAACCCAACCTAACCCAACCTAACCCAACCTAACCCAACCTAACCCAACCTAACCCAACCTAACCCAACCTAACCCAACCTAATCCAACCTAACCTAACCTAACCCAACCTAACTCAACCTAACCCAACCTAACCCAACCTAACCCAACCTAACCTAACCTAACCCAACCTAGCCTAACCCAACCTAACCTAACCTAACCCAACCTAACCTAGCCCAACCTAACCTAACCCAACCTAACCCAACCTAACCTAACCCAACCTAACCTAACCTAACCTAACCTAACCTAACCTAACCTAACCTAACCTAACCTAACCTAACCTAACCCAACCTAACCTAACCTAACCTAATCTAACCTAACCCAACCTAATCTTACCTAACCTAACCTAACCCAACCTAACCTGACCTAAACCAACCTAACCTAACCTAACCTGACCTAACCTAACCTAACCTAACCTAATCCAACCTAACCTAACCTAATCCAACCTAACCTAACCTAAGCTAACCTAACCTAACCCAAACTAACCTAACTCAACCTAACCTAATCTAACCTAACCTTTTTTTTGTGAGGGATATGTTAGCCGCGCACGAGCAACACTGCCCCCCCCCCCCCATTACGAAGTATAGGCGGGATCGCCAGAGGCATACTTCGCCCGGTACCCTCCTACCCAAATAACCGGTCTTTATTTTCCAAACTATATTACAAAAAGCAAACCTAACCTAACATAACCTAACCTAACCTAACCCAACCTAACCTAACCTAACCTAACCTAACTAAAACTCTGTTTTAACGGACATCTCAATGGATGATGTTAGGTTAGGTTAGATTAGGTTATGTTAGGTTAGGTTAGGTTATGTTATGTTAGGTTAGGTTAGGTTATGTTATGTTAGGTTAGGTTAGGCTAGGTTGGGTTAAGTTAGGTTAGGTTAGGTTAGGTCAGGTTAGGTTGGGTTAGGTTAGGTTAGGTTAGGTTAGGTTAGGTTAGGTTAGGTTAGGTTGGGTTAGGTTAGGTTAGGTTAGGTTAGGTTAGGTTAGGTTAGGTTGGGTTAGGTTGGGTTAGGTTGGGTTAGGTTGGGTTAGGTTAGGTTAGGTTGGGTAGGTTGGGTAGGTTTAGGTTAGGTTGGGTAGGTTTAGGTTAGGTTAGGTTAGGTTAGGTTGGATAGGTTTAGGTTAGGTTAGGTTGGATAGGTTTAGGTTAGGTTAGGTTAGGTTAGGTTAGGTTGGGTTAGGTTGGGTTAGGTTGGGTTAGGTTAGGTTAGGTTGGGTAGGTTTAGGTTAGGTTGGGTAGGTTTAGGTTAGGTTAGGTTGGGTAGGTTTAGGTTAGGTTAGGTTAGGTTAGGTTGGGTAGGTTTAGGTTAGGTTAGGTTGGGTAGGTTTAGGTTAGGTTAGGTTGGGTAGGTTTAGGTTAGGTTAGGTTAGGTTGGGTAGGTTTAGGTTAGGTTAGGTTGGGTAGGTTTGGGTTAGGTTAGGTTAGGTTAGGAGCTTCAATTTTTATCTGAAACATTTTTCTCTAACATCAATATTTTCGAAAAGACAATGAAAAAACAGGTAAAAATTTTTTTGTTAATAACTTTTTTACAAACAACGAACCCCGATTTTGTCTAAAAGACAGGTTGTTTGTCTTGCAATAACGCGTCGAATGAGCCTACTAAATTGATTTTTAAAATTTAATACGCGCCACTGGTTTGTGACTTCCATTTTTTTTTTAATTTTCGCGCGTTATAAGCGAATTTTTATGTCGGAAAGCATAAAAAAATTCACAACTCGATTTGTAGATGGAGTAAATTAATGATTTAAAATTAATTTATTAAAGGACATATTGTAGAAGGTGGTTTTGAATATTTATAGCGTTAAATATTTTTTTTTCAATTTTTTTACCGATCTTTGAAGGCGCGTTACTTTTAACAACTTTACGCGTGCGTAGCGTTAAAACTATTTGATATAGATTTATGCATTTTTTGGGAATTAACAGAGGATTGTCAAGTGTATTAAATTCAATTTTCAAAAAGTAAACCGCGCTACTGGTTTGTGACTTACAATTTTTTTAAATTTCCTTTCGTTATGAGCGAATTTTTATGTCCGGATGTATAAAAACATTCACAACTCGACTCGTAGATGGGCTAAATTAATGATTCTAAATTAATTGATTAAAGGATATATTGTAGAAGGTAATTTTGTATATTTAGAGTGTTAAATATATTTTTTTCAATTTTTTACCGATATTTGAAGACGCGCTACTTCTAGCAAATAATTCTAACTTTATCCGTGCGTAGCGTTAAAACTATTTGATATAGATTTATGCATTTCTGGGGATTAATAGAAGATTGTGACGTGTATTAAATTCAATTTTCAAAATTCAAACCGCGCTACAGGTTTGTGACTTGTATTTTGTTTTTAATTTCCGGGCTTTATAATCGAATTTTTATGTCGGGAAGCATAAAAAAATTCACAACTCGACTTGTAGATGGGGTAAATTAATGATTCAAAATTAATTGATTAAGGGACATATTGTAGAAGGTAGTTTTATATATTTAGAGCGTTGAATTTATTTTTTTCAATTTTTTACCGATCTTTGAACACGCGCTACTTTTAACAACTTTAAGCGTGCGTAACGTTAAAACTATTTGAGATAGATTTATGCATTTCTGGGGATTAATAGAGAGTTTTGACGTGTATTAAATTCAATTTTCAAAATTGGTTTGTGTCTTTTAATTTTTTTTTTTAATTTCCGCGCGCTATAATCGAAATTTTATGTCGGGAAGCATGAAAAAATTCACAACTCGACTTGTAGATGGGGTAAATTAATGATTCAAAATTAATTGATTAAAGGACACATTATAGAAGGTAGTTTTGTATATTTAGAGTGTTAAATATATTTTTTTCAATTTTTTACCGATATTTGAAGACGCGCTACTTCTAGCAAATAATTCTAACTTTATCCGTGCGTAGCGTTAAAACTATTTGATATAGATTTATGCATTTCTGGGGATTAATAGAAGATTGTGACGTGTATTAAATTTAATTTTCAAAATTTAAACCGCGCTACAGGTTTGTAACTTACAATTTTTTTTTTAATTAAAAATTTAATTTTTTAAATTTCCCGCTTTAATTTCGAATGTTTAACCTACAAATTTTTTCAAAACAAAGAATAAATAAAACACCAAGATTTATTATTTATGTACACAAATATCTACACACGATCCAAACAATGACCGTGCATCTCAATTCCTTCTATTTGCGGATACTCGATGGATGCTTGATGACCGTTGTAAATGGTGTGGATGCCTATGTTCTTCACGTAAATGGAGACAATTCGTGTATCCTTCACCCAAGCGTAGGACAACCACTTGTTGCTGTAAGAAGCCGTTTCGGCGTTCATTTCTTCCCCGTCGACTGTAAAAACGTATTTCCCGTCCTTCGGTTCAACCAGCAACGTGTGAGTCTTGAACACGAATTTAAGGACCTGAAACGAAATCAATTAAACCAAATTTGAATGATATTTATAAACCTTATTACCATATTGTTTCCACCGGAGGGTGATTTCATCCAAATCTCAAATTTCGGCCCCGTCTTGCTGGTACCTAGGAATAACGACCAATCATTGGGCACGAGTTTTCCTTTGTGATTATCAATAACGCACACATCAGTTAATCCGTAATCGTGCATAAATTCAAACATCGAACCATAAACCATGTTCGCACCTCCAGGTACCAGTTCGTTGGAGATTTCGTAAGATCTTCCAGAATCCTCGGTGTACATGTAAAGTTTAAGGGAATCAGCCTCTCCCATTGGAAGATAAAATAGAATACGCATTTCATTACTTTTGATGCCATAGAGCGTTGCGATGTAAACGCTATCCGAAGATAATTTTAATAATCCTTCCGAAATTATACCCAGCAACCTGTTATTTTTGTCATCGGGAATGAAGTTTTTTAAAGTAATATTATATTTCCTCAAAGAATCGTACGCGAACAGGCAATCCAACGATTTTTGTTTTTCGATTGGTCCGATCACATTCTCATAACAACTGTGATAGGAATGATCACCCTCCTCTTGCTCCTCAGATTTTTCTCCGCGAATCTGAATCGTCACCAAAGAATTATTTTTACCGCACAATTCACCCTCCAATATATTAGCCGACAGGTAAACGTTACTTTCAAAGCCAGGAAGTGCAGGATCCGCCGACCAAACTGAGTCACCCTCCGCGCAAAAAGTACGTTCCGCATCGCCTAAAATCACACGAGCGCTGAAGACATTATTCATGTGACCGTCGTCCATCTCGAGCTTTGCTTCCACCCTCCCAACAGTAAATGTCGCATTGTTAGTTCCGGCAAAGTAATGGAACTTCATCTTGTACGCAACGGCGGGGTAAAGGTAGTCGTTTCCTTTTTTGTACTCTGCGTCCAATTTTAGGGTCAAGTCGATCTTCTCCACCGGATAATCGGCTTGCACCCTTCTAACCACGCCGTAGTGTATGTCTTTCGGTTGCAATTTTTCAAACCGACGCGACTGCATGAGCGACTTTAAATAGTGCGTGTGGTCAGTTACATCTGGAACTGATTTGATGAGGTTCAGTTCTTTTGGTAACGGCTGTTCTTGATCGAATACCGCTTCGAAGACGTTTGTTTCCACGAGTACGAGCGGGAATCTTCCGGTGGTGTCCTGAAAACAAAATTTATTACTTTTTGACGTTAGAATCATCAAAATCGGATAATGCGTTTGGCAGTTATGAAGTTTCAAAAATCAAAATTACGATTTTAAAATCTAGAAATTTTAAAAAAGTGCAATTTTTGTTAATTTCATGAAAAAATTGTTATCATTTTTAAAATTACACTAAATTTTCCACTTTTTAACGTTTGAATCATCAAAATCGGACAATGCGTTTGGCAGTTGAGTAGTTTCAAAAATCAAAATTACGATTTTAAAATCTTGAAATTTAAAAAAAGTGCAATTTTTGTTAATTTCATGAAATTTTTTTTATCAGTTTTAAAATTACAATAAATTTTCCACTTTTTGACGTTTGAATCATCAAAATCGGGCAGTGCGTTTGGCAGTTGTGTAGTTTAAAAAATCAAAATTACGATTTTAAAATCTAGAAATTTTAAAAAAGTGCAATTTTTGTTAATTTCATGAAAAAATTGTTATCATTTTTAAAATTACACTAAATTTTCCACTTTTTAACGTTTGAATCATCAAAATCGGACAATGCGTTTGGCAGTTGTGTTGTTTCAAAAATCAAAATTACGATTTTAAAATCTTGAAATTTAAAAAAAGTGCGATTTTTGTTAATTTCATGAAAAAATTGTTATCATTTTTAAAATTACAATAAATTCTCCACTTTTTGACGTTTGAATCATCAAAATCGGACAGTGCGTTTGGCAGTTATGTAGTTTCAAAAATAAAATTACGATTTTAAAATCTTGAAATTTAAAAAAAGTGCAATTTTTGTTAATTTCATGAAATTTTTTTTATCAGTTTTAAAATTACAATAAATTTTCCACTTTTTGACGTTTGAATCATCAAAATCGGGCAGTGCGTTTGGCAGTTGTGTAGTTTAAAAAATCAAAATTACGATTTTAAAATCTTGAAATTTAAAAAAAAAGTGAGATTTTTGCAGTTTTTTGTTAATTTCATGAAAAAAATTGTTATCAGTTTTAAAATTACAATAAATTCTCCACTTTTTGACGTTCGAATCATCAAAATCGGGCAGTGCGTTTGGCAGTTGTGTAGTTTAAAAAATCAAAATTACGATTTTAAAATCTTGAAATTTAAAAAAAAGTGAGATTTTTGCAGTTTTTTGTTAATTTCATGAAAAAAATTGTTATCAGTTTTAAAATTACAATAAATTCTCCACTTTTTGACGTTTGAATCATCAAAATCGGACATTGCGTTTGGCAGTTGAGTATTTTCAAAAATCAAGATTACGATTTTGAAATCTTGAAATTTAAAAACAGTGCAATTTTTGTTAATTTCATGAAAGTTTTTTTATCAGTTTTAAAATTACAATAAATTTTCCACTTTTTGACGTTAGAATCATCAAAATCGGACAATGCGTTTGGCAGTTGAGTAGTTTCAAAAATCAAAATTACGATTTTAAAATCTTGAAATTTAAAAAAAGTGCGATTTTTGTAATTTTTGTTAATTTCATGAAAATAATTGTTATCAGTTTTAAAATTACACTAAATTTTCCACTTTTTGACGTTTGAATCATCAAAATCGGGCAGTGCGTTTGGCAGTTATGCAGTTTCAAAAAACAAAATTACGATTTTAAAATCTTGAAAATTAAAAAATAGTGCGATTTTTGCAGTTTTTTGTTAATTTCATGAAACAAATGCTATCAGTTTTAAAATTACAATAAATTCTCCACTTTTTGACGTTTGAATCATCAAAATCGGACAGTGCGTTTAGCAGTTGTGAAGTTTCAAAAAACAAAATTACGATTTTAAAATCTTGAAATTTAAAAAAGTGCGATTTTTGCAGTTTTTTGTTAATTTCACGAAAAAAATGTTATCCTTTTTAAAATTACAATAAATTTTCCACTTTTTGACGTTTGAATCATCAAAATCGGACATTGCGTTTGGCAGTTGTGTAGTTTTAAAAAACTAAATTACGATTTTAAAACCTTGAAATTGAAAAAAAGTGCGATTTTTGCAGTTTTTGTTAATTTCACGTAAAAAAATTGTTATCAGTTTTAAAATTACAATAAATTTTCCACATTTTGACGTTAAAATCATCAAAATCGGGGAGTGCTTTCGGCAGTTGTGTAGTTTCAAAAAACAAAATTACGATTTTAAAATCTTGAAATTTAAAAAAAGTGCGATTTTTGCAGTTTTTTTGTTAATTTCATGAAACAAATGCTATCAGTTTCAAAATTACAATAAATTTTCCACTTTTTGACGTTTGAATCATCAAAATCGGGCAGTGCGTTTGACAGTTGAGTAGTTTCAAAAATCAAAATTACGATTTTAAAATCTTGAAATTTAAAAAAAGTGCAATTTTTGTTAATTTCATGAAATTTTTTTTATCAGTTTTAAAATTACAATAAATTTTCCACTTTTTGACGTTTGAATCATCAAAATCGGACAATGCGTTTGGCAGTTATGCAGTTTCAAAAAACAAAATTACTATTTTAAAATCTTGAAATTTAAAAAAAGTGCGATTTTTGCAGTTTTTTGTTAATTTTATGAAAAAAGATGTTATTTGTGTTAAAATTACAATAAATTTTCCCCTTTTTGACGTTTCAATCATCAAAATCGAGCAATGCGTTTGGCAGTCATGAAGTTTCAAAAATCAAAATTACGATTTTAAAATCTTGAAATTTAAAAAAAGTGTGATTTTTGCAGTTTTTGTTAATTTCATGAAAATAATTGTTACCAGTTTTAAAATTACAATAAATTTTCCACTTTTTGACGTTTGAATCATCAACATCGGGCAATGCGTTTGGCAGTTGTGTAGTTTCAAAAATCAAAATTACGATTTAAAAATCTTGAAATTTAAAAAAAGTGCGATTTTTGCAATTTTTGTTAATTTCATGAAAAAAATTGTTATCATTTTTTAAATTACAATAAATTCTCCACTTTTTGACGTTTAAATCATCAAAATCAGGCATTGCGTTTGGCAGTTGTGTAGTTTCAAAAATCAAAATTACGATTTTAAAATCTTGAAATTTAAAAAAAGTGCGATTTTTGTAATTTTTGTTAATTTCATGAAAATAATTGTTATCAGTTTTAAAATTACACTAAATTTTCCACTTTTTGACGTTTGAATCATCAAAATCGGACAGTGCGTTTAGCAGTTGTGAAGTTTCAAAAAACAAAATTACGATTTTAAAATCTTGAAATTTAAAAAAATGCGATTTTTGCAGTTTTTTGTTAATTTCACGAAAAAAATGTTATCCTTTTTAAAATTACAATAAATTTTCCACTTTTTGACGTTTGAATCATCAAAATCGGACATTGCGTTTGGCAGTTGTGTAGTTTTAAAAAACTAAATTACGATTTTAAAACCTTGAAATTGAAAAAAAGTGCGATTTTTGCAGTTTTTGTTAATTTCACGTAAAAAAATTGTTATCAGTTTTAAAATTACAATAAATTTTCCACATTTTGACGTTAAAATCATCAAAATCGGGGAGTGCTTTCGGCAGTTGTGTAGTTTCAAAAATCAAAATTACGATTTTAAAATCTTGAAATTTAAAAAAAGTGCGATTTTTGCAGTTTTTTTGTTAATTTCATGAAACAAATGCTATCAGTTTCAAAATTACAATAAATTTTCCACTTTTTGACGTTTGAATCATCAAAATCGGGCAGTGCGTTTGACAGTTGAGTAGTTTCAAAAATCAAAATTACGATTTTAAAATCTTGAAATTTAAAAAAAGTGCAATTTTTGTTAATTTCATGAAATTTTTTTATCGGTTTTAAAATTACAATAAATTTTCCACTTTTTGACGTTAGAATCATCAAAATCGGACAATGCGTTTGGCAGTTATGCAGTTTCAAAAAACAAAATTACTATTTTAAAATCTTGAAATTTAAAAAAAGTGCGATTTTTGCAGTTTTTTGTTAATTTTATGAAAAAAGATGTTATTTGTGTTAAAATTACAATAAATTTTCCCCTTTTTGACGTTTCAATCATCAAAATCGAGCAATGCGTTTGGCAGTCATGAAGTTTCAAAAATCAAAATTACGATTTTAAAATCTTGAAATTTAAAAAAAAGTGTGATTTTTGCAGTTTTTGTTAATTTCATGAAAATAATTGTTACCAGTTTTAAAATTACAATAAATTTTCCACTTTTTGACGTTTGAATCATCAACATCGGGCAATGCGTTTGGCAGTTGTGTAGTTTCAAAAATCAAAATTACGATTTAAAAATCTTGAAATTTAAAAAAAGTGCGATTTTTGCAATTTTTTCTTAATTTCACGAACAAAATTGTTATCATTTTTAAAATTACACTAAATTTTCCACTTTTTGACGTTTGAATTATCAAAATCGGGCAGTGCGTTTGACAATTATGTAATTTCAAAAACCAAAATTTTTGTAACTTGAAAGTTGTGATTATCTTTCTATGGCAATTGTAAGGGCGTGTATTTCGAGAATAATTTTACAAAATTTTACGCATCTAGCAATAGAAATGCAGAATTTACGGAATAAATTCTGAAAAAAGTGCATTTTTCAATCTCAACTTTTACTCTCCACGCTGTAATTTTTGTAACTTGTAAGTTGGGGTTATTTTTCTATGGCAATTGTAAGGGCATGTAATTCGAGAATATTTTTGCAAAATTTCATGCATCTACCAGAAATGCAGAATTTATTGAATAAATTCTGAAAAAAGTGCATTTTTCAATCTCAAAATTTACTCTCCACGCTGTAATTTTTGTAACTTATAAGTTGGGATTATTTTTCTAGGGCAGTTGTAAGGGCATGTAATTCGAGAATAATTTTGCAAAATTTCATGCATCTACCAGTAGAAATGCAGAATTTACAGAATAAATTCTGAAAAAAGTGTATTTTTCAATCTCAAATTTTACTCTCCACGCTGTAATTTGTGTAACTTGTAAGTTGGGATTATTTTTCTAGGGCAATTGTAAGGGCGTGTAATTCGAGAATAATTTTACAAAATTTCATGCATCTGTCAATAGAAATGCAGAATTTATTAAATAAATTTTGAAAAAAGTGCATTTTTCAATCTCAAAATTTACTCTCCACGCTGTAATTTTTGTAACTTGTAAGTTGGGGTTATTTTTCTAGGGTAATTGTAAGGGCGTGTAATTCGAGAATAGTTTTGCAAAATTTCACGCATCTGTCAATAGAAATGCAGAATTTATTGAATAAATTCTGAAAAAAGTGCATTTTTCAAACTCAAAATTTACTCTCCACGTTGTAATTTTTGTAACTTGTAAGTTGGGATTATTTTTCTAGGGCAATTGCAAGGGCGTGTAATTCGAGAATAATTTTGCAAAATTTCATGCATCTACCAGTAGAAATGCAGAATTGATAGAATAAATTCTGAAAAAAGTGCATTTTTCAATCTCAAAATTTACTCTCCACGCTGTAATTTTTGTAACTTGTAAGTTGGGATTATTTTTTTAGGGAAATTGTAAGGGCGTGTAATTCGAGAATAATTTTGCAAAATTTCATGCATCTGTCAATAGAAATGCAGAATTTATTGAATAAATTCTGAAAAAAGTGCATTTTTCAATCTCAAAATTTACTCTCCACGCTGTAATTTTTGTAACTTGTAAGTTGGGATTATTTTTCTAGGGCAATTGCAAGGGCGTGTAATTCGAGAATAATTTTACAAAATTTCACGCATCTGTCAATAGAAATGCAGAATTTATTGAATAAATTCTGAAAAAAGTGCATTTTTCAATTTCAAATTTTACTCTCCACGCTGTAATTTTTGTAACTTGTAAGTTGGGATTATTTTTCTAGGGCAATTGTAAGGGCATGTAATTCGAGAATCATTTTCTAAAATTTCATGCATCTACCAATAGAATTTTTAAAGTTGAAAAACCAAAATTACGAACTTTAAAAAAGTGCAATTTTTGCAGTTCATGGCCAAGTTGAAGAAAAGTAAAACCGCCCTCCCTCCCCCTATAGGACACATCTATGCTACTAACATCACCAAACTACTTACGCGAGTCTTGTTTTCTCCGCCAAAGGAAACGAATTCAAAATTTTTACAGTCGGAATTGGACTTTTGCAGAATCCCGCTTCGGAAAGCGTCGCGCACGTAAACCATCGTATCGGCGTAGCTTCTTTCGGCAAACAGGGGTTCGTAAGGAGTCTCCTCTTTCTCCCAATTCATCTTCAATGTGCGCCCCACGGTATCGATCGAGGCGTTGCACCTGAATTGAAATTTCCGGTCCAGAAAGTGCAGTTTGCCGACACCTTGGTAAACGTCCAAGACGGGATTATAGAAGGACAGCCCTCTTCCGGAATTCCTCGAGCTTTTGTACAGAAGATCGAACGAAAGTTTTACTTGATCATCATCGGTACCTTCTCTGGTGATTAGAAAGGAGGTGTGATCGATGTTCGGGACGCGGTTGAGGAGGATCGCTGGGAATCCCAGATCGGTCGCAAGATTTATGGTCTTGAAGAGTTCGTAACTGACGTCGATGCCTCCGTTTTTTATTGTCCTAAAATTGATTAAGGCTTTGAATACATGGGCGAGTGTCTTCACGTTGTGTTTATCGAAAGCGTGGGACGTCATCACGCGGCCGTTTTTTGCGAAGATGAAGGTGACTTTAGCATCTTCGGATTTATCAATATTCAGTATGACGTTTGCAAGGGTTTCCCAAGTGAAAAGAAAAGTCTTGCTGGTGGTGTCCAATTTTAACGCTTGCAGGAGGGATGAGGGGAATCCGGATAACCTCAAGTACACCCAGTAAGATGGCGTTGTCAGACCATCCTCGCTGCTCTGGTACGATCCGGCCAACACGATGTCGTTCTCGCGTTTGGAGTGAAGGGTCATCAAGTCCATTTCCTCTCCGAACGAGTAGGCCTGGTTGAAGTAATCGAAATGGTGGTATTCCGTTAAGCCTCTAAATACCGGCTTTGCAGTGTATTGTAAGATCTGCTTAAGATGCACGATGAATCTACGATCGCGCGGATTTTCAGTTTGACTAAGCGCCGTGAGGTATTTGTAATGGAACGTGTAGAGCTCGTGGTTCTTCATGGATTCCATCACCCAGTAAATATTCGCAAGCCTCGGTAGGCTCGGTCGAGATTGCATGATCCTGTAATACGACATGATGCGGAAACTGGATGGTATGGCGGTGTTGATCATGAAGGGCCAATAGGTTTTGAAAGTCAACTCCTCGGATTTGGCAACGATTGGGTTTATAACGAACGCGGCCATCATCCTAAGATCGGCTTCCTTCCACCACTCACCGTTCACGGCGGGTTGCAGGTGTTGCACAATCGATTCCATCTTGGTGTTGTGCAACGCCAGCAGGTAAAGCATTCGGTCTTCGTATTTCTCCGCTGCCTTCAGCTTCCCCACCAAATCGATCACGTACTTCTCGTAATATTCATGGTCGGGGTATTCTTCTTCAAACTTATTATCGCGTTGCCTCCCGTACCTCCTATTCCTCTCGACGGCTTTACTCAAAAGTGTTCCAAAACTTAAAACAGCAGCGTTGTAAACCGTTGGATGGTAATCTCTCGATTCCCACGTGAGTATTGCAGCCATTTCATCAACCAGCTTCTTGTTGGGATACTTAACATTAGCAAACATATCGTACGCAAAGCTTTGATCCAGCGTCTCCTCATTGTTCAATTTGATAATATGACGATACGACGCGTGCGTTCCCAACACAATCATCAGCTGCCGGTAAACGCTAAGATACTTGTCCTTATCCGCACCATCGGAATTACTCAACTTACCGTACATTTCATCAAGCATACTTTCATCGAAGGAAGCCATCTTGCTCAAAATTTTGTCCAGAATTTGCGCTTTCTTAAAATCAGGCCTCTTATCGTCAATTTCGAGTTCAAACACGTAATCAATCAGCCCCGCAATTAAAGCAATCGCTTGATCGACATTAACCTCCTTGCGAATCCTCCTCCTCCCATTGGTAACGTCCGGGAAGTCCGAATCCAAATCGGCCACGTGATACACCAGACCTTTGTGATAAATCTCGTCCCCGACTTCCATCCTCGACGAAATCGCCTTCGTGGATTTTAACACCAAGCCTTGCTCCGTGAAGATAACATGAGCCTCACCTTGCCCGTTGAAAGGCGTGTTAGAGATCCCTCCAATTTGTCGGATGGATTCAACAGTATTCCCTTTATTACTCAAAACGCAACTCCTTCGACTCTCGCGACTGAGCGGCTGTTCGAAATCCCTCGCCACCGACTCAACATTGCTTATTAAATGAGTGTACAAGTTCCGGGTGCAACGCGGAGTCTGCATAACATCAACGTGTAACCCATCTTTAACAACTTGAACGGTGTAATCAACTTTTCCCTCACCATAAACAGTATTTTCAACAGTTTGAAACGCATACACGTCCCCGTTATCGTTCTTCTCGATCATCTCCAAATTCAGCTGGAGCATGGAGCTGATCCCCTTCTTAAAGTTCACCACGTACTGCTTCTCATCTTTGCCTGCAGCGATTCCCGCAATCTCGCCCGTAGTCTGGTAATCGATTCTGAAGGTTTTCGAGAAGGCTTCGATTTCTTCCGGAACGGGAAGGATCTTGCTCTCGTAGTCATCTTCAAGGCCGTTGTAGAGTTTGTAGGTTAGGTCGGAGAATTTTACGAATACGCTCTGGTTGTCTCTTTGTACGTGAAGGTCTCCCAGGAGGGTGAAAGTCGATGTGTACGGTCTTGGAATGTGCGTCGAGGCGCTGATGGTGCCCTCGTATTCATACACCAACTCCTTCCCTTCTGGGATTAGCGTGTGGAATGCTTGCGTTGTGCATATCGTAAAAACTGCAAGCATAAGAAATGTATCAGTTACAAATTTAATTTGATTTATTAAAAATTTAAGAATTTTTAATATCTGGCAATTTTTAAGCCAGAAAATCTGAAGACAGATGAATGCAGTGAATGTTCGCGGGTTTTTTTCTGGTACGGCCGAGGAACAAGAGGTGGTAATACTCTACCTATCTGTATTACCACCTCTTGTTCCTCGGCCGTACCAGAACAAAAAACCCGCGAACCGTCACTGGATGAATGGCGATTGACTAAATTCACTATTTTTTTTTTCACGCAGCAGCCTGTTTTCAAATCCGGACATCTGTTCACGATTTGCACGCAAAAGAATCGAAAATAATTGAACACCGAATTTTTACCGTTTTAAAATGGTTTTTATTACGAGTATTTTAGATTATTATATAATCAAATGTACTTACAAAATATGAATATGATGAATTTCACATCCATCTTGCAGTGTGGATGTGGACTATCTCAGACCTTCAAAAAGCCACATAAATATCGAACTTATCTCTTAAAATTGTTTAGTTTTGAATATGGGCTATCAGATGTTTACCAAATATTTGTTTTACGAATTGATCTGACCTTTAGTAATGAATATGAATTAATTAATTGAGTTCATACTCCATGCACATACGTATACCGATGATGTAATATTGTTCTTAATAAAATTGAAACTGCAACGTGGAATTTAAGCCAAAAATTCGTAGTAAAACACAATCATTTAGCAGCAGGAAATGTTGTTGATAATATGTTTTCAACGATTTTTGGATAAGTACCAGTGACGGTTTTTAGATTTTCGACGAGGGGTAATTTCGAAAATACTACTTTATTCGACAAAACAATTGCATTTCTGATGTTTCGATTTTTTGCTTACAAAAACGAAAATAAAATTTTGAAAATACGCGAAATCTTATAGGAAAATTACTCGATTGCAAAAAAATCTTGCAATTTTCGACTCTAATTGACAAGACAATCGATTTTCATGTGTAAATCGAGAAGATGTTTTTTTGAGTCGAAACAATCTTCTGCTTGAAATAATCTTAAAGATACTGTAATCCAAGTTTAAAGAGTCACACCTCCGCTATTTTGAAACCATTTATTTTTATTGCATCAGCAAATTTCCGACTAAACTATTTATTTACTTATTTATTTTATTTTTTTATTCGGTCAGAAAATTTTCAACTAAACCTTTTTTTTTTTTTTTTTTTGTTTTTGGCGTCGACTATGAGGTCATCTGCCACCACCGTTTGTGTTAATAAATTATAGATAACTAGTTTTTTCTAGCTTAAGTGAAATAATGTTAGTGTTTAAATATTTAAACAAAATTTAAAAAAAATTTAAAAAAAAATTATTGAAAAAAAATACCGGCAAAAAACATTTTTTTTCGAAAAAGTCACTCCCGCCGCCCGAGGTTGGGGGCCCCTCGAAAATTAGGGTTGAAGGTCGCCCATCGGGGTGGATGGCGCATTGGGCCATCTTGGTATATCTTCAAAATAAAATAAAAAAATTGGAGCCGTTTTCGAGTTTACCTGAAGAGTTTTCGCGGCGAAGGAGGCCACTGGTCAGGGGGGGGGGTCAAGGTCACCGATTTTTTTTTTCAGAAGCTTCTCATCCCGGGACAAATTTTTCGCCCTTGAAATTTTTTCGGAAATTTTTTTTTAGAAATTTTTAAAGGTTTTGACCTTTAGGGGGTTGAAAGGGGGTGAAGGGTATTTAAAAAAAAACCTTTCGACGACCTTGGTCTTAGAATTTTGTCTACTGTATGTGTGCCAAATTTCAGTTCAATTGATACATTTTTTATTGGGGAACCTCTTATCTAATTATAAAAATATCCACTAAAAAAAAATTGAGAAAATGTATATTTTCGTTTTGGAACACCCTGTATAAATAAATCACAACAGCTTATACAAACATAAATTCAAATCTGTAAACTTATCCACTAAAAAAAATATTGAGAAAATGCATATTTTCGTTTTGGAACTCCCTGTATAAATAGATCACAACAGCTTATACAAACATAAATTCAAAGCTGTAAACATATCCACTAAAAAAAAATAGAGAAAATGTATATTTTCGTTTTGGAACACCCTGTATAAATAGATCACAACAGCTTATACAAACATAAATTCAAAACTGTAAACATATCCACTAAAAAAAAATTGAGAAAATCTATATTTTCGTTTTGGAACACCCAGTATAAATAAATCACAACAGCTTATACAAACATAAATTCAAAGCTGTAAACATATCCACTAAAAAAAAAATTTCGAAAATGTATATTTTCGTTTTGGAACACCCAGTATAAATAAATCACAACAGCTTATACAAACATAAATTCAAAGCTGTAAACATATCCACTAAAAAAATATTGAGAAAATGTATATTTTCGTTTTGGAACACCCTGTATAAATGTAGCACAACACCGCTACAAAATGACAATCTATTAAAAGAGCTGAAGTAAATGAAAATTAATTTCTGAGTACGCGATTTTTTTTAAATAGAAGCGATACTAAAAGGGACACCCTGTATACATGTATGCACTCGGATAATCCATTAAGGAATTTTTATGTTTCAATTAAAGTTTATAAAAAAATAAATTGAAAACTATAAAAATAATCGTTTTGGAACACCCTGTATAATTATAGCACAGCACCTCTACAAAATGACGACGCATTAAAAGCCGAAGTAATCGAATATTTTTTTCTTTCGGCTCAGTCGGAGTTCCCGAACTTTTTTAAACAGAAGCCATACTAACTGGAACACCCTGTATATATAAAAATATTTGTAGAACATGCACTCAGATTATCCATCAAGGTATTTTTATTTTTAAATTAAAGCTTATAGAAAAATAAATTGAAAACTAAAAAAATATCTATTCAAAAAATCGTTTTGGAACACTCTGTATAAATATATCACAACATCTTACAAAAAAAATAAATCCAAAGCTATAAATATATTCATTAAAATAAATTGAGAGAATGTATATTTTCGTTTTGGAACACCCTGTATAAATATAGCACAACATCGCTACAAAATGACAATCTATTAAAAGAGTTGACGTAGAACGTGCACTCAGATTATCCATCAAGGTATTTTTATTTTTAGATTAAAGCTTATAGAAAAATTAAAAAAATATCCATTTAAAAAAACCGTATTGGAACACTCTGTATAAATATATCACAACAGCTTATAAAAAATTAATTCAAAGCTATAAAAATATCCATTAAAAAAATTGAGAAAATGTATATTTTCGTTTTGGAACACCCTGTATAAATATATCACAACAGCTTCTAAAAAATTCATTCGAAGCTATAAAAATATACACTAAGAAAATAAGGAAAATGTACATTTTCGTTTCGGAACACCCTGTATAAATATTGCACAACACCACTACAAAATCAAGAGAGCAGAAGTTATTGAAAATTTGTAAGACCGCGATTTTTTTTTTAATAGGTGCCATACTAACAAGAACACCCTGTATATATTTAAATATTGCTAGAAAGTGCATTCAGATTATCCATCAAGGTATATTTATTTTTTTAAAATAAATTCAAAACTAAAAAAATAACCATAAAAAGAATCGTTTTGGAACACCCTGTATAATTATAGCGCAATACCTCTATAAAATGACAACGCATTAGTATTTTAATTTTTAAATTAAAGCTTGTAGAAAAATAAATTCTAAACGAAAAAAATATCCATAAAAAGAATAGTTTTGGAACACCCTGTATAATTATAGCACAACACCTATACAAAAATACGACGCGTTAAAAACTGAAGTAATCGATTTTTTTTTCTTCCGGTTGAGTCGGAGTCGCCCAACTTTTTTTTTAAATAGAAGCCATACTAACTGGAACACCCTATATACATGAAAATATTTTTAGAACGTGCACTCGGATAATCCATCAAGGAATTTGTATTTTTAAATTAAAGCTTAAAGAAAAATAAATTCAAAACTAAAAAAAATAACCCCAAAAATAATCGTTCTGGAACACCCTGTATAATTATAGCACGACTCGTCTACAACATGACAACTCATTAAAAACTAAAGTAATCGACTTAGTTGGAGTCCCCGAACGTTTTTTTTTTTTTAATAGAAGCCATACTAACTGGAACACCCTGTATACACGAAAATATTTTTAGAACGTCCACTCAGATTATCCATCACGGTATTTTTATTTTTAAATTAAAGCTTATAGAAAAATAAATTCTAAATGAAACAAATATCCATAAAAAGAATCATTTTGGAACACCCTGTACAATTATAGCAAAATACCTCTATAAAATGACAACGCATTAAAAGCTGAAGTGATCGGAGTCCCCGAACTTTTTCTTTTAAATAGAAGCCATGCTAACAGGAACACCCTGTATACATGAAAATATTTTTAGATTATCCATCAAGGTATTTTTATTTTGAAACTAAAGCTTAAAAAAATAAAAAAAATATTCATTAAGAAAAATCGTTTTGGAACACGCTGTATAAATATATCAAAACTGCTTATAAAAAAAGAATTCAAAGCTATAAAAATATCCATAATTAAAGCCTATAGAAAAATAAATTCAAAGCTAAAAAATATCCATTTAAAAAAATCGTTTTGGAACACTCTGTATAAATATATCACAACTGCTTATAAAAAAAATAATTCAAAGCTATAAAAATATCCATAATTAAAGCCTATTGAAAAATAAAGTCAAAGATAAAAAATATCCATTCAAAAGAATCGTTTTGGAACACTCTGTTTAAATATATCACAACTGCTTATAAAAAAAAAATAATTCAAAACCATAAAAATATCCATAGAAAAATAAATTTAGAGCTAAAAAAATCCATTTAAAAATATCTTTTTGGAAGACTCTGTATAAATATATCACAGCTGCTTATAAAAAAAATAATTCGAAGCTATAAAAATATTCACAATTAAAGTTTATAGAAAAATAAATCAATTCAGAGTTAAAAAATATAAATTCAAAAAAATCGTTTTGGAACACTCTGTATAAATATATCACAACTGCTTATAAAAAAAATTATTCAAAACCATAAAAATATCCATAGAAAAATAAATTTAGAGCTAAAACATATCCATTCAAAAAAATCTTTTTGGAACACTCTGTATAAATATATCACAACACAGCTACAAAATGACAAATAATGTTTCTTCCGGCTGAGTGGAAGTACGCGAATAATTAACAATGGAATGAATCCAAGTTGCAGGCCTTTTTTAGCTTAGTAGTCTGGCCATCCGTCCGGCCGCCAAAGGGTCACGGGTTCAATTCGGAGTCTGCAGACTTTTTTTTTCATCATTAATTACGGCTTAGTAAAAAAAAAACTCAAGTTATGTTGACGTGTAATCGGAAATTGTTTTCTGTGCGGCATTTGTTTATTTTTTTTTAAATATACATTCGATTACATTTACACAAGATGGCTCCCGTCCAAACATTGACCTTGCATTTTGACGCCTTCTATTTGCGGATACTCGATCGACGCTTGATGACCGTTGAAGATGACATGACACCCAATATTCTTGACGTAAATGGAAACAATCTTCGTGTCCTTAATGCGGGCGTAATACAACCAATCGTTGGTCCACACTTTATTTTTCGTTTCACTTCCGTCAATCGCGAATGTGTATTCATCGTCCTTCGGTTCCACCACCAACGTGTGAGTCTTAAATTCAAATTTGAGCGCCTAAAACAAAACGAAAATGTTACCAACTCGGAGATATACAAAATGTTGTTGACCGTGCACGGCCATATAACCGATATTGTAAGGCAACCGTAAATACATCCGCTTGGGCGCTACAGTTAGAGCTCCACAATTAAAAGTTGCTTCTTTCGAAGATACGATTTAATGTTAAACAAAATGTATGAATATCACCGTGCACGGTCATACAACCAATATTGTGATATAGGCAATCCTAAATACCAGGCGATGCAAATCCGCTCGAACGTTGCAGTATAGCTAACACATTGGAGTAATTTGTTTTCGAAGATAAGATTTAATTTTAAACAAAATGTACTAAAATATTTCGACTGTGCACGGTCATATAACCAATATTGTGATATAGGCAACCGTAAATACTAGTTGATATTACATCCGCTTGAGCGCTGCAGTGTAATAAATTAGAGCTCCACTATTAAGAGTTGCTTTTTTTTCGAAGATACGATTTAATTTTAAACAAAATGTACTAATATCACCGTGTACGGTCATACAACCAATATGGTGATATAGGCAACCGTATATACTAGGTGATGCAATAGTTTATGTTACATCCGCGTGCGCGCTTCAGTATAACACATTAGAGCTCGACTATTAAGAGTTGCTTTTTTTTCCGAAGATAAGATTTAATTTGAAACAAAATGTTGTACTAATATCTTTCGACCGTGCGCAGTCCTTTAACCAATATTGTGATAAAGGCAACCGTAAATACTAGTTGATATTACATCCGCTTGAGCGCTGCAGTATAACACATTAGAGCTCCACTATTAAGAGTTGCTTGTTTTCGAAGATAAGACTTACCATATTATTTTCCCCAACGGATTTAATCCAAACATCAAATTTAGGCTCGCTTTCGATGGCACCGAGGAACAAAACCCAATCTTCCGAAGGCTTATAACCATGTTCGACTCCAATCGTATTCGTAAACTTCGCCGCCTGATGATTAACCAAGCAAACATCCGTCAAACCGAACTCGTGCAGAAACTCGAACATCGAACCGTAAACCGTGTTGAAGGATTCCAGTTTCTCCGAAAGTTCGTAAGACGTTCCGGCGTCCTCGGTGTAAACGAGAAGTTTCGAGGTCTCCGCGGGCTTCATCGGCAGATCGAACACGACCTGAATTTCATTACCCTTAACGCCCTCAATCCCATCGATGGAATCGCTCTCCGAGAACGTGTTCGACATCCATTCGCTGAACTCATCGTTTCTACCAAACTTCATCTTCGCGTGTTCGATGTTGACGATGTAATGCTTCAGAGAATCGTACTCGAATAAGCATTCGATCGATTTTTGGTTCGCGATGGGTCCTTTCACCTCCTCGCGGCACGTTTCGTAACTGAACTTGCCACCCCTTTGCTCCTCAGAAGTTTGACCTTGAATCTTAATTTTTATCAAGGAATTGTTCTTCGCGCACAATTCACCCTCCATAGCATTGGATGATACATACAAAGTACTGGTCAAAAGTGAAGATTTAGAATCTTCGCCTGGCAGCGAGAAAACCGCGTCACCGGCAGCGCAAAACGCAAGCTCGAAATCTCCAATTGTCTTAGTAACGCGCGCGCTGAAAACATTACTCATGTGCCCGTCGTCCATCTCGAGTTTCGCGTCCGCCGCCCAACCGGTGTACTTTTCATCCCCATTTCCGGCGGCGTAGTGCAGTTTCATCTTGTACGCGACGGCCGGGTATAGATAGTTGTTTCCCTTCTTGTACTCCGTGTCTAGTTTCAGTGTTAAGTCTATGGTATCGACCGGATACAATTCGTTGATGCGCACGGTTCTGGTCACGCCGTAGTTTACGTCCGCCGGTTGCAGTTCTTCGAACCGGGCGGATGACATGAGCGACCTTATGATCCCGTCCGCGTTACCGGACCCCAAATCGAAGTCGGGGTCGAGTTCTTCCGGTAGGGGCGCTTCTAAATCGAAGACGTATTCGACGAAGTCGCTGCCGATGTCGAAGAGGCGGGTCTTTGCAGTTGTTTTCTGAAACGAAAAAATAAACAGTCAAAATCATAAATTTTAAAGACGGCGAAACATTATTACGAACTTTTAAGAATAATTGTCAAATCGTCAGCAATTGTTATTACATTTATTAGAGTCACCAAGATTATTGCAGATTTTTAAGAAAACTAATCTAACCCAACCAAACCAAACCCCACCTAAGCCAACCTAACCTAATCTAATATGATCTATGCGAATCTAATCGAATCTAATCAAATATACGCGAATCTAATCGAATCTAATCAAATCTAATCGAATCTAATCGAATCTAATCGAATCTAATCGAATCTAATCGAATCTAATCGAATCTAATCGAATCTAATCGAATCTAATCGAATCTAATCGAATCTAATCGAATCTAATCGAATCTAATCGAATCTAATCGAATCTAATCGAATCTAATCGAATCTAATCGAATCTAATCGAATCTAATCGAATCTGATCGAATCTGATCGAATCGAATCTAATGTAACCTAACCTAACCTAACCCAACCTAACCTAACCTAACCTAACCTAATCTAACCTAACCTAACCTAACCTAATCTAACCTAACCTAACCTAACCCAACCTAACCTAACCCAACCTAACCTAACCCAACCTAACCTAACCCAACCTAACCTAACCTAACCCAACCTAACCTAACCCAACCTAACCTATACTAACCTAACCTAACCCAACCTAACCTAACCTAACCCAACCTAACCTAACCTAACCTAACCTAACCTAACCCAACCTAACCTAACCTAACCCAACCTAACCCAACCTAACCTAACCTAACCTAACCTAACCCAACCTAACCTAACCCAACCCAATCTAACCTAACCTAACCTAACCCAACCTAATCTAACCTAACCCAACCTAATCTAACCTAACCTAACCTAACCTAACCTAACCTAACGCGCCCCATTAAAGAAAATCTGACAGCTCAATTTTTCAGAACTCTAATTTTTTTGACAAAAAATTGATAGTACTTCTAGATAGATCAAAATTGATTAAGATCTCTATAGACGGATTCGTGTTTAACGCAAATCTGTACACAAGGAATTGCAATATTATTCAGAACTCTACGTTGGGGTTACCAACTTGACAACACTAAACATTAATCTGTGGATAACTTACGTTAGTCTTATATTCCTCGCTCAAATATTCGAATTCGTAGTTCTTGCAGATGCATTTTTAATACCAAACACGTGAAGGCATTTATTTGGCTGGTGGTCACCGGTGACCTCCGCGGCGCAGTGGAATGCATATTTTTATTTCCACAAGACTTATTCAGATTTTGGTCGTGAAAAAATTAAAAAGTGAAAAACAACTTTACACTAAAAAAATATCGGTAGATAACTGACGTTAGTCTTATACTCCTCGCCCAAAGATTCGAATTCGTAGTTCTTGCAGATGCATTTTTAAATAGCAAACACGTGTAGGCATTTATTTGGTTGGTGGTCACCGGTGACCTCCGCGGCGCAGAGAAATGTTTATTTTATTTCCACAAGACTTATTCAGATTTTGGTCGTGTAGAGGAAAAAAAAATAATTAAAAAATTAAAAAGTGAAAAACAACTTGACTCTAAAAATAACTGACGTTAGTCTTATACTCCTCGCCCAAAGATTCGAATTCGCAGTTCTTGCAGATGCATTTTTTAATACCAAACACGTGAAGGCATTTATTTGGTTGGTGGTCACCGGTGACCTCCGCGGCGCAGAGAAATGTATATTTTTATTTCCACTTGTTCAGATTTTGGTCGTGTAGAGGAAAAAAAATAAAGAAAAAATAAAAAATGTATCGGTGGATAACTTACGTTAGTCTTATATTCCTCGCCAAAAGATTCGAATTCTTAGTTGCCGATGCATTTTTGAATACCAAACACGTGTAAGCCTTTATTTGGTTGGTGGTCACCGGTGACCTCCGCGGCGCACTTAAATGTATATTTTTATTTCCACAAGACACAAATTTGAAAAAAAATAAATACCGATATGATAAAATTGTTCAAAATGTTTAGTAAATTCACAAGATATCTACCTTTAAAATTAATAAACATTTTTGAAAATGTGTCAATTTTTCGGTGAGTTATGAATTTTTGAAAATTAACATTTTAATTTATCGAACACTCCAATAAAAAATTAAAAAAAAATAAATACTGAAATGATAAAATTGTTCAAAATGTTTAGTAAATTCACAAAATATCTACCTTTAAAATTAATAAACACTTTTGAAAATGTGTCAATTTTTTCGTGAGTTATGAATTTTTGAAAATTAACATTTTAATTTATCGAACACTCCGATAAAAAAATTTAAAAAAAATTAATACTGAAATGATAAAATTGTTCAAAATGTTTAGTAAATTCACAAGATGTCTACCTTTAAAATTAATAAACACTTTTGAAAATGTGTCAATTTTTTCGTGAGTTATGAATTTTTGAAAATTAACATTTTAATTTATTGAACACTCCAATAAAAAGATTTAAAAAAAATAAATACTGAAATGATAAAATTGTTCAAAATGTTTAGTAAATTCACAAGATATCTACCTTTAAAATTAATAAACATTTTTGAAAATGTGTCAATTTTTTCGTGAGTTATGAATTTTTGAAAATTAACATTTTAATTTATCGAACACTCCAATAAAAAGATTTAAAAAAAAATAAAAACCGAAATGATAAAATTGTTCAAAATGTTTAGTAAATTCACAAGATATCTACCTTTAAAATTAATAAACATTTTTGTAAATGTGTCAATTTTTCGGTGTGTTATGAATTTTTGAAAATTAACATTTTAATTTATCGAACACTCCAATAAAAAAATTTAAAAAAAATAAATACTGAATTGATAAAATTGTTCAAAATGTTTAGCAAATTCACAAGATATCTACCTTTAAAATTAATAAACATTTTTGAAAATGTGTCAATTTTTTCGTGAGTTATGAATTTTTTAAAATTAACATTTTAATTTATCGAACACTCCAATAAAAAATTTTAAAAAAATTAATACTGAAATGATAAAATTGTTCAAAATGTTTAGTAAATTCACAAGATATCTATCTTTAAAATTAATAAACATTTTTGAAAATGTGTCAATTTTTTCGTGAGTTATGAATTTTTGAAAATTAACATTTTAATTTATCGAACACTCCAATAAAAAGATTAAAAAAAAATAAATACTGAAATGATAAAATTGTTCAAAATGTTTAGTAAATTCACAAGATATTTATCTTTCAGATTTTGGTCGTGTGGGGGAAAAAAAGTAAAGAAAAAATTAAAAATGTATCGGTGGATAACTTATGTTGGTCTTATATTCCTCGCTCGTGGTTCTTGCAGATGCATTTTTAGATACCAAACACGTGTAGGCCTTTATTTTTTTGGTGGTCACCGGTGACCTCCGCGGCGCAGAGAAATATTTATTTTATTTCTACAAGACTTATTCAGATTTTGGTCGTGTGGAGGAAAAAAGTAAAGAAAAAATTAAAAATGTATCGGTGGATAACTTATGTTAGTCTTATATTCCTCGCCCAAAGATTCGAATTCGCAGTTATTGCAGATGCATTTTTAAATACCAAACACGTGTAGGCCTTTATTTGGTTGGTGGTCACCGGTGACCTCCGCGGCGCAGACAAATGTTTATTTTATTTCCACAAGAGTTATTTAGATTTTGGTCATGTAGCGGAAAAAAAAATATGAAAAATTAAGAAGTGACAAACAACTTGACTCTAACGTAAGTTATCGGTGGATAACTTACGTTGGTCTTATATTCCTCGCCCAAAGATTCGAATTCGTAGTTCTTGCAGATGTATTTTTAATACCAAACACGTGTAGGCATTTATTTGGTTGGTGGTCACCGGTGACCTCCGCGGCGCAGAGAATGTATATTTTTATTTCCACAAGACTTATTCAGATTTTGATCGTTTAGAGGAAAAAAAATAATGAAAAAATTAAAAAGTGAAAAACAACTTGACTAAAAATGTATCGGTGGATAACTTACGTTAGTCTTATATTCCTCGCCCAAAGATTCGAATTCGTAGTTCTTGCAGATGCATTTTTTTATTATCAAGCACGTGTAGGCCTTTATTTGACTGGTGGTCACCGGTGACCTCCGCGGCGCAGAGAAATGTATATTTTTATTTGACAAGATTTTGGTCGTGTGGAGGAAAAAAAGTGAAGAAAATATTAAAAATATATCGGTGGATAACTTACGTTGGTCTTATACTCCTCGCCCAAGGTGACGAATTCGTAGTTCTTACAACTCGAGGAGGACTTCTGCAGAACTCCAGGATTCGCATCGTCGAGCACGTACACCAACGTCTCCGTGTAAGTCCTCTCGGCGAACAAAACCTCCTGAGGAGACTCCTTCGTCCAGGACGCCTTCAGCGTGTGCTGCACCGGATCAACCGCGACCTTCAACCTGAAACTCATCTCGCTGTCGGACGCGTGAGTTTTCGCGACGCCCTGGAAAACGTCCAGGAACGGATTGTAGAACGACATCCCCCTCCGCGCATTCGTCAAACTCTTGTACTTGAAGTCGAAGGAAAATCCGACGTCATCGCGAAGGAACGCGACGTCCGTGTACTCGATCTCCGGCACGTAGTTGAAGTGCACGGCTGGGAAACCCATCTCCGTGGGCACGATCAGGGTCTTCGCGAATTCGTAACTGACGTCGACGGAGGTGTCGGTGATTTTCTTCATGGTTTCGCGTTGTAACACCTTGAGGAGCGTCGAGAGCTCGTGGATGTTGTTTTTGTCGTAGGCGTACGTCGTGACGACGTTGCCGTTCGAGGCGTAGATGAAGGTGATTTTGAGGTCGTCGGTTTTGCGAAGGTTGAGGATGACGTTCTTCAGGGTTTCCCAGGTGAAGAGCGTCGTCTTGCTGGTGGTGTCTAGTTTTACGGCTTTCAAAAACGAAGGGTCGAATCCGGCGATCCGCAAGAACGCCCAGTACGGTGTCGCCGTCTGCCCGTCGACGCTGTACTTGTAGGAACCGGTGAGGACGACGTCGTTCTCGAATTTCGAATGGATGGTCATGAATTCCAATTCCTCGCCGATGGAGTAGTCTTCGTCGAAGTAGCCGTAACGTTGGTAACCCGTGATTCCGCGGAAGACCGGTTTGTGTGTGTATTTCAGGATTTGCCTGACGTTCAGCACGAATCTGCGGTCGTGCGGGTTTTCGCTTTCCGCAACGGCTGTCGCGTATTTGTAGTGCACCACGTAGAGCTCGTGGTTCTTCATCGATTCCATCACCCAGAAGATGTTGATGAGCCTCTGGAGGCTCGGCTGGGACTTCATGATCATGAAGTAGGACATGACGCGGAAGCTGGTGGACGTGGCGGAGTTGGTCATGAAGGGCCAGTAGATTTCGTAGGTGAGGTCTTCGTTTGCGGTCACGATGGGGCTCAACGCGAGCGCCGCGAGCATCCTGAGGTGGCCGTCCTTCCACCAGTCGCCCTTGACGGCGGGGAGGAGGTGGTGGACGATTGATTCCATCCTGGTGTTGTAGAGAGCTTGAAGGTAAAGCACCTGCAGTTCGTACTGTTTCGTTTCCTTGAGCTTCCTCACCAATTCGAGGACGTATTTTTCGTAATACTTATGGTCGGGGAATTCTTCTTCCAGTTTCAGATCTGGATGGAAGTCGTGCTTGTGTTGATTCCTAGCACCATACCTGTAATTCGCGTTGGTGTACCTCTTATTCCTCTCCACGGCTTTGTGCAAAAGCGTCGCGAAACTTAAAACGGCGGCACTGTAAACGTCCTGGGAGTAAACGCTCGGATCCCATTCGAGGATGTTGGACATATCATCAACCAACTTCTTCGTGGGGAACTTAACATTAGCGAACATGTTGGTGAGGAAGTCGTCATCGCTTATTTTCCCCCCGCCTTTAAGCGCCATCACTTGCGAATACGCCGCGTGCGTTCCAACCTCGATCAACATCTTCACGTAGATGTTGAGGTGAGCTTTATCATCGCACACTTTCTCGTACAAATCCTCCAGCATCTTCCCATCGAAATAACGCATGTTTCCCGAAAGCTCGTGCAGCACTCTCCCTTTTTCAAAATCAGGCTTTTCATCATCAATCTTATAATCAACAAACAAACCAGCAATCTCCTTAATCAAATCGAAAGCCTTCACCACCATCCTCTCCTTGGAGAATTCCCTCCTTCCATTGGTCACGTCAGGGAAGGCGTAATCCAAATTACCCAAATCCGTCACGTGGTAGGTCAAACCCTCGTGGTAAATCTCATCCCCGACTTCCATTCTCGACGTAAGCGCTTTGGTCGATGTTAACTCCAAACTTTGATTCGTGTAGACAACGTGGGCCTCGCCTTTTCCGTTAAACGGCGTGTTGTAAACCCCCCCGGTGGACCTCACGTGATCAATAATCTTGTCACCACCGACTTTACTCAACACGCAGCTCCTCTGGCTGTCACGACTCAAACCTCCGTCGGACTCTTGCGCGTCGTAATCGACATTCGTCAGCAAATAAGTGTACAGATGTCGCGTCGAGTGCGGCTCCTGCATCACCTCAATGTAATACGCGTCCTTGTCGCCCTTCACGTTGTAGTTAACCTTCCCCTTGCCGTTAACCGTGTTCTCCACGGTGTGAAACGCGTAGATGTCCTGGTTGTCGTAATCCTCCATCTTCTCCAGGTCCAGCTGGAACATCGCGCTGATGCCCTTCTTGAAGTTCACCACGTACTGCTTCTCGTCTTTGCCGGTGGCGATTCCGGCGATGTTCCCCGTTGGATCGTACTCGATCCTGAAGGCTTTCGTGAAGTCTTCGAGTTCTTCGGGGATCGGCAAGACCTTGCTGGCGTATTCATCGTCGAGGCCGTTGAATAGCGTGTACTCCAAATCCGAGAATTTCACGAAGACGGTCTGGTTGTCCTTCTGCACGTGGAGGTTGCCATGGAGCGTGAAAGACGACGCGTACGGTCTCGGCACGTGCGTCGAGGCGCTGACGGTGCCCTCGTACTCGTACACCAACTCCTTTCCTTCGGGGATTAGCGTGTGGAACGCTCGAGTTGTTGTGCATATCGCAAGTACTGCAAGCATAATAATAATAATTTAAAAACTACACAGGTCTACAAATTTTTACTTTTTTTCCGCTGTAAAAAAGTAAAAGATTGTATACGTCAGTCTTCTACTCCTCACCCAAAGACTCGAATTCGCAGTTCTTGCAGATGCATTTTTAATACCAAACACGTGCAGGCCTTTATTTGGTTGGTGGTCACCGGTGACCTCCGCGGCGCAGAGAAATGTTTATTTTATTTCAGATTTTGGACGTGAAAAAATTAAAAAGTGAAAAACAACTATACACTAAAAAAATATCGGTGGATAAGTTACGTTAGTCTTATACTCCTCGCCCAAAGATTCGAATTTAGATATAAAAAAATAAAAGATTGTATACTTGGAAAATTCTAGAACATGAAATTTGGCAGGTAATGTGTCTTGGGAAAATTTTATAAAATAAAATCTGGTACGTAATACGTCCTAGGAAATGCTTGAACACGAAAATTGAGAGGTACAAACAAGGGTTGTAAACTGGGAAAATTTTAGAACATGAAATCTGGCAGGTAATGTATCTTAGAAAAATTCTGGCAGGTGCTAGCGCTGTACACTAGAAAATTTCTATAACATGAAACTGGGCAGGAAATCGTGCCCTGGACAAATTCTGGTACATAGAATTTGACAGGTGTAAGAAAATTATAGAACATGAAATGTGCTCTAGGAAAATTCCGTAGATGCCAGCGTTACAAAATTGGCATAAATTCTAGAACATGAAATCTGGTAGGGAATGTATCTTAGAAAAATTCTGGCAGGTGCTAGCGCTGTACACTAGAAAATTTCTATAACATGAAACCGGGCAGGAAATCGTGCCCTGGGAAAATTCAGGAACATAGAATTTGACAGGTGTAAGAAAATTGTAGAGCATGAAATGTGCTCTAGGAAAATTCCGTAGATGCCAGCGTTGCAAAATTGGCACAAACTCTAGAACATGAAATCTGGTAGGTAATGTATCTTAGAAAAATTGTGGAACATGAAAATTGGCAGGTGCTAGCGTTATACACTAGAAAATATCTAAAACATGAAATCTGGCAGGAAATCGTGCCCCGGGAAAATTCTGGAACATAGAATTTGACAGGTGTAAGAAAATTATAGTACATGAAATGTGCTCTAGGAAAATTCCCTAGATGCCAGCGTTGCAAAATTGGCACAAATTCTAGAACATGAAATCTGGTAGGTAATGTATCTTAGAAAAATTCTGGCAGGTGCTAGCGCTGTACACTAAAAAATTTCTATAACATGAAACCGGGCAGGAAATCGTGCTCCGGGCAAATTTTGGTACATAGAATTTGACAGGTGTAAGAAAATTATAGAACATGAAATGTGCTCTAGGAAAATTCCGTAGATGCCAGCGTTGCAAAATTGGCACTAATTGAAAAAATTCTGGAACATGAAAATTGGCAGGTGCTAGCGTTGTACACTAGAAAATTTCTATAACATGAAACCGGGCAGGAAATCGTGCCAAATTCTGGAACATGGTATTTGACAGGTGTAAGAAAATTATAGAACATGAAATCTGGAAGGTAATTATACTCTAGGAAAATTCTGTAGAGTTAGCGTTGCAAAATTGGCACAAATTCTAGTACATGAAATCTGGTCGGTAAGGTATCTTTGAAAAATTCTGGAACATTAAAATTCGCAGGTGTTAGCGTTGTACACTAGAAAAATTCTATAAAATGAAATCAGGCCCCGGGAAAGTTCCGGAACATAGAATTTAACAGGTGCAAGTGCTGTACATTATAGGAAAATTATAGAACATGAAATCCGAAAGGTAATTATGCTCTAGGAAAATTCCGTAGATGCTAGCGTTGCAAAAGAAAAATTCTGGAACATGAAAATTAGCAGGTGTTAGCGGTGTACAATAGAAAAATTCTATAAAATGAAATCAGGCCCCGGGAAAATTCCGGAACATTGAATTTGACAGGTGCAAGTGCTGTACATTATAGGAAGATTATAGAACATGAAATCTGAAAGGTAATTGTGCTCTAGGAAAATTCCGCAGATGCTAGCGTTGCAAAAGAAAAACTCTGGAACATGAAAATTGGCAGGTGTTAGCGGTGTACAATAGAAAAATTCTATAAAATGAAATCAGGTCCCGGGAAAATTACAGAACATAGAATTTGACAGGTGCAAGTGCTGTACATTATAGGAAGATTATAGAACATGAAATCTGAAAGGTAATTGTGCTCTAGGAAAATTCCGCAGATGCCAGCGTTGCAAAATGGGTACAAATTCTAGAACATGAAATCTGGTAGGTAATGTATCTTGGAAAAATTCTGGAACATGAACATTGGCAGGTGCTAGCTTTGTACGCTAGAAAAATTCTATAAAATGAAATCAGGCCCCGGGAAAGTTCCGGAACATAGAATTTGACAGGTGCAAGTGCTGTACATTATAGGAAAATTATAGAACATGAAATCTGAAAGGTAATTGTGCTCTAGGAAAATTCCGCAGATGCTAGCGTTGCAAAAGAAAAACTCTGGAACATGAAAATTGGCAGGTGTTAGCGGTGTACAATAGAAAAATTCTATAAAATGAAATCAGGTCCCGGGAAAATTACAGAACATAGAATTTGACAGGTGCAAGTGCTGTACATTATAGGAAGATTATAGAACATGAAATCTGAAAGGTAATTGTGCTCTAGGAAAATTCCGCAGATGCCAGCGTTGCAAAATGGGTACAAATTCTAGAACATGAAATCTGGTAGGTAATGTATCTTGGAAAAATTCTGGAACATGAACATTGGCAGGTGCTAGCTTTGTACGCTAGAAAAATTCTATAAAATGAAATCAGGCCCCGGGAAAGTTCCGGAACATAGAATTTGACAGGTGCAAGTGCTGTACATTATAGGAAAATTATAGAACATGAAATCTGAAAGGTAATTGTGCTCTAGGAAAATTCCGTAGATGCTAGCGTTGCAAAAGAAAAACTCTGGAACATGAAAATTGGCAGGTGTTAGCGGTGTACAATAGAAAAATTCTATAAAATGAAATCAGGTCCCGGGAAAATTACAGAACATAGAATTTGACAGGTGCAAGTGCTGTACATTATAGGAAGATTATAGAACATGAAATCTGAAAGGTAATTGTGCTCTAGGAAAATTCCGCAGATGCCAGCGTTGCAAAATGGGTACAAATTCTAGAACATGAAATCTGGTAGGTAATGTATCTTGGAAAAATTCTGGAACATGAACATTGGCAGGTGCTAGCTTTGTACGCTAGAAAAATTCTATAAAATGAAATCAGGCCCCGGGAAAGTTCCGGAACATAGAATTTGACAGGTGCAAGTGCTGTACATTATAGGAAAATTATAGAACATGAAATCTGAAAGGTAATTGTGCTCTAGGAAAATTCCGTAGATGCTAGCGTTGCAAAAGAAAAACTCTGGAACATGAAAATTGGCAGGTGTTAGCGGTGTACAATAGAAAAATTCTATAAAATGAAATCAGGTCCCGGGAAAATTCCAGAACATAGAATTTGACAGGTGCAAGTGCTGTACATTATAGGAAAATTATAGAACATGAAATCTGAAAGGTAATTGTGTTCTAAGAAAATTCCGTAGATGCCAGCGTTACAAAATGGGCACAAATTCTAGAACATGAAATCTGGTAGGTAATGTATCTTGGAAAAATTCTGGAACATGAAAATTGGCAGGTGCTAGCGTTGTACACTAGAAAAGTTCTATAACATGAAATAAGGCAGGAAATCGTGCCCCGGACAAATTCTGGAACATAGAATTTGACAGGTCTAAGAAAATTATAGAACATGAAATGTACTCTAGGAAAATTACGTAGATGTCAGCGTTGCAAAATTGACACAAATTCTAGAACATGAAATCTGGTAGGTAATGTATCTTAGAAAAATTCAGGAACATGAAAATTGGCAGGTGCTAGCGTTGTACACTAGAAAAGTTCTATAACATGAAATAAGGCAGGAAATCGTGCCCCGGACAAATTCTGGAACATAGAATTTGACAGGTCTAAGAAAATTATAGAACATGAAATGTACTCTAGGAAAATTACGTAGATGTCAGCGTTGCAAAATTGACACAAATTCTAGAACATGAAATCTGGTAGGTAATGTATCTTAGAAAAATTCAGGAACATGAAAATTGGCAGGTGCTAGCGTTGTACACTAGAAAAGTTCTATAACATGAAATAAGGCAGGAAATCGTGCCCCGGACAAATTCTGGAACATAGAATTTGACAGGTCTAAGAAAATTATAGAACATGAAATGTACTCTAGGAAAATTACGTAGATGTCAGCGTTGCAAGATTGGCACAAATTCTAGTACATGAAATCTGGTCGGTAAGGTATCTTAGAAAAATTCTGGAACATTAAAATTCGCAGGTGTTAGCGTTGTACACTAGAAAAATTCTATAAAATGAAATCAGGCCCCTGAAAAATTCCGGAACATATAATTTGACAGGTGCAAGTGCTGTACATTATAGGAAAATTATAGAACATGAAATCTGAAAGGTAATTGTGCTCTAGGAAAATTCCGTAGATGACTTTACTTTTTAGTCGTGTAGAGGAAAAAAAAATATCCAAAAGCAGGTAAAAAAAAATGCCATTCGAGAACATGGGTGTTTAGATTAAAACAAAAACATATTCTCGATTTGCACGGTTTTGCTTTGAAGGGTAATTGACTAAAAATTAATAGCAGTGAATATTTAACTTATTTTACTCGTTTTTTCAAGCAGAAGATTGTTTGGACTCAAAAAATGTTCTCGATTTACACGGTTTTATTTCTGGTAACAATAGAAACAAGTGAATAACTAGGTAATCGCAATAGCTAAAATTATAAAAAAAATCTGTTTGTTAGACAATTTCACTACACAAATCTTTTATCTGAAGAAATTTTTTGTACCCATTACCAATTTCCATAAAAAAATTAAATTTCTTGAAACACCGATTTGTTAGGAGTAACGATAAAAACAATTGAATAACTAAATAATCGCAACAGCTAAAATTACAAAAAAATTCTGTTTGGTAGACAATTTTATTACGCAAATCTTTTATCTGAAGAAATTTTTTGTTCCCATTACCAATTTTCCATAAAAAATAAAATTTCTAGAAACACCGATTTGTTAGGTGTAACGGCAAAAACAATTGAATAACTAGATAATCGCAACAGATAAAATTTCAAAAAAATTCTGTTTGGTAGACAATTTCATTACACAAATCTTTTATCTAAAGAAGTTTTTTGTAGCCATTACCAATTTTCCATAAAAAAATAAAATTTCTAGAAACACCGATTTGTTAGGTGTAACGGCAAAAACAATTGAATAACTAGATAATCGCAACAGATAAAATTTCAAAAAAAATTCTATTTGGTAGACAATTCCATTACACAAATCTTTTATCTGAAGAAATTTTTCGTTCCCATTACCAATTTTCCATAAAAAAATAAAAAATAGTGTTTAGTCTAGGGACAAATATGACTAACGTGGAAGCAATAATTATGTAACAAAAACTACTTACAAACTATCAATAACACTTTCACGTCCATGGCGAAGGACTGGGCGTCTGCGACCCCAACAGTTCATATTTAAACTATCTCTTATCTTTCGCTGACCTTTAAGCCTGATTACAATTTTTGGTCCAGAAAAAAAATCTGACCCATGGCGAACTGTAAATAAATAGTATTAACACACACGCATTAAGTAATATGTTTATGAATTCTAAGCATAATTTGGGATTAAGGCCAGAAAACACTTCCCGGATGGACATTGTAATCGAAATAACGTTTTAGTCATGTTTTGTAAATACAACATTTCTGTTCACCGTTTCGCTTGCAAAACGTTATTTCTTAGTGAATAAGAACAGAATGCACTGACCCTTATTAAAATTATTTAAATAAATGATGCGAAACCTTATTTCTGTATCATTCCTTATGACCAAGAACAGAATGCACTGAAAATTATTTAAATAAATGATAAATACATATTTTCTATTTATCGCTATGTTTACAACCTGGCACACAATATCCTTTTGACCTTTTTCCTACGATTACATATAATTTAGAATAAAATATCATTGTATGCCATAAATACTATGTAGTAATCAAAATTCATTAATTACATTCGATTTTAAAATTCGCGCGCGTTTTACGGCCATTATTGAATGTTTTCCATTAATCCTTATACTTACAATCTGGCGGATAATATCCTTTTGACCTTTTCTACGATTAGGTATAAGTTGGAATGAAATATCATCGCCATACCATAACTATTATGTAGCAATCAAAATTCATTAAATTGATTGCATTTTAAAATTCGCGCGTATTGTCGGCCATTATTACGAACGACAGCGCGTGCGCGGTCCGTAAACGACGACGGGCGTTTGTTACGAGAAGAGCGACGCCATTCGTGTGCTTTGTGTTTGCCGGAAAAGTAAGTAATCCTCCCTTCTAAACACGTTTAAACCACCTTCATTTCAGCCCGTATGATTTTGCTAACCATTTCCCGTTTAATGGATATACGCTAATTAATGACAGAAAGTTTGCCGATGCAATGAGCATCCTCAACCTCGGCCCCCCTCCAATGCCCAGGGACGCCATGTTTTCCGGTATTGAATATCCAAATTTTGATTTTACCTATTTTAATTAAGTTTAATCTCCCACACGATATCCACCTAGAATTAGTGTGTAATTGCAGGTTTACGCCGACTTCGTTATGTCTGCTTCGGACTTGTGTTATTTGTGCTAGACGTGTGCCGTGAATTTATTTTTGTATCAAGGCTAAATAGTCCGTGCATTGTTTTACGTTTTACGTGGATTTGCATTTTGGAGGACGTTATCGTATGTATTTAATGTCGTTCGACAGGAAACTGGTGCTATGGTTTACACAATGGTAAATTTCAAGAGACCTTGTTTCGCTAATTCATTAACATTGTACGTGTACCTTATTATTTATCGATATAACTGCAGAGAACAACAATCGTGTAAACGAAATCTCTTGAAATTTACCCGCCGATCCATCCCGCCTTCGCCACCCGTTATAACCCGTGATTTTTCTTTCCAGACAAATACCACCGCACGGCTGAGTTTTACGCGAAGCGCGGCTCCTCCAGAATGGAGTCGATGAGCATGGAGCTGGTGGCCGGCGCCACCAACTTCCACGGCCAGCAGTTCCAGAAGATATGGGAGAGCGAGCGCGGCGAGCAGGACCTGTCGAAGGCGAGGGAGCTCGACTTCGAGCTCTACAACCGCCGCAACAAGCACCTCACCTTTCAGGACAGGGGCAAGAGGCTGAAGCTGCAGCAGTTCGTCGTTAAGAGGGCCGAGGTGCTCTACTCGAAGGACAACCTGGAGAGGACGGAGGCCGCCGAGGAGACCGCCGCCTCGGAGGATATGTACGCGGTGATGCCCTCGCTGGAGACCTATCTGAACGTCGACAAGCAGAGCCGGCTGAAGTATTTTCGGGATGTAAGTAGATTTTTTTGTAATGATTTTTAACCGTATGTCGCGTGAATCTGTTAAAACGGGTAATAACAATCTGGTTTAACCCCTTTGCCACCGCAACATTTACATGTCTACTTGCTATGACAATCCATATTTTTGCTCTTTATCACTAGATGTCCCTTCAACAAAGCCCTCGCTTATTAATTCCTATACTAATTAAGCAAATGAGTTAAAATTTGGTATTTATGGTCTTAAGAAGCTCCCCATCAATAATAATTAACCACTTCGCGCCCATGCTGCTTTGATTTAATCGCAGAGTTAATGAAAAATGACTTCATTGTTGTTGTTACCTTTTTCTACGAAATATTATTTCACTGTCACAAGCTTGTAAATATGAAAAAAATATTCCATAGATGGTGCTAAAGGAGTAATTTTTTTGTACAATGTTTCTATTTTCTTTTTTTGCTTGTTGCCACATGTGGCAACCTGGACGTGAAGACTAGACGAGGTTAACAAAAAAAAAAAAAAAAAAATTCCAGGGCTGAAGGGTTAAACTTTTCGAGAATATCGGGACACTCTTTGAATCAACATTATTTTAAGGGGTCTGGCCACCTTGTCGGCGTGGGAAAAAAAATTACAAACCTGATAATTTTCAAAGGAATTTATTGATTTTTGCATGCATGCTGCTTCATAACTTGATGAACATCTGTTGTCGTTTTTGGCAAAAAATATTTAAAAATGCCGGCTCTATGGGTGTTTCCGCGAAGGTCCTCTGCTGCACATGTGTGTACCTTGCAGGCAAGAAATCTCGAGAACGGGTCATAAAAAAATAACAAAAAAAAACAGCAGCTTCTCGAAGAGGATGACTTTCTTCTTTCTTAACATTTTTTGACCTTGCAGCTTATAGATCTTGGAAACTTATGGTCCGGTTGCCTTGAAATTTCGGCACAATACACTCAGATATATTATCTAAAATGTAGCGTAGGATTTTTTTGTTCTGATCACTACAAAAATTTTTATAGGGAAAAATAAAAAATAATCAAATTTTTTTTGAAGAATTTTTGAGAAAAAAGAAATAAACTCAGCGAAAAAATCGCTTACGCTACATTTTAGATGATATATCTGAGTGTATTGTGCCGAAATTTCAAGGCAATCGGACCACTACAAAAATTTTTATAGGGAAAAATAAAATAAAAAATCAATTTTTTTTTTAATTTTTTGAGAAAGAAAAAATTGCTTATGCTACATTTTAGATAATATATCTGAGAGTATTGTGCCGAAATTTCAAGGCAACCGGACCATAAGTTTCCGAGATTTACAAGCTGCAAGGTGAAAAAATGTAAAGAAAGTAAGAACGCAGTTTTGCAGACGATGGTGCGTTGTTTGTCCAGGTTAGCGATTCCTGGCCCATATAATTGTCCTTCTATAGCTGTATGAGCATCTTGGGCCTGGTTTTGAAGGGATCTACGAGCTTGGCGAGCTAATTTCGTGTTTTTCGTGAATGCAGTTTGTCGGTTCAAATGCTGACGACGTCCCAAACCTGTCGCGGTCACGCCCTTTAATTTGAACTCATCGGCTTATTTAATTGGTCACGTACCTGCCATTTGACCTCAATTACGTTTTAATTAGACATTCAACTCAAAAATGCAGATCATCTTGTTTCCAATAGACAGAAAGTTCAAAATTCCGTGTCTGTAGACACGGGTGTGAAGTTAGCAATAGATTCCAGCATTATTATGAAACACATGAACATTGTAAAGCCAAAAAAGAATTAACCCCCCACTTCTCCTCAAAAATACCTTCCGCTTTTATAACAAGAAGACAAATTCTAATATGAAAACAAAAAATACAGCTGTATTCTGAGGACACCCTAGAATCATAATCATAAAAAAACCGCAGGCATACCCCCCATTTTTTTCTCGAAAAATATGTGAATGTCGTGCAGCGTTACGCAAATTAATTTTTTTCTCGAAAAAAATGGGGGGTGTGCCTACGGTTTTTGTATGATTATTGTTCAGCAGTATGTGAGGAACAGTTATCTGATTTTATTTTTTCTATGGGAATATGACTTCCTACTTTTTTTGCGAAAATATGTGAATGTCGTGCAGCGATACGCAAATGTTTTTTTTTCTCGAAAAAATGGGGGGGGGGGTGTGCCTATGGTTTTTGTATGATTATTGTTCAGCCGTATGTGAGGAACGTTTATCTGATTTTATTTTTTCTATGGGAATATGACTTCCTTGTTTTTTTTGCAAAAATATGTGAATGTCGTGCAGCGATACGCAAATGATTTTTTTTCTCGAAAAAAATGGGGGGTGTGCCTACGGTCTTTGTATGATTATTGTTCAGCAGTATGTGAGGAACGTTTATCTGATTTTATTTTTTCTATGGGAATATGACTTCTTTGTTTTTTTTGCAAAAATATGTGAATGTCGTGCAGCGATACGCAAATGATTTTTTTTTCTCGAAAAAAATGGGGGGTGTGCCTACGGTCTTTGTATGATTATTGTTCAGCAGTATGTGAGGAACGTTTATCTGATTTTATTTTTTCTATGGGAATATGACTTCTTTGTTTTTTTTGCAAAAATATGTGAATGTCGTGCAGCGATACGCAAATGATTTTTTTTCTCGAAAAAAATGGGGGGTGTGCCTACGGTCTTTGTATGATTATTGTTCAGGAGTATGTGAGGAACGTTTATCTGATTTTATTTTTTCTATGGGAATATGACTTCTTTGTTTTTTTTGCAAAAATATGTGAATGTCGTGCAGCGATACGCAAATGATTTTTTTTCTCGAAAAAAATGGGGGGTGTGCCTACGGTCTTTGTATGATTATTGTTCAGCAGTATGTGAGGAACGTTTATCTGATTTTATTTTTTCTATGGGAATATGACTTCTTTGTTTTTTTTTTGCGAAAATATGTGAATGTTGTGCAGCGTTACGCAAATTATTTTTTTTCTCGAAAAAAATGGGGGGTGTGCCTACGGTCTTTGTATGATTATTGTTCAGCAGTATGTGAGGAACGTTTATCTGATTTTATTTTTTCTATGGGAATATGACTTCTTTGTTTTTTTTGCAAAAATATGTGAATGTCGTGCAGCGATACGCAAATGATTTTTTTTCTCGAAAAAAATGGGGGGTGTGCCTACGGTCTTTGTATGATTATTGTTCAGGAGTATGTGAGGAACGTTTATCTGATTTTATTTTTTCTATGGGAATATGACTTCTTTGTTTTTTTTTTGCGAAAATATGTGAATGTTGTGCAGCGTTACGCAAATTTTTTTTTTTCTCGAAAAAATAGGGGGGTGTGCCTACGGTTTTTGTATGATTATTGTTCAGCAGTATGTGAGGAACGTTTATCTGATTTTATTTTTTCTATGGGAATATGACTTCCTTGTTTTTTTGCGAAAATATGTGAATGCCGTGCAGCGTAACGCAAATTAATTTTTTTCTCGAAAAAATGGGGGGGTGTGCCTGCGGTTTTTTTATGATTATGATTCTAGGGTGTCCACAGAATACAGCTGTATTTTTTGTTTTCATATTGGAATTTGTCTTCTTGTTATAAAAGCGGAAGTTATTTTTGAGGGGAAGTGGGGGTGGTTTTAAAAGAGGAAATCAGGGGTTAATTTTTTTTTGGGTTTACAATGTTCATGTGTTTCATAATAATCATAGAAACATTCAGTTGTGTAGCCCGTTTTAATGGAAAAACGTAATTTAAAATCTATTGCTAACATCACACCCGTTAGATATTCTACTCAAAAATGCAGATCATCTTGTTTCCAATAGACGGAAAGTTCAAAATTCCGTGTCTGTAAACGGGGAAACGCGGAAAAGCCAACTACAGGACAAGTGTTGATAAATAGCCATGCAGGTCAAAGCTGCTTGTCATTGGCTCAGAGGTGGCGCCGCGAAGTTGTACTTAAGAATAGTTGTAACTTCGTCATTTTTTTTGGAATTTTACCACGGGTGACGGCTTTAATTGTAGCTAAAGGTTTGGCCTTCATTATAGGAACGGGAAAAAAACGATTTTTTGAAAATTTCAGGGTGGCCAGACCCCCCCCCCCCCCCCCAAACTACAAAACTGTTTTGTTGAAGAATTTATTCGAGAGTTGCAAAGTTTAGAAATAATAAGGAACGTGATTTTGTAGTTGAAATAAAAGAGAAACAGGGGGTGGTGGGTGGGCCTTATCCCTCAATCCAACCTGTGGCTCACGCGCCCTCTTTCCCAACATTTAATAAATGAATTTAAAAAAAAAATTAGGTATTCGCTGACGGGTGTGAAGTTAGCAATAGATTTTAAAAATTCATATCTCGGAGAAATGAAAAGCAATTCGAATAAAAAGTGAACCATACCATTAGGGAAGGTCTAAATTGATAACACAAAAAGAATCAACCCTTAATTTTAACCCTTCATATTTTTGCACCCCTTTCAAAAAAGTTTTTTTTTTTTTTATAAGTTTGCAATCTGCCGTAAATAAACAAAAATGCTTATTCTTATCACTAATACAAGTACTTTAATAATCAAGAGTCAAAAAAACGTTACTGGCACTCCTTCAATAAAAAGTCGCAGAAATCCACATTTCGGGATATAAATCTCCATTTTTGACAAAGTTTGCAATCAGCCATAACTAAATAAAAATTCTTTTTCTTATCACTGATTAAGGTACTTTCATAATCAAAAGTCAAAAAAACGTTACGGGCACTCCTTCAACCCAGAAAAAAAAAAATTCTCTGTAAGTCGCAGAAATCTACACCTCGCGATATAAAACTCGATTTTTGACAAAGTTTGCAATCAGACATAACTAAATAAAAATTCTTATTCTTATCACTGATTAAGGTCCTTTCATAATCGAAAGTCAAAAAAACATTACGGGCACTCCTTCAACCAGGAAAAAAATAATTTCTCCGTAAGTCGCAGAAATCCACACCTCGCGATATAAAACTCGATTTTTGAAAAAGTTTGCAATCAGCCATAATTAAATAAAAATTCTTATTCTTATCACTGATAAAGGTACTTTCATACTCAAAAGTCAAAAAAACGTTACGGGCACTCCTTCAACCCGGAAAAAAATAATTTCTCCGTAAGTCGCAGAAATCCACACCTCGCGATATAAAACTCGATTTTTGAAAAAGTTTGCCATCAGCCATAATTAAATAAAAATTCTTATTCTTATCACTGATAAAGGTACTTTCATAATCAAAAGTCAAAAAAACATTACGGGCACTCCTTCAACCAGGAAAAAAATAATTTCTCCGTAAGTCGCAGAAATCCACACCTCGCGATATAAAACTCGATTTTTGACAAAGTTTGCAATCAGCCATAATTAAATAAAAATTCTTATTCTTATCACTGATAAAGGTCCTTTAACAATCAAAAGTCAAAAAAAAGTTACGGGCACTCCTTCAACCCAGAAAAAAAATAATTTCTCCGTAAGTCACAGAAATCCACACCTCGCGATATAAAACTCGATTTTTGAAAAAGTTTGCAATCAGCCATAATGAAATAAAAATTCTTATTCTTATCACTAATAAAGGTACTTTCATAATCAAAAGTCAAAAAAACGTTACAGGCACTCCTTCAACCCAGAAAAAAAATAATTTCTCCGTAAGTCACAGAAATCCACACCTCGAGATATAAAACTCGATTTTTGAAAAAGTTTGCAATCAGCCATAATTAAATAAAAATTCTTATTCTTATCACTGATAAAGGTCCTTTCATAATCAAAAGTCAAAAAAACATTACGGGCACTCCTTCAACCCAGAAAAAAAATAATTTCTCCGTAAGTCACAGAAATCTACACCTCGAGATATAAAACTCGATTTTTGACAAAGTTTGCAATCAGCCATAATGAAATAAAAATTCTTATTCTTATCACTGATTAAGGTACTTTCATAATCAAAAGTCAAAAAAACGTTACAGGCACTCCTTCAACCCAGAAAAAAATCATTTCTCCGTAAGTTATGTTAATTAAGTTTGCGTCCACTTTCCGAACAAAACCGTGTACCGTGCGATTGGAATTATTCCAACGAATACAAACATACGTTATATTTCAGAATGTAAAAATTGGAGACCTTATACTTGGCACAATTGTCAGCAAGACGCAGTCTGGGATGATGTTAAAAGTACTGTGCACGACGGGAGTCGGAGTTCCTGTCCATTACGCGGCCGACATAAATGTCAAGGTGAGTTATTATTAACGTTTGACATTTAATTAATTGCACATTTATTCCCACCAAGTCAACAGATTTTTCGCTATAAAAGATCGATACAAAATCAGTGTCGTGAGTGAAAGATTGAATTTTCGATCATTTTGCAGGCATTTTGTCCGGTGGCAAATATAATACCAGCAGTAGACCGGAAAGGCGTGAGCCGCAGCTACATGATGAATGATTCTGTCTGCTGCGAGGTACTGGAAGTAATCGCTGACACTGATAAAATAATGTGTGGAATGAAGGGCACGACGAGACAACCGACCGATCCGGAACACCGCCCGCCCCTAGGACTAATCAGTGCCGATGATTTTCCGCTGGCATACAAGTAAGCTCTAACGTGCAATCGATCCGTCCTGTTTTTATTTTCCGAATGACAAACCTTTTTGTTGTCAATCCAAAAATCTGCCACTACCAACATGAATGGTGGCACATTTCGAAGCAAGAATTCTTGTATAAAAATGTTTTTATCCGTAGGTGACTTACATAAAAATATGCTAAAAGTAAGATTTGTGAGTTACTCTTACAGACAAATGTTCTAAATAACGTTTAAAAAAAACATGCCTGTCAGTCTCTGTATACCCGAAATGAAAACTATATGTGTTTGCACAAGTGTAGCACCATTGATTGGGTTCAAAACAAAATGATCTTTGCACCGAATAAAACATCCCTTGTGCATTTTATAATTTCTATTCCCACGAAGAAACAGGTGAGGAAATGATTTTTAAGTCAAGATATGGAGTATTTAACCGATATACAGTATGTCCAAGTAAATTTCTTATTGGGGTGACTTTTTTGGGGTAACGAAGTTTTTTTCTAGAGTTTTTTTGATTTGGAAATAAAGCATATGCTAGAATGTTACTTCTGGAATGGAATGGTCGAGAATGCAGCCGCAGGAAGCACCCAATATCAAGGATGTTAAAACAGTGGCATTCGAACTCAAAGAAAAACTCTTCCTTACCCGAAGGCGACCCCGACAAGCGATTCACTTGGACACGCTGTGCATTTTTATTGTGTTTTCCATATTTTTTAAAGCTATGCATATTTTTCACAGTACTGACGAATTCCTGAATTATAAAAATAGTAATACTAAATACTAGCAAGCCTCGGACAAATAATTAATTCTTAAATAGATCAGGAGATTATTGTGTGTAGAAAACACTGAATTTTATCATAGAGTATCATGGACAAAAATTTAATTTATTTTGAGTTTGGTATGTATACTTATTGAATTGATGTTACTATTATTGTTTGTGAATCTGGGCACTTTAATTCAAGAAGATGCGAAGCCGTCGAAAAAAATCTCTGGATCGTGACGATGAAAAAACATCACAAGAAGTGTGACTGGAGGATTGTTGTATAATTCCAAAGGATGTGAAATAATTGAGAAGAAGCAGTACACCAGATTTACAAACAATTTTTAGGTGTTCATTTTCATTTGGTTTACAATATTTAACCAAATACCGTCCCGATTCATGACAATAGTATAATGTGAATGCTTGTTGTTTATGGTTACAGAAAAGCGCTAGAGTACAAAAATGAATCCTTTGATACTGTACTCGAGAAGAGTGTTGGCTTCAACAACCCCAACAATATAAGCTATTTGTCATCTCAATTGGGAATTGACATGCATTGTTCAAACATGTCCATATTGAGGTAATCCCACTCGAGATTAGTATTTAAATTCAGTGGATTAATTAAATCCCATTTTTGCAGAAATAGATTCCCAGAAAACGAGTATGCAAGCGAATTGCGCCAACAGCAAGCGAGCAAGTGGGCTTACAGCAACGTGGCTGATGGAATTGATCACTTCAAAGCGGGCCGCCACACAGAGGCATTCCAATGCTTAAACAAAGCCCTTAATATCGATCCCAAAAATGTTGAAGGTCTAGTAGCCAGAGGTGCTCTTTACGCCAACAGCGGGAATTTCCAGAAAGCCATCGAAGATTTTGAGACGGCCCTCAAGCTAAACCCCAACCACGCCAACGCCCGTAAGTACATGGGGGAGACCCTGGTGGCCCTGGGCAGGAGCTACGAGGAGGAAAATAAATTCGAGGAGGCCAAGAAGGCGTACCAGAGCTGCCTGACCATCATTCCCTTCCACGAGGAAGCGCAGAACAGCCTGGAGTTCCTGAAGAGCAAAGCTCAGCCCGCCAAGAATCTAATCGAGCCGGCCGAGCTGCTCCTGCCGAACCTCTCGGCCAACAAGTCTTCCGGGGACGTGAACGACACCCTCAAGCAGCTCCTCAAGGGCGAGGAGGAGGAGAAGAAGGACAAAAAGAAGAAGAAAAAGGGGAAGAAGCGCAAGAGCCGCCGGCGATCGAGCTCGACGTCCAGCTCGAGCTCGTCGGGGAGCAACGAGAGCTCCAGCAGCTCGTCCTCCAGCAGCTCGGACTCCAGCTCCAGCTCGGGCGATTCGGATTTCAAGAAGAGGAAGAAGCACCGCTCGCGCTCCAGAAGGGAGAAGCAGAGCTCGCTGTCGCCGCTGAGCAAGCGAATGGCGATGATGGATCCGGCGCACGACACGCCCACGAACTACCAGTTCAACAAGCCGGCGACCTCCAGCTCGCTGGAGTTCTCGTTGGAGAGGCCGAAGTCCGACGGGGACAGTTACGAGGTGAAACTGAGGGCGTTCCTGGAGCACACGAAAGGGGACGCCGATTACGAGGATAAGGTAAGGAAATTTTTAGAGGAGAGCACCAAGTGGAAGAAGGACAGGAAAGACGATAAGAAGAAGAAGAAGAAGAAGGATAAAAAGTCGAAGAAGGACAGCAAGAAAAAGCGCAAGGACAAAAAGCTGAAGAGAAAGCTGGACGAGTATGAGTTGCGCGACGCACTGAAGAAGGAGCTCGGCATCAAAGACAACAAGAGGAGCAGTAAGAAACACGGACATTCCGATGATGAGGACTACTTGTTCCAGAAAGTGGGCGGTTACAGCAAGAGGTAAGGTTCGTGTTGGTTAAATTTAACTTTTGGTCTAATGCTTGCCTTTGCAGATTTTTAGAAAGCTTGCCGGATCTGGACGAGTTGGAGTCGAAGCTCTCGGCGTATTACGCACTCGAGAAAGAAACCAAGAGGTAAGTTATTTTCGACATTTGTTGCTTTTAACCTCTTCACGTCCAGGTTGCCACATGTGGCAACAGCAAAAAATAAAAATAAAAACATTGGGCACTATTCTGTTATCACGGTGATAACTTTACGCCGTGAAAATTTATCGCATCGTTTTCGATCGAACGGCAAATTGGTATTCCGTTTCTAACGTGATTGCGTTTTTACGATACATTTTGAACAACTTGGTTGATGGTTAGATAACCGTCACTTGTATAATTTTTGCATTATTTTTAATTTTGTGTGTACATACGTACACGTTTTAATTTAAGGTAGTTTTAGATTATATTTAAGTTTATACCATGTTACAAATTGGAGATATTCCGTTTTTTTGAAATAAATAAATAAATAAAGTAAGTGTGACAACACTGTAAAATCGAAGCAAGTGAACTAATAACGGCATGCTTTCGCCATTTTTCAAATTTGCGCGGGAAAATCAGTACCGAGTGCACTTGAAGCGAACTGTAATTAAGTTAATTTTGAAGAATTGTGGAATTGAAAACTACTAATCACCATCTAATATTGGTGTGTTGATTCGAAACACTCACAAATTTGTTGTTTTTAAAACAAATATTCTAAATTCACATTTGGGCATCTCAAATGGATTGCTAAATTCCGTAAATGTCGTTAAAATTGCAGCAAATAATAATTTTCAGCTGCTGCTTCTTGTTCCCGCAGCAATAATAAAGCGAAATAAAGACCATATTCACAATTTTATGGTTAACACACACTTATCACCTGCTCCGAACTCGGTGATAAAACTGAACCTTACTTTTCGACTGACGTCATTCGAAACTCGATCGGTGATAGAAACAGAATCGGAAACTTGCGTGAAGTGAAAAGTTTTCGATGACAATCGAAAACTTTTCGAAAGTGATAAAAACAGAATAGGGCCCATTGTACAAAAAAATTATTCCTTTAGCGCCATCTATGGAATATTTTTTTCATATTTTTTTGCAGTGAAATAATATTTCGTAGAAAAAGGTAACAACAACAAAGAAGTAATTTTCATTAACTCTGGGATTAAATCAAAGCAGCATGGGCGCGAAGTGATTAATAATAATATTAGTGAATAGGGTGGTCTGTTGGTGTAGTGGGTACAGGCGAGCGCTTGTGCCGGTTGCACCGCGGCCGTGTGGGTTCGATACCCAGTCCGGACGAAGGACTTTTCTGTTTCGAGAAACAAAACCTGCCCTTAAAAAAGTCGAAATTTTGAGTATGTTTTTTGATCTTTAATCTGTGAATTTTATTTTGTAAGAAAGGAGAACAAAGATATTGTAAATAAATAAACCAAAAAAGTTTTAGAAAAAATTGACCCTGAACCCAAAAAGAAAAAAAAAGTCCTGAAAAAGGGCCTTTGATAAGACCTCAAAAAAGGCCTTTGAAAAGACCTGAAAAAGGTTCTAAAATTCTGAAAGAAGCCTGAAAAAGGGCCTGAAAGAAAAAAAGTCCCAAATGAATGCTTCTCAACAAAAAGTCCTATAAGAAAGTCTTATGTAGTAGTTTGATGCTTGACGATAATGTCTTACATAAGTCATCATATACAATGTAAACATACAGTTCAGGTCCGTGGTTATTTGTAAACGTCTTTCATTATTCATTTATTCATTTAATTTATAACTTAAAATACATACAGTACAATCGCGCAGAGGTGACAGTGACTTGTCGCTCCATGTTGCCTGAATTAAGTTTCTAGTAAACGTATGTCCGTAAAATAATTCGATTCAGTCTAGGCGGGAAATTTTAAAATTCTCGAGCGTGCAAATATTTTCCCGACAAAACTTTGCAAGCAATCGGTAAAGACAACTGGAAATTGGTCATTAAATTTAACCTTTTTATTAATGAAATGGATACAATCAATTCTGCTATTTTTTTTTTTTTTTTTTATTGGATTAACGGGTCATGACCCAAGAATACATACACTAACAAACATATTTACAATAAATGCGCAATGAAAACAGATTTCATCAGAACATAAAATGTTTTTTTTTAAATAATGATAAACATAATCGTAATTTATACAAAAATATTAACTAAATCGAAATCGGAGACAGTCAAAACCAGATGCAAGCACGTGAATTTTGAGGTTGGAATAGAATGAGAAAAAACATACGTTGCACTTGGCCCTTGAATTTACATATCAACATACGTTTCGTATTTCATTTCGTTTTCTTTAAGCATGCGAATGAGTAATAGATATTTATCCAGACGTGATGATTAGATCGAAAAAGCATGAGTCACTGTCACCTCTGCGCGATTGTACTATACCGGGTGTCCCATTTTAATCTTTCAGGTGGAATATATCGAGACAAGTGCGCCCAATCGAAAAAGTTGTCTAATGCAAAGTTTAGTCGTTTGCAGGGGGACATTTGATTCTGTTATCAATTTCACCCCCCCAGGGGGGTGAATAACAGGGGTAACTCCTGAATCTTAAATGGGAACCCCCATTTTTTATTGCAAATTCGGAAAGTGTGAAAAAAACTGTGTAGGTTTCACTCAGAAACTTTTTTGTATGGGCAACAGGTGGCGCTGTAATCGTCAATATTAGATTATTTTACACTTAATCTAGAATTGATGTAAAAATGCCACCTAATGATTACAAAATAATCAGATTCCAGACATAAGCGCCCTTTGACAACTTGATGCATTTCTGTACCCCCCCCCCAACCTCCACCTCCAAGATTCACAACCTCCTCCACCTCCAAGATTCACAACCTCCTCCACCTCCAAGATTCATTAGGGTAATTTTAAGTCTAATTAATACCTTGGAATTACTTCAAGCTGCCACATTGTATTGACAAAAAAGTTTTCGAATGTGACGACTAGAAATCGGGGGGAGAGGGGGGTTTAATCAATTTGATATTTAGTTCTCTGGTTTAAAACCCAGTGATCCAGTGCTAAAGCATTTCATAAATAAGTTAAAAGTGTAAAATTCCCGGAAGAAAGTCAGCCAACAACGCTCACCTGTTTTCATTGGTTTCCTCGTGAAAATATGAAGGAGCGCATCCGACAAGCTTGTTGGGCTATAACACCTGCTACGTTGACGGCGACGGTTCGGAATTTTGAAAAACGAGTCAATCTTTGTATTCGAGAACACGGTGGTCACATCGAACACCTAAAATGATCTTCTTACTCAACGAAAATTTTACCTAAAACTGATCCGTGCAAAAAACAATAATAATTTTGACATCTTTCTCTTTGAACTGCACAATTTCATTTCGAATTTCTATTACCCTTGTACCTTTACAGACGTCAAAGTGGTGGTGGTGGTAAGTAGATTGGCTTTTTCAATTCAATTTGTTTAAACTTTTTTACATCAATTCTAGATTAAGTGTAAAATAGTCTAATATTGACGATTACAGCGCCACCTGTTGCCCATACGAAAAAAGTTTCTGAGTAAAACCTACATGGTTTTTTCACACTTTCCGAATTTGCAATAAAAAATGGTGATGTGGCTATCATGTTACTTTCTCCGACTTGATGGTATTATTTATTTTTATGCTTCCATGGTTTATTTTCAATTTAAATCATATTTTAAGTGTGCATCGATTGTTTCGTAGACTCGGATAAAACTGACGTTTAAAACGTCAAAATTATGAAAGATGGAAAAATGTACTTCAAATTCAAAAACTCAGTTTACTCAAAAACTAAAGAGATTTAAAAAAAAACTTATTCTTCATAAATTGTTCATTTTGGCATTCTCTACAGTTATTATTAACATAAGTGTGCTGTAACTATTAGCGTTTCATAATTGTATACCAAAAATGAAAAAAAAGAAAATACATTTTTTTCTCGAATAACAATGATTTTATGAAAAATAATTTCAAACAAAATAATTGAATTTCTTTATTGTCTTCAATATTTGTTAAAATGTTTTTGTGATATTTTTCATATTTAAGAAAATATTGGCAAAAAACAAAAAACAGTTAAGGTAAACACCCACTTCCGGTGTACGAAATTTTACCAAAAGCTTTTCAGTTCTTCGGATTATCAAATAAAACTTATGTTCAAAGTTTCATTTCAATTGGTCCATTAGTTTTTGAGATACAGCGCGCACAGACACACACACACAGATACAAAATTTTTTTTTCCAGAATTTGTTGAAATGGCATCTAGGGACCCCAAAACAGATATTTCCGTAAAAAAAAATTTTGAAAAAAAAATCACGATCATAATACTTTCTCGTACTTCGTAACGGAGAAAGTAAAAATGGGGCTTCCCATTTAAGATTCATAAGTTACCCCTGTTATTCACCCCCCTGGGGGGTGGGGGGTGAGATTGATAACAGAATCAAATGTCCCCCTGCAAACCACTAAACTTTGCATTTGACAACTTTTTCGATTGGGCGCACTTGTCTCGATATATTCCACCTGAAAGATTAAAATGAGACACCCTGCATACAAAAATTGATGATGGCTAATGGTCATAGCATCAAGGCCAGGCATAACACCAAAAAAAAAAATGAATAGTATGAGGATCAGGATATACTGGGTGTTTCAGAACCAAATATCTCGCGAAATACAAAAAAAACAGATCTTTATTGACATATTCCAAACTATTTTCAACCTCAAAAAAAAAAAAACTACCATTACCCCTCTCCCTCCTACCCACTCTTCTGTTTTCCCTCTCCCCAACTTTTCCAGCGCCCTTACGCGAAATACAAATTGGATTGTTATAAAAAAAAAAATTTAAGCCCCATCATGTATGAAATGTGAAAGGGAAACACTTGGGTTATGATTTTTATTAGCTGCAGTACTAAAATAGGTATTGTTTTGCAGGTCTTTTTGAATATTCCCCCTTTATAATTTTCCTGTTTTTGTTTTCCCAATTTTCTATTTTTTACGAACCAATAATTTTATTGCGTCTGTAAATGTTTCGAATTTTTGCACAAAAAAAAAAAATAAGGAAGTCGCATCAAATGTTTCTGTGAAGTAATAAATGAGTGATGTTTATAGGGTTAAAATAATTTTCACTGTTGTCATTATGTCAGGGGCAGTGACATGAGCGAGAGCCCGAAGAGGTCGATGGGATCCCCATCGCCGACGAGGGAGCAGAAGGCGCGGCAGGCCGTGGCCGAGGCGACGGCGTCCGCGTCCGCCAGCGGGGCGCCGGCCAAGTGGAAGATGCAAATCGGCAGCACGGGCGCCGGGAGCTCGTCCAGGTTCAAGCGAAAAACCGACAGGGACGAGTGGCCCGACGATTCCATGCACGACTCTCACGATAAGAACGGCGAGCCGCACCTGATCCAGGACTCGCCGAAGAAACCACCCCCGTTGCCGCCCCTGCCGGTCGAGAAGAACATGTCGGTCAGGAAGGCGATGGCCATGAAGGAGACGACGCCGAAGAAGCACCCCGAGCCGGAGCTGCCCAAGAAGAAGCCGATGCTTCCGAAGTCGAACCCGATTCCGCCCGGACAGGTCGTGCTCGACAAGTTCGGGAACTTTAGGTTGGTCACGCCGCCGAAGAGTGTGCCGCCGTTGCCACCCGGTGCGCCGCCTAAGGGTTATGGTAAGTGTAAGTTTTACCACAATTGTGATTTTTTATCCCTCGTTAAGTATTCACCCTTTAACGACTATAGTGGCTCAGATTTAATCATGAATAGATAATTAGTGCAATTGAAGTTTTTTTTATGGACATTTATTATTTTGTGTTCTTATATTATTTATAAAAAGAAATGTGTTGTTCCGGAGTGATAAGTTCAGAATTAATTCAAATAAAAATGTTGGCATCACTTTATTAACCCTTTCGGTACGGGTATATCTGGCAATATCACACCGGACGGACGTAAAAAATGTCAATTTTTCAAACATCGATTTCTAGTGTTGGATTTTGCTCCGAAACTAAAAACATATCTGCAGCGTCAATGATGAGCGTTATTCGGATATAAAAACAAGTAAATTCATCAGAACGCTTACACAGGCCTACAATGATTTTGGTGCCGGTAAAAGTAAAACTGATTTCAAGTACGTTCGGTACCCTAATAAAAAATTGATACTTACTTTTTTAATGCTACGTGTAGTTTTCGAGATTTCGCAAGGGTAAATAAATTAAAAATAATTTAATTCAAAACATTTAATTACTCGATATTTGACAGGTTAGAAGCTCCTCTTTTTACATTTTCTCTGATGTCTTCAGGACATTCCCGTGTAATACTCCAACAGTAATCTGCCTTCATATGCTCATCCCAGCGACCTTGGTATCTATATTCCATCACCTTTAAATCTTGATGGAAACGTTCCCCTTGTTCTTCGCTATACGCTCCAAGATTTTCAGGAAATTTGTCTAAATGATTATCCAGATAGTGTACTTTTATGCTCATATTACATCCAAGAGTTTTAAAGCTAATTAAGAGCTTTTGAACTAATTCTTTGTAATTTTCGGCCTTCTGATTTTCTAGAAAATTTTTTACAACAGCAACAAAAGATTTCCAAGCCTCTGCTTCTAAATTATTCATTGAATGAATGAAATCGTTGTCTTTCATTAAAAGTACCAGCTTTTAATTTTTCATTACTTAAACCGGGAAACTTTCTTGAAAGATACATAAAACACGGACCAGTTTTATCTAACGCCTTAACAAATTGCTTCATAAGTCCCAATTTGATGTGCAATGGAGGCAAAATGATCTTTTCTCTAGAAACTAAAGGTGGGTTTATAATATTTTGTTTGCCAACTGTCATGTTATTTCTCAAAGGCCAATCTTTCTTGATCCAGTGATCTTTTTTTGCCCTGCTGTCCCATAAACATATGAAGCATGGAAATTTCGTGTACCCACTTTGTTGACCTAATAGAAAGTTGACCATTTTTAAATCGACACATATAACCCATTGGTGCTCCGAGTAAACAAGATCCACGTTTTGACACTCTTTTAATTTTGTTGAATGAGCAATAGGCACGACTGCATGTTTAAAACACATTTTAAACTTCGCTTACAGCTGTCAATAAACAATCTCCATTCTTCAGCTTTGTACCTTGAGAGCCCCAGTTTCATTAAAAGGCCACCAATATTATTACAATAAACGATATCATTTTCTGAGCTAAAAAATGGAAGAAATTTTCTTTCGCGATCTCGATAAAATGTTATTTTAGTACTTTGAGATAACAAATTTCTTTCTTTGAGTCTAGATGCTAGTAGCTCAGATCGCTCTTTTTCGAAAGGTCAAGGTCTCTAATTAAATCACTTAAAGCATCTTGTGAAAAAAGTGAAGGCGCTGTTGACTCTTCAAAATCACTGTCACGTTCATCAGAAAAAACTTCCATCATCTCTGTGTCCGACAAATCTGATAGATCTTGACTCATGGGAGATGGTACGTCACCAGAAAACAATCGAGGTCTTTTAGCACTCGGTAAATCAGGATATGTCATTTTTCTTTTGTTTATACCATGTAATTCTACAACACAAAAATAACAGTCATCAATGTGATTTTTCGGTTCTGTCCAAATCATCGGCACACTATACTTTAAATGATTACGTTTACCGTTTGCCCACTGTCTTAAATGTTCATTACACAACTTGCACACAATGTTTGGAACCCACGGTTTGTCCAGAGCCTTCATCCCTACATTAAAGTAATCAACGTATGTATGTCTTCTTCACTGCATCTGTTATAAGTTTTTTACCACATATTCACCACAAATGTAACAAAATGTATTTGTATTATTTACACAACACCTTCTTGACGACGGCGTATCGATATTATTATTTAGAAAAAGAAATTAATTGATTATAATGACATTAAGTATAATAAAATACATTTTTTAGGTTATGATCGATCGGTACAAACCTGAATGTAGCTTCGCGAATTTGACAGCTTCCCACGACGTCTTGCGGACTAATTAATCAAATCTAATATATAAAATTTTCGTGTCACAGTGTTTGTAACAAAACTCCTTCGAAACGGCTTGACCGATTCTTATGAAATTTTGTGTGTAGATTGAGCAGGTCTGAGAATAGGACGTAAACTATTTTTAATACCCCTAAATGATAGGGGTGGTCCACCGCAAATTTTTTATTTTTATTTTTTGGACAAAATTTTTTATTTTTATTTTTTAATGATTCGGCATTAAAAAATACATACAACCCTAAATTTTCACCCTTCTACCACCAACCCCTATTTTTTAATAGCGAATTTAGTACTTTAATAATTTTCTACTCTCGGCGATCGACCGCTCGATCAGTTATTCCTTTTCCATTGTTTGCGCCGACGGTTATTAATGGGATTTAATGGGCTTACCCTGTAGATTCGTATCGATAAATGTAAATAAATAAGTAGCTGAAATTATAAAAAAAAATATAAACAAAATATTAACAGCAAATGCTGCAGTGAGCTCAATTGCAACACTTGCATTCGATGAACAATTAAGTCTTTAAATACATAAATTGGTGATTACGATTGATTTATAATACGCGCGCCATCTCTTGGTGGTTGGAATGTCGCTCGCAGTGGTGTTACGAATTAAAATATTCTGCGGAAGATTCTGTGCGCGGTTGAGAATTTTTTTAATAATTTTGCCATTTAGTTCAAATTCGTTGATTATTAAAAAAAATTATGAATTTTTGAAGCAATAATTGCATGTTAGAGCGATCATGAATTTCAAAAATTAAAAAAAAATATTTCAACTGGCGATACATGTTTTTATTAGTAACAATACACTTCTTACATTCTTTCGCTTTAATAATTTTGTTATTTAGTTCAAATCCGTTGATTATTAAAAAAGTTATGAATTTTTGAAGCAATAATTGCACGTTAAAGCGATCATGAATTTCAAAAATTCGAAAAAAAATATTTCAACTGGCGATAGATGTTTTTATTAGTAACAATACACTTCTTACATTCTTTAGCTTTAATCATTTTGTTATTTAGTTCAAATCCGTTGATTATTAAAAACGTTATGAATTTTTGAAGCAATAATTGCACGTTAAAACGATCATGAATTTTAAAAATTCTAAAAAAAATATTTCAACTGGCGATAGATGTTTTTATTAGTAACAATATAATTCTTACATTCTTTAACTTTAATAATTTTGTTATTTAGTTCAAATCCGTTGATTATTAAAAAAGTTATGAATTTTTGAAGCAATAATTGCACGTTAAAGCGATCATGAATTTTAAAAATTCTAAAAAAAAATATTTCAACTCGCGATACATGTTTTTATTAGTAACAATACACTTCTTACATTCTTTAACTTGAATGATTTTGTTATTTAGTTCAAATCCGTTGATTATTAAAAAAAATGTGAATTTTTGAAGCAATAATTGCACGTTAAAGCGATCGTGAATTTCAAAAATTAGAGCCTAAACCGTTTTCGGCGACTATCGTCACCACTTTATTTGCTTAATTGCAATTGCGCAGCGAATGTTGTGTATCATAGAGAATTACAATAATAAACACTATGTTTTTGAATATTTTCTTTTTATGAATTATACCAATTCGAATTCAATAATCATAGTTAATACAGGACAACGTCTGTCGGGTCAGCTAGTTATAACATAAAATTAGCGGCACCAAACAAAAAAAAAAATTTGTAGACCTGTGTTATTGATGCTACCCGGCTGTCGCAGAAGTTACGTTAAAACGCTTATCGATGTGACCCGTCCTGAAAGGGTTAAATATTAAATGATTCCAACAATTATTCAGAATGTATAACGATGTGAAAGCCTCCACAATTACTTATTTAAGTTCAGAATTGCTCAATTATTACGAAAGAAAAACTCTGGTCGTTAAAGGGCTAAACCAAAAACACTTTTTTAATTTTCAACAACTCTTAGTGTTAAATTTGTACGCAACAACTGTTTCGCCACACTGTGGCTTCTTCAGGCGAAGAAATAGTACCAGTACAAAGTTGTGCATGCTTTCAATACTAATTAGGGTGTGGGAAGGGTCTTTTTTTTTGAGGATTTTTATCCCTATTTCTTTAGTGTTGCGAAAATTAAAAAAGTGTTTTTACTTTTTTAATCCATTACTTCCCATTGTACTCGGGCAAAAACAACAAACATGGGCTTCAGTGACACCTAGTGGCAATGTTATTTACTTTAGAAAATGTACAGCCGGACGGATTTCTCGTGGACCAAAAAGGCGGTGGGACGGCTCGAAGGGAAAGTGCTAAATACAGTCAGTAACATAATTTATACGAAGCGCCACACGTCTTTGTAATGAATACCATTTAATACACGCCTATTTGATACAACAAATAGGCGTGCATCTGGAATAAGGTCCCCTCCACTTTGCCAGTGCGCACCCGACTTTCCAGTCCACGAGAAATCTGTCCGGCTTTAACTCTTCTTTAGTAATATGTTCGCTGCCACTGCAATTGGGACGGCATTTACGCAAGTATAAAGTCGCGTCGGTGGCAGTGAACGTGTTAATGATAAAACAATATTTAACAGAACAGATTGAAATTTAAAAAAAAACTTGTATACCATGGGATGTAATGGATTAATATTTATTATTAATATCAACGCAATTAACACAACAATTATCTCCATTCAAAGATGGAAGAGGAAAACCCCCAGAACCCCCAGGCAGACCGAGGTCCGACAGCCGCTCGCCGAGAAGGAGCAGGACGCACTCGCGCGGAAAGTACAGCAGGTCGAGGTCGAGCAGCGGATCACGCTCCCGCTCGAGGAGCTACCGCAGCCGCTCGAGGTCCTACTACAGCCGATCGAGGTCCCGGTCGGGTTCTTACTACTCGAGAAGCAGGTCCCGCTCCAGGTCCTACTCCGGGGACAGGAGGAGGCACCGACGTGGCAGCTTCAGGGGGAGGTTCAACGACAGGGGGACGTATTACAAGCCGCGGTTCCAGAACCCCAGGAACAATTATCAGAGGGGTGGAAGGGGGGGAAGTGCCTATTACAGCAGGGACAGATATAACGACCGCGATTACAGGGGCGGGCGAGGGGGAAGGTTCTTCAATAGAGGCAGGAGGCCGAGGGGCAGGTTCCAGCGCGGAAGCGGGTACAGGGATTACAGGGACCGACGTTACGACAGGAGCAGGTCCAGGGATCGCAGCCGATCGTACAGCGGCAGCAGGGATCGGGATTCTCCTGTTGATAGGGAGCCGGCGAAGAAGTCCACGAAAGTTGTAAGCCCCAATTGTTAAAATCCATTAAAAAAAAAATCAAACGAATCCTTTTTTTTCTTTTCTCCAGACTATTCAAAATTATTTCAATTTTTAGAATCTGATTCAATTATTTTACGTGTACATTCTTTATACATAGGAGGAGAAAGAAAAGGTCAACAAGTATTTAGACAATGAAAGCACCGAGCCGATCCGCCACGAGGGCCCCCTGTCCGAGGGCGAGGACCGTGACGATTACACCAGTGAAAAGTACGTGGACCGCGAAGCCTACGACGGCAAGTGGGCGGATAAGGATGAGGGCGGGGGCGGCGACGGGAAAAATGTCGTCGCCGACATACCGTCCGAAACGAACATTGAGGAGATGGACAAGTTCCTGTCCAAGGTGAAGAAGGATAAGAAGGAGGAGATGCTCGAACGGAATAAGGATATCCTTAAACCCAAGGCATAGTAATTTTATTTTCTCAACGAAATTTACTTACTAATTTTTTGTACATTTTTTTTTTGAGTATGTAGTTAATAATATTCGATGAATTCATTATGATTATTAAAACATCATATTTAGTGTTTATGTGTACTGCTGTAAATCAAATAAATGAACAATTCTATGGTGTTTAGAAAGTGTTCCGTGTTTCTGGTTAATAAAAGTTTTGCAGCAATTTACCAATTTTTAAATGAGAGGAACAAGGACACACTTTTTTTTATATAGCAGATGCACAACAAGAAATCAATAAAATGTATATTTATTATTCCAACATGTGTAACGAAGACCTCGAGTGTAATAAGAGTGTTTGTACGTCAGCAGGTACATCCATCAGAAAGTGGGGTTGGGATCCATACCTCCTTCCTTTCTTAACTGCAAGAATATCCAGTAATACACGTTGCCAGGTTTTCCTCCGAGATGGCACCTACTCCTTTTTTCCTCCTCCGCATAGTCGACATTTTGGCCATCCTTTCCAGCTGAAGCTCCTTTCCGGTTTCAGGATTTCGGTAATGTACACTTTAAAACTTCCTTTGTAAAACATGAACGTTATAATTTCACCTGTATGTGCGCAATTGTTTCTCCTGCGCTCAATATGTGCGCAATTGTTTCTTCTCCCTCAATGTGTGTGCAATTATTTCTTCTGCGCTCAATATGTGCGCAATTGTTTCTTCTGCGTTCAACGGCTGGGCTACTGCAGGTAGGTGACCGAATATATGCGTTTTATTTATCGTGAAGAAAATGCACACATGCGTTGGGGAGACAATTATTTGATAATTCACGAACAAGCATGTTTCAAACGTATTAAAATTAGTTGCGGTTAAAGCGGAATTTATTTGTTTAGTTGTGGATGACTAGCCGCAACAATCTGTATTAACATTAATCGGTTGCGTTCAAGTTTCTGTGTTTTAATCCTCGATTTGTCTGTTGCGCCGCGGAATTTCAGGGTAGCGGATTATGGTGATGATCACTATAAACCAGTAATATAGCCTTTGCTGAAGGAGCAAGGAAAAGCAAATAAATCATTAGTTAATATTTACAAAGGATGAATAACGGACAAAGTAAAGCAGTGACGGTTCGCGGGTTTTTTCTGGTACGGCCGAGGAACAAGAGGTGGTAATACAGATAGGTGCGGTCTCTGCAACTGACCCTACCTATGTATTACCACCTCTTGTCCCTCGGCCGTACCAGAAAAAACCCCGCGAACCGTCACTGAAGTAAAGTTCTGTGAGATTAAATCTTTCAAAACGTTCTGTTCTGCCCTAATGATTTAAATTTACCGACAAAAAGGGCTCAATGTTTTCGTTTATTTTTAACAATGGTTAAGTATTTTTGATGGGGAAAATAAAATTGGCTATATTTTCATCAAACGCAGTTGGCAAACCTGCGCTATTAGTGACTGGTACGGCCGAGGTGTCAATACAGAGAGGTAGATTCGGTTGCCTTACCTTGGCCGTACGGTGAGTCTTCATTGATGGCACAGGTTTGCCAACCGCGTTCGATGAAAATTATAGCCAATTTTAATTTCAGTCATCCCGCGCACTAATTGCTGAGCTTGTATGGAGTTCGATTTTTTCTATTCCAAATACTATAGACAATTATTTGTGAGACTTACAGAAGCTGAGACAAGCAAAATTTCTATTGACGTAAATCGTTCGTACAACTGCTGGAAACGCCGAAAAACGAAAGTTGATAAATAGAGGAATTGAGTTCCTAACCGTAACATCTGCACAAATGTGCTTGAAGCTGTCGTACTCCTGCGGGTGGGGGTTAGAATACACCCGCTCAGCGACCAACGAGTACCGGTTGTCGTGGGTAGAGTGCGCTCGAATAATAATAATAAATGACTTTATTTCTTGCATACAATTATAATACAGCACATAATTTATTACATATATTAACAACAAGAAAAGGGCGAGGTTCAGTTTTGAGTATACTCACTGTTCTTCCACCTAACCTATAGAGAAAAAGTCGTAGAGGGCGCTCGTTACCAGTGGCGTACGCATTTTAAGCAAATATACTATTTGAGAGGGTATAAAATAACACGAACTAAAGACACTCGATTTCTAAATAAATGTTGCATAACATCCTCAATCATAAAAACAAAATGAACAATAGAATACAAATTTTAGTTACCTTTGAAATTTTTAATTTGTCGAAAAAAAATACTTACATGATTGTATTGCTCAAAATGTTTAATACATTCACCTTTACAAATAATTAAAATTTTTGAAAATTATCAATTTTTCTAATCGCCGAGTGTTGGTATTTTGTTTCCAGCTATGGTGTGTCGATTTTTGTATCAGGATATCAAAGTTGGGTTTATTGTGGATGTATTTATAAATTTTGAAGGTAATTCCAGCAAAGATGAAATTTTTGCGATTTTTTTAATCGCAGAGTGCAATTTTCCATTTTTTTTAGTTTACGTTCCAAGTGTTGGTATTTTGTTTCCAGCTATGGTGTGTCGATTTTTGTATCAGGATATCAAAGTTGGGTTTATTGCGGATGTATTTATAAATTTTGAAGCCAATTCCGGCAAAGATGAAATTTTTGCGATTTTTTTAATCGCCGAGTGCAATTTTCTATTTTTTTTTAGTTTACGTTCCAAGTGTTGGTATTCTGTTTCCAGCTATGGTGTGTCGATTTTTGTATCAGGATATCAAAGTTGGGTTTATTGAGGATGTATTTATAAATTTTGAAGGTAATTCCAGCAAAGATGAAATTTTTGCGATTTTTTTAATCGCCGAGTGCAATTTTCCATTTTTTTTAGTTTACGTTCCAAGTGTTGGTATTCTGTTTCCAGCTATGGTGTGTCGATTTTTGTATCAGGATATCAAAGTTGGGTTTATTGCGGATGTATTTATAAATTTTGAAGGCAATTCCAGCAAAGATGAAATTTTTGCGATTTTTCTAATCGCCGAGTGCAATTTTCCATTTTTTTTAGTTTACGTTCCAAGTGTTGGTATTCTGTTTCCAGCTATGGTGTGTCGATTTTTGTATCAGGATATCAAAGTTGGGTTTATTGCGGATGTATTTATAAATTTTGAAGGCAATTCCAGCAAAGATGAAATTTTTGCGATTTTTTTAATCGCCGAGTGCAATTTTCCATTTTTTTTAGTTTACGTTCCAAGTGTTGGTATTCTGTTTCCAGCTATGGTGTGTCGATTTTTGTATAAGGATATCAAAGTTGGGTTTATTGCGGATGTATTTATAAATTTTGAAGGCAATTCCAGCAAAGATGAAATTTTTGCAATTTTTTTAATCGCCGAGTGCAATTTTCCATTTTTTTTAGTTTACGTTCCAAGTGTTGGTATTTCGTTTCCAGCTACGGTACGTCGATTTTTGTATCAGGATATCAAAGTTGGGTTTATTGCGGATGTATTTATAAATTTTGAAGGCAATTCCAGCAAAGATGAAATTTTTGCGATTTTTTTAATCGCCGAGTGCAATTTTCCATTATTTTTAGTTTACGTTCCAAGCGTTGGTATTCTGTTTCCAGCTATGGTGTGTCGATTTTTGTATCAGGATATCAAAGCTGGGTTTATTGAGGATGTATTTATAAATTTTGAAGGTAATTCCAGCAAAGATGAAATTTTTGCGATTTTTTTAATCGCCGAGTGCAATTTTCCATTATTTTTAGTTTACGTTCCAAGTGTTGGTATTCTGTTTCCAGCTATGGTGTGTCGATTTTTGTATCAGGATATCAAAGTTGGGTTTATTGAGGATGTATTTATAAATTTTGAAGGTAATTCCAGCAAAGATGAAATTTTTGCGATTTTTTTAATCGCCGAGTGTAATTTTCCATTTTTTTTAGTTTACGTTCCAAGTGTTGGTATTCTGTTTCCAGCTATGGTGTGTCGATTTTTGTATCAGGATATCAAAGTTGGGTTTATTGAGGATGTATTTATAAATTTTGAAGGTAATTCCAGCAAAGATGAAATTTTTGCGATTTTTTTAATCGCCGAGTGCAATTTTCCATTATTTTTAGTTTACGTTCCAAGTGTTGGTATTCTGTTTCCAGCTATGGTGTGTCGATTTTTGTATCAGGATATAAAAGCTGGGTTTATTGAGGATGTATTTATAAATTTTGAAGGTAATTCCAGCAAAGATGAAATTTTTGCGATTTTTTTAATCGCCGAGTGCAATTTTCCATTTTTTTAGTTTACGTTCCAAGTGTTGGTATTTTGTTTCCAGCTATGGTGTGTCGATTTTTGTACCAGGATATCAAAGTTGGGTTTATTGAGGATGTATTTATAAATTTTAAAGGTAATTCCAGCAAAGATGAAATTTTTGCGATTTTTCTAATCGCCGAGTACAATTTTCCATTTTTTTTTAGTTTACGTTCCAAGTGTTGGTATTCTGTTTCCAGCTATGGTGTGTCGATTTTTGTATCAGGATATCAAAGCTGGGTTTATTGAGGATGTATTTATAAATTTTGAAGGTAATTCCAGCAAAGATGAAATTTTTGCGATTTTTTTAATCGCCGAGTGCAATTTTCCATTTTTTTTAGTTTACGTTCCAAGTGTTGGTATTTCGTTTCCAGCTACGGTACGTCGATTTTTGTATCAGGATATCAAAGTTGGGTTTATTGCGGATGTATTTATAAATTTTGAAGGCAATTCCAGCAAAGATGAAATTTTTGCGATTTTTCTAATCGCCGAGTACAATTTTCCATTTTTTTTTAGTTTACGTTCCAAGTGTTGGTATTCTGTTTCCAGCTATGGTGTGTCGATTTTTGTATCAGGATATCAAAGCTGGGTTTATTGAGGATGTATTTATAAATTTTGAAGGTAATTCCAGCAAAGATGAAATTTTTGCGATTTTTTTAATCGCCGAGTGTAATTTTCCATTTTTTTTAGTTTACGTTCCAAGTGTTGGTATTCTGTTTCCAGCTACGGTACGTCGATTTTTGTATCAGGATATCAAAGCTGGGTTTATTGAGGATGTATTTATAAATTTTGAAGGTAATTCCAGCAAAGATGAAATTTTTGCGATTTTTTTAATCGCCGAGTGCAATTTTCCATTATTTTTAGTTTACGTTCCAAGCGTTGGTATTCTGTTTCCAGCTATGGTGTGTCGATTTTTGTATCAGGATATCAAAGCTGGGTTTATTGAGGATGTATTTATAAATTTTGAAGGCAATTCCAGCAAAGATGAAATTTTTGCGATTTTTTTAATCGCCGAGTGCAATTTTCCATTTTTTTTAGTTTACGTTCCAAGTGTTGGTATTTCGTTTCCAGCTACGGTACGTCGATTTTTGTATCAGGATATCAAAGTTGGGTTTATTGCGGATGTATTTATAAATTTTGAAGGCAATTCCAGCAAAGATGAAATTTTTGCGATTTTTCTAATCGCCGAGTACAATTTTCCATTTTTTTTTAGTTTACGTTCCAAGTGTTGGTATTCTGTTTCCAGCTATGGTGTGTCGATTTTTGTATCAGGATATCAAAGCTGGGTTTATTGAGGATGTATTTATAAATTTTGAAGGTAATTCCAGCAAAGATGAAATTTTTGCGATTTTTTTAATCGCCGAGTGTAATTTTCCATTTTTTTTAGTTTACGTTCCAAGTGTTGGTATTCTGTTTCCAGCTACGGTACGTCGATTTTTGTATCAGGATATCAAAGCTGGGTTTATTGAGGATGTATTTATAAATTTTGAAGGTAATTCCAGCAAAGATGAAATTTTTGCGATTTTTTTAATCGCCGAGTGCAATTTTCCATTATTTTTAGTTTACGTTCCAAGCGTTGGTATTCTGTTTCCAGCTATGGTGTGTCGATTTTTGTATCAGGATATCAAAGCTGGGTTTATTGAGGATGTATTTATAAATTTTGAAGGTAATTCCAGTAAAGATGAAATTTTTGCGATTTTTTTAATCGCCGAGTGCAATTTTCCATTATTTTTAGTTTACGTTCCAAGTGTTGGTATTCTGTTTCCAGCTATGGTGTGTCGATTTTTGTATCAGGATATCAAAGTTGGGTTTATTGAGGATGTATTTATAAATTTTGAAGGTAATTCCAGCAAAGATGAAATTTTTGCGATTTTTTTAATCGCCGAGTGCAATTTTCCATTATTTTTAGTTTACGTTCCAAGTGTTGGTATTCTGTTTCCAGCTATGGTGTGTCGATTTTTGTATCAGGATATCAAAGTTGGGTTTATTGAGGATGTATTTATAAATTTTGAAGGCAATTCCAGCAAAGATGAAATTTTTGCGATTTTTCTAATCGCCGAGTGCAATTTTCCATTTTTTTTAGTTTACGTTCCAAGTGTTGGTATTCTGTTTCCAGCTATGGTGTGTCGATTTTTGTATCAGGATATCAAAGTTGGGTTTATTGAGGATGTATTTATAAATTTTGAAGGCAATTCCAGCAAAGATGAAATTTTTGCGATTTTTCTAATCGCCGAGTGCAATTTTCCATTTTTTTTAGTTTACGTTCCAAGTGTTGGTATTCTGTTTCCAGCTATGGTGTGTCGATTTTTGTATCAGGATATCAAAGTTGGGTTTATTGAGGATGTATTTATAAATTTTGAAGGCAATTCCAGCAAAGATGAAATTTTTGCGATTTTTTTAATCGCCGAGTGCAATTTTCCATTTTTTTTAGTTTACGTTCCAAGTGTTGGTATTCTGTTTCCAGCTATGGTGTGTCGATTTTTGTATCAGGATATCAAAGTTGGGTTTATTGAGGATGTATTTATAAATTTTGAAGGTAATTCCAGCAAAGATGAAATTTTTGCGATTTTTTTAATCGCCGAGTGCAATTTTCCATTTTTTTTAGTTTACGTTCCAAGTTTTGGTATTCTGTTTCCAGCTATGGTGTGTCGATTTTTGTATCAGGATATCAAAGTTGGGTTTATTGAGGATGTATTTATAAATTTTGAAGGCAATTCCAGCAAAGATGAAATTTTTGCGATTTTTCTAATCGCCGAGTGCAATTTTCCATTTTTTTTAGTTTACGTTCCAAGTGTTGGTATTCTGTTTCCAGCTATGGTGTGTCGATTTTTGTATCAGGATATCAAAGTTGGGTTTATTGAGGATGTATTTATAAATTTTGAAGGCAATTCCAGCAAAGATGAAATTTTTGCGATTTTTCTAATCGCGGAGTGCAATTTTCCATTTTTTTTAGTTTACGTTCCAAGTGTTGGTATTCTGTTTCCAGCTATGGTGTGTCGATTTTTGTATCAGGATATCAAAGTTGGGTTTATTGAGGATGTATTTATAAATTTTGAAGGCAATTCCAGCAAAGATGAAATTTTTGCGATTTTTTTAATCGCCGAGTGCAATTTTCCATTTTTTTTAGTTTACGTTCCAAGTTTTGGTATTCTGTTTCCAGCTATGGTGTGTCGATTTTTGTATCAGGATATCAAAGTTGGGTTTATTGAGGATGTATTTATAAATTTTGAAGGCAATTCCAGCAAAGATGAAATTTTTGCGATTTTTCTAATCGCCGAGTGCAATTTTCCATTTTTTTTAGTTTACGTTCCAAGTGTTGGTATTCTGTTTCCAGCTATGGTGTGTCGATTTTTGTATCAGGATATCAAAGTTGGGTTTATTGAGGATGTATTTATAAATTTTGAAGGCAATTCCAGCAAAGATGAAATTTTTGCGATTTTTCTAATCGCCGAGTGCAATTTTCCATTTTTTTTAGTTTACGTTCCAAGTGTTGGTATTCTGTTTCCAGCTATGGTGTGTCGATTTTTGTATCAGGATATCAAAGTTGGGTTTATTGAGGATGTATTTATAAATTTTGAAGGCAATTCCAGCAAAGATGAAATTTTTGCGATTTTTTTAATCGCCGAGTGCAATTTTCCATTTTTTTTAGTTTACGTTCCAAGTGTTGGTATTCTGTTTCCAGCTATGGTGTGTCGATTTTTGTATCAGGATATCAAAGTTGGGTTTATTGAGGATGTATTTATAAATTTTGAAGGTAATTCCAGCAAAGATGAAATTTTTGCGATTTTTTTAATCGCCGAGTGCAATTTTCCATTTTTTTTAGTTTACGTTCCAAGTTTTGGTATTCTGTTTCCAGCTATGGTGTGTCGATTTTTGTATCAGGATATCAAAGTTGGGTTTATTGAGGATGTATTTATAAATTTTGAAGGCAATTCCAGCAAAGATGAAATTTTTGCGATTTTTCTAATCGCCGAGTGCAATTTTCCATTTTTTTTAGTTTACGTTCCAAGTGTTGGTATTCTGTTTCCAGCTATGGTGTGTCGATTTTTGTATCAGGATATCAAAGTTGGGTTTATTGAGGATGTATTTATAAATTTTGAAGGCAATTCCAGCAAAGATGAAATTTTTGCGATTTTTCTAATCGCCGAGTGCAATTTTCCATTTTTTTTAGTTTACGTTCCAAGTGTTGGTATTCTGTTTCCAGCTATGGTGTGTCGATTTTTGTATCAGGATATCAAAGTTGGGTTTATTGAGGATGTATTTATAAATTTTGAAGGCAATTCCAGCAAAGATGAAATTTTTGCGATTTTTCTAATCGCCGAGTGCAATTTTCCATTTTTTTTAGTTTACGTTCCAAGTGTTGGTATTCTGTTTCCAGCTATGGTGTGTCGATTTTTGTATCAGGATATCAAAGTTGGGTTTATTGAGGATGTATTTATAAATTTTGAAGGTAATTCCAGCAAAGATGAAATTTTTGCGATTTTTTTAATCGCCGAGTGTAATTTTCCATTTTTTTTAGTTTACGTTCCAAGTGTTGGTATTCTGTTTCCAGCTATGGTGTGTCGATTTTTGTATCAGGATATCAAAGTTGGGTTTATTGAGGATGTATTTATAAATTTTGAAGGTAATTCCAGCAAAGATGAAATTTTTGCGATTTTTTTAATCGCCGAGTGCAATTTTCCATTTTTTTTAGTTTACGTTCCAAGTGTTGGTATTCTGTTTCCAGCTATGGTGTGTCGATTTTTGTATCAGGATATCAAAGTTGTGTTTATTGAGGATGTATTTATAAATTTTGAAGCTAATTCCAGCAAAGATGAAATTTTTGCGATTTTTTTAATCGCCGAGTGCAATTTTCCATTTTTTTTAGTTTACGTTCCAAGTGTTGGTATTCTGTTTCTAGCTATGGTGTGTCAATTTTTGTATCAGGATATCAAAGTTGGGTTTATTGAGGATGTATTTATAAATTTTGAAGCCAATTCCAGCAAAGATGAAATTTTTGCGATTTTTTTAATTGCCGAGTGCAATTTTCTGTTTTTTTTTAGTCTGTTAAAATATGCCATTTTCGACTGTTAAAATATGCTTTATTTGACTGGTGAAATAGGCACAGACACATAAACAGAAACAAAGGTACAATTTTTTTTTTACAGAAATCTTTAAAATCGCCTCAAAAACGGAATTTCCGTCAAACTTTTTTATCGTAGCAGCGCCAACCGATGTTCTGCACAAACGCGCGCCCCTGCTTAAGGGTTTAAGGGTGTATATAATAACAACAATACGTGTCCGTTCATCTATTCCGCAGTCAATTATAACGTGGGACGACCGGTTTCGGCCAATGAACGATTACATCAAACACTGGCCGAGTTAATGTATTTAAAATCAATGAACGAAGGCTTCCCTCCCCCCCCCCCCCCCCTCCCCCTTAGCCCACAATAAATGTATTGTGATCTTGTGTGTTCGCGCAAAATTAAAGAATAGTTCATTGTTTCCAGTCTATTATTTGGGGATCCATTAAACATGTTACTAACGCATCTCCGCACCCCCGGCGCGCCCCACTTTCGCATCGCACCCCTCGCAAGAAAATTGTATCTGTAGGAAAATCCATTCTATTCACGATTATGTGAGTCATTTTTTCAATAAAAATTTCAGTCAATTTCACACAGGAATTTAACATGTAAATTCACAAGAGTAAAAAGTATGTTTAGAAGTGTGTCTTGAGGTATTAAAAGGAAAATGAATTTTTTGCATAAATTGCCCTAGGGATTTCACAGTTAGATCCTTAAAATTTTGACGGTATAATTACAACTGGACAAAAAAAAATTATTGGAACTTGCAGGAACCAAAGTTCAGAAGCGTGTCTTTACAATTAAGGAACAAAAATTGAGGTATTAGGAGGGAAATTACCTTTTTGCATAAATTGCCCTAGGGATTTCGCTGTTAGATGGTTAAAATTTTGACGGTATAATAACAACTGGACAAAAAAAAATATTGGGACTTGCAGGAACCAAAGTACAGAAGCGTGTGTTTAAAATTAAGTAACAAAAATGGCGGTACGAACTTTTTGCATAAATTGCCCTAGGGATTTCACAGTTACATACACAGATGCTTAAAATGTTGACAGTATAACTGCGGCAACCAAATCATACATAAAAAAAAATCATTACAAAACCGGGAATCCGGTGTTAGATTAAATAATAGAAGAGAAAATGATTGCGTTTGAGGGGGGGAAGAAGGAAAGTCCAGGTAATTGTTTGTTCCGCATTATCTAATATCTATTAATACACGTTAGTGCAGTGTGTCACGTGCAGGATTCAGGGGGGCCATTGATAAGAAGGCGTTTGATTCGAAGGCGAGTACGGAATTGTCCGACTGCACCGGCTGCCATTGTCGAGGCACGTCTTTTCTATATATGAATGTAGACACCCGTGGATTCACACAATGGCTATTCACGATTTAATCGCGCCGGCCTATATTGTGAAGTAGTCGATATAAAACTATTCCGGTATCGATATATCGGGCCTCCGGATCGCCCCCGGACACTTTCGTATAATAATAAACTTTTAATCCGCGAGAAGGAAAAGCGCCGACAAAAGAAAGTGCGATTTTATTGCTTTTTGTTTTGCGATTGTGTTTTGTCTGCACTCCCCCATTGTTTGCGTGTGTGTGTGTATCGAATTTTCCATGTATGTATATGTATGCGCGCCTCTTTCAAAGGAACAGGTGTATAGAGGATTTTCGCGGTGAAAAGAAACCAAAACAGATTTATGGTTACCATAATACATTATGGATAATAAAATGCATCCGACACAATGTAATACGCACAATAAAACTTTGATGCCGCGTCGCACTCAAATGTAAATAAATTATTCAATTCGGACGCGTGATTTTTAATCGCGAATTATAATATTATTGATCCTGTCAACGGGAAAATAACAAATGCCCACAAATTTCAAACTTAAAAATTATTATAAACGTACCTTATTTTGTTAAATCAAATGTGTTTGATGATTCTTATATTTATACTTTCAATTAAAATCATATTTTAAATGTTTTACACGATCGGACGTTGAAACGTTAATATTATGAAAAATTGAAATATACGTCAAATTCGAATACTCGGTTTACTCAAAAACTAAAGGGATTACGGAAAAAACTTATTCTTTATAAGTTGTTCATTTCGGCATTCTCTACAATTATTATTAACAAAAATTTGATGCAACTCTTATCGTTTCGTAAATATAAATCAAAAACGAAAAAAAAAAATTTTGTTTTTTTCGAAAAATAGTGATTTTATTAAAAATATGTTCATTTCTTCATCGTCTTCAATGTTTGTTTAAATGTTTTTGTGATATTTTTCTTATTTAAAAAAAAATATTGTAAAAAAAATGTTTTCCAGAAATTGTTGAAATGGCATCTAGGGACCCCAAAACGTAAAAATGTTCACGATCACAATACTTGGTTAAGTAACAAAAATCGCAAGCGAAGCAACCGTTAATTGTCCAAGAATTACAAACTGCAAAAATTTTCAGTATCCGACCATTTTCAAGCGAAATATTGCCAGAAAACCTGAAAACAAATGAACGACAATTGACTAAATTCACTGCAAAATGATCAACTTACGTAATTCCAAAAGAAAATTTAGACTTTTTCCGTTATAAATATTTTTTACGAATTTTTGAAATTCACGCAAACAACGAAACTTGACTTTTCTTCAATTTTGATCACAAGACTAATCCGACATCATGGATGATTATAATTTTCCAAGTTACTGCAGAAATGATCAGCCTTCGTAATTCAAACTTTTCCCGTTATAAATATTTTTTACGAATTTTTGAAATTCACGCAAACAACGAAACTTTGACTTTTCTTCAATTTTCATCACAAGACTAATCCGACATCACGACTGATTGTTATTTTCCAAGTTACTGCAGAAATGATCAGCCTTCGCAATTCCTAAAGGAAATTTCGACTTTTTCCGTTATAAATATTTTTTCCGAAGTTTTGAAATTCACGCAAACAACGAAACTTTGACTTTTCTTCAATTTTCATCACAAGACTAATCCGACATCATGACTCATTATAATTTTCCAAGTTACTGCAGAAATGATCAGCCTTCGTAATTCCTAAAGGAAATTTAGACTTTTCCCGTTAGAAATATTTTTTACGAATTTTTGAAATTCACGCAACCAACGAAACTTTGACTTTTCTTCAATTTTTGTTACAAGACTAATCCGACATCACGACTCATTGTAATTTTCCAAGTTACTGCAGAAATGATCAGCCTTCGCAATTCCTAAAGAAAATTTAGACTTTTTCCGTTATAAATATTTTTTACGAATTTTTGAAATTCACGCAAACAACGAAACTTTGACTTTTCTTCAATTTTCATCACAAGACTAACCCGCCATTACAACTGATTATAATTTTCCAAGTTACTGCAGAAATGATCGGCCTTCGCAATTCCGAAAGGAAATTTAGACTTTTTCCATTATAAATATTTTTTACGAATTTTTGAAATTCACGCAAAACGAAACTTTGACTTTTCTTCAATTTTCATCACAAGACTAATCCGACATCATGACTCATTATAATTTTCCAAGTTACTGCAGAAATGATCAGTCTTCGTAATTCCTAAAGAAAATTTAGATTTTTCCCGTTATAAATATTTTTTACGAATTTTTGAAATTCACGCAAACAACGAAACTTTGGCTTTTCTTCAATTTTCATCACAAGACTAATTATAATTTTCCAAGTTACTGCAGAAATGATCAGTCTTCACAATTTCTAAAGGAAATTCAGACTTTTTCCGTTATAAATATTTTTTACGAATTTTTAAAATTCACGCAAACAACGAAACTTTGACTTTTCTTCAATTTTCATTACAAGACTAATTATAATTTTCCAAGTTACTGCAGAAATGATCAGCCTTCGCAATTCCTAAAGGAAATTTAGACTTTTCCCGTTATAAGTATTTTTTACGAATTTTTGAAATTCACGCAAAGAACGAAACTTTGACTTTTCTTCAATTTTCATCACAAGTCTAACCCGCCATTACAACTGATTGTAATTTTCCAAGTTACTGCAGAAATGTTCAGCCTTCGCAATTCCAAAAGGAAATTTAGACTTTTTCCGTTATAAATATTTTTTACGAATTTTTGAAATTCACGCAAACAACGAAACTTTGACTTTTCTTCAATTTTCATCACAAGACTAATCCGACATCATGAATGATTATAATTTTCCAAGTTACTGTAGAAATGATCAGCCTTCGTAATTCCAAAAGGAAATTTAGACTTTTTCCGTTATAAATATTTTTTACGAATTTTTGAAATTCACGCAAATAACGAAACTTTGACTTTTCTTCAATTTTCATCACAAGACTAATTATAATTTTCCAAGTTACTGCAGAAATGATCAGCCTTCGCAATTCCTAAAGGAAATTTAGACTTTTCCCGTTATAAGTATTTTTTACGAATTTTTGAAATTCACGCAAACGACGAAACTTTGACTTTTCTTCAATTTTCATCACAAGTCTAACCCGCCATTACAACTGATTGTAATTTTCCAAGTTACTGCAGAAATGATCAGCCTTCGCAATTCCAAAAGGAAATTTAGACTTTTTCCGTTATAAATATTTTTTACGAATTTTTGAAATTCACGCAAAGAACGAAACTTTGACTTTTCTTCAATTTTCATCACAAGACTAATCCGACATCATGAATGATTATAATTTTCCAAGTTACTGTAGAAATGATCAGCCTTCGTAATTCCAAAAGGAAATTTAGACTTTTTCCGTTAGAAATATTTTTTACGAATTTTTGAAATTCACGCAAACAACGAAACTTTGACTTTTCTTCAATTTTCATCACAAGACTAACCCGCCATTACAACTGATTGTAATTTTCCAAGTTACTGCAGAAATGATCAGCCTTCGTAAATCCTTAAGGAAATTTATACTTTTCCCGTTAGAAATATTTTTTACGAATTTTTGAAATTCGTATAATCGACAAAGCTTTAGAATTCCGAAGTTTTCGAATTTTTCGAAGAATAGAAATTTTGAAGTTTCAAAGTTTTCGAAAAATCGAAGTATGAATCTTCAAAGTTTTCGAATAATGGAAGTTGTGAAGTTTCAAAGTTTTCGAATTTTTCGAAGGATCGAAGTTGTGACGATTCAAAGTTTTTCAATTTTTTGAAGAATAGAAGTTGTGAAGCTTCAAAGCTTTTCAATGTTTTGAAGAACAGAAGTTGTAAAGCTTCAAAGTTTTTAAATTTTTTGAAGAATAGAAGTTGTGAAGTTTCGTTTTTTTGAAGAATCGAAGTTGTGTAGTTTCAAAATTTTCTAATTTTTCGAAGAATCGAAGTTGTGACGATTCAAAGTTTTTCAATTTTTTGAAGAATAGAAGTTGTGAAGTTTCGATTTTTTTGAAGAATCGAATATGTGAAGTTTCAAAGTTTTCGAATTTTTCGAAGAATCGAAGTCGTGAAGTTTCAAAGTTTTCGAAGAATGGAAGTTGTGAAGTTTCAAAGTTTTCGAATTTTTCGAAGAATGGAAATTGTGTAGTTTCAAAGTTTTTCAATTTTTTGAAGAATAGAAGTTGTGAAGCTTCAAAGCTTTTCAATGTTTTGAAGAATAGAAGTTGTGAAGCTTCAAAGTTTTTAAATTTTTTGAAGAATAGAAGTTGTGAAGTTGCGATTTTTTTGAAGAATCGAATATGTGAAGTTTCAAAGTTTTCAATTTTTTCGAAGAATCGAAGTCGTGAAGTTTCAAAGTTTTCGAAAAATCGAACTTGTGAAGTTTGAAACATTTCGAATTTTTCGATCCCAAAACCCTAAACAGTCAGGAATTTAAACGCTCAGATTAAAAAAAAAACGGTAAACATTTTATCGTTCCACAATGCATCGGCGGAGATAATTCGCTAATAACACGGACAATTGGACATAGTTTAAATACCCTAATGAAATAATTAATTGTCAAAACGAAAAGATAATCGCGGCGGACGCATGCGTCCCCTCCGGCGCTGCTCACGCCGGAATATCTTCGGCTCCGTCAGTGGTGCGCCGGCAGTTTCAAAGTGCGGAGTTGTGTTGGTGCCCTTTGAGACTCGCATGCCATGCGCTTCGAATTGGATTACCAATTGTTCGGTGTTTTCGTGAAGTTTACCGTGACCGGTACACCGAAAAAGCGGTTACAGTTTTAAGTGTTGGAAATGTGGATGCACAATTGTGATGTAACTGTAGATGGAGTGACCGGCGTGGATTTATTATTGGATTATTTCTTTCAAAAGTACGTCCGGTAAGCTTTTAATTTAACATTCTACGTGTAATGTCACTGTTTTAGATTGTATGCGGAAAAGTTGTTTTTTTGTATTAACGGTGTTTTCTTGGCATTGTTTTTCAATACAAAATCGATTGTTCTACACGAATACATAAAAATCCGAAGACACTTCATCACTAGAACTCGAGATAACCACCCCCGAACTGAGTTTGTTGTAATGTCAAGATCGCGCATTTCTGTAATTGGTGAAAAAAAATATAAAAACAAACGCCAGAAACTTAAAACTTTCCTGAATTACACAAAATCGATTGTTCTACGCGAATCCATAAAAATCCGAAGAGACTCCATCACTAGAACTCGAGATAACCACCCCCAAACTGAGTTTGTTGTAATGTCAAGATCGCGCATTTCTATAATTGGTGAAAAAAAATATAAAAACAAACGCCAGAAACTTGAAACTTTCCAGAATTACGCAAAATCGATTGTTCTACGCGAATCCATAAAAATCCGAAGACACTCCATCACTAGAACTCGAGATAACCACCCCTAAACTGAGTTTGTTGTAATGTCAAGATCGCGCATTTCTGTAATTGGTGAAAAAAAAATATAAAAACAAACGCCAGAAACTTGAAATTTACCAGAATTACACAAAATCGATTGTTCTACGCGAATCCATAAAAATCCGAAGACACTCCATCACTAGAACTCGAGATAACCACCCCCAAACTGAGTTTGTTGTAATGTCAAGATCGCGCATTTCTGTAATTGGTGAAAAAAAAATATAAAAACAAACGCCAGAAACTTGAAATTTACCAGAATTACACAAAATCGATTGTTCTACGCGAATCCATAAAAATCCGAAGACACTCCATCACTAGAACTCGAGATAACCACCCCCAAACTGAGTTTGTTGTAATGTCAAGATCGCGCATTTCTGTAATTGGTGAAAAAAAAATATAAAAACAAACGCCAGAAACTTGAAATTTACCAGAATTACACAAAATCGATTGTTCTACGCGAATCCATAAAAATCCGAAGACACTCCATCACTAGAACTCGAGATAACCACCCCCAAACTGAGTTTGTTGTAATGTCAAGATCGCGCATTTCTATAATTGGTGAAAAAAAATATAAAAACAAACGCCAGAAACTTGAAACTTTCCAGAATTACGCAAAATCGATTGTTCTACGCGAATCCATAAAAATCCGAAGACACTCCATCACTAGAACTCGAGATAACCACCCCCAAACTGAGTTTGTTGTAATGTCAAGATCGCGCATTTCTGTAATTGGTGAAAAAAAAATATAAAAACAAACGCCAGAAACTTGAAATTTACCAGAATTACACAAAATCGATTGTTCTACGCGAATCCATAAAAATCCGAAGACACTCCATCACTAGAACTCGAGATAATCATTTTTCTAAAACGCGGCACTAAAAGTACTTTTAATGACGCCTGTAGTAGTATATAGTGCCGGCAATAAAGTTCGGCTTTAACGTCACGCATTCAGTGATGAAATGTTAAACTTTACTGACGCTTTAAGAAAATATATTGTTGTGTAAAAATTGCGAAATAAAAAGTGAGTACAAATAACAATAATAACTGCTTAGGATTTTAATATATTTATTTGTCAAACAAGTAAAAAAAAAAAATTGTACCCCTGGTGGGACTCGAACCCACAATCCCCGGCTTAGGAGGCCGATGCCTTATCCATTAGGCCACAGGGGCTTGTGTTCAAGTTACGCATTGTATTGTTTTTATCGAAAAATGGAAAATTTCCAAAATTACTCAAAATCGATTCTGCTTCATGCCCGAGTTGAAATCACGAAACACCGCTTCGCTAGTTTTCGAAATAATAATTTTTCAAAAAATTTAAAATTTGCGAGTTGCGCCGCGCGTTTAAAAAAATATAAAAACAATTACCAGGGAATGGAAAATTTCCAAAATTACTCAAAATTGATTCTGCTTCATGCCCGAGTTGAAATCACAAAACACTGCTTCGCTAGTTTTCGAAATAATAATTTAAAAAAAATATATAAAATTTGCGAGTTGCGCCGTGCGTTGAAAAAAATATAAAAACAATTGCTAGGGAATGGAAAATTTCAAAAATTACTCAAAATCGATTCTGCTTCATGCCCGAGTTGAAATCACAAAACACTGCTTCGCTAGTTTTCGAAATAATAATTTTAAAAAAATATATAAAATTTGCGAGTTGCGCCGTGCGTTGAAAAAAATATAAAAACAATTGCTAGGGAATGGAAAATTTCAAAAATTACTCAAAATCGATTCTGCTTCATGCCCGAGTTGAAATCACAAAATGCTGCTTCGCTAGTTTTCGAAATAATAATTTTTCAAAAAAATTTAAAATTCGCGAGTTGCGCCGCGCGTTTAAAAAAATATAAAAACAATTGCCAGGGGATGGAAAATTTCCAAAATTACTCAAAATCGATTCTGCTTCATGCCCGAGTTGAAATCACAAAACAATGCTTCGCTAGTTTTCGAAATAATAATTTTTCAAAAAAATTTAAAATTCGCGAGTTGCGCCGCGCGTTTAAAAAAATATAAAAACAATTGCCAGGGAATGGAAAATTTCCAAAATTACTCAAAATCGATTCTGCTTCATACCCGAGTTGAAATCACAAAACACCCCTTCGCTAGTTTTCGAAATAATCATTTTTCAAAAAAATTTAAAATTCGCGAGTTGCGCCGCGCGTTTAAAAAAATATAAAAACAATTGCCAGGGAATGGAAAATTTCCAAAATTACTTAAAATCGATTCTGCTTCATGCCCGAGTTGAAATCACAAAATGCTGCTTCGCTAGTTTTCGAAATAATAATTTAAAAAAAATATTTAAAATTTGCGAGTTGCGCCGTGCGTTGAAAAAAATATAAAAACAATTGCTAGGGAATGGAAAATTTCAAAAATTACTCAAAATCGATTCTGCTTCATACCCGAGTTGAAATTACAAAACACCCCTTCGCTAGTTTTCGAAATAATTTTTCAAAAAAAATTGAAAATCGCGATTTGCGCCGTGCGTTAAAAAAAATATAAAAACAGTTGCCAGGGAATGGAAAATTTCCAAAATTACTCAAAATCGATTCTGCTTCATGCCCGAGTTGAAATCACAAAACACCCCTTCGCTAGTTTTCGAAATAATAATTTTTCAAAAAAAATTAAATTTCGCGAGTTGCGCCGCGCGTTTAAAAAAATATAAAAACAATTGCCAGGGAATGGAAAATTTCCAAAATTACTCAAAATCGATTCTGCTTGACACCCGAGTTGAAATTACGAAACACCCCTTCGCTAATTTTCGAAATAATAATTTTTCAAAAAAAATTAAAATTCGCGAGTTGCGCCGTGCGTTTAAAAAAATATAAAAACAATTGCCAGGGAATGGAAAATTTCCAAAATTACTCAAATTCGATTCTGCTTCATACCCGAGTTGAAATCACAAAACACCCCTTCGCTAGTTTTCGAAATAAAAATTTTTCAAAAAAATTTAAAATTCGCGAGTTGCGCCGCGCGTTTAAAAAAATATAAAAACAATTGCCAGGGGATGGAAAATTTCCAAAATTACTCAAAATCGATTCTGCTTCATGCCCGAGTTGAAATCACAAAACAATGCTTCGCTAGTTTTCGAAATAATAATTTTTCAAAAAAATTTAAAATTCGCGAGTTGCGCCGTGCGTTTAAAAAAATATAACAACAATTGCCAGGGAATGGAAAATTTCCAAAATTACTCAAAATCGATTCTGCTTCATGCCCGAGTTGAAATCACAAAACACCCCTTCGCTAGTTTTCGAAATAATCATTTTTCAAAAAAAATTAAAATTCGCGAGTTGCGCCGCGCGTTTAAAAAAAATTAAAACAATTGCCAGGGAATGGAAAATTTCCAAAATTACTCAAAATCGATTCTGCTTCATATCCGAGTTGAAATCACGAAACACCCCCTTCGCTAGTTTTCGAAATAATCATTAAAAAAAAATGTAAAATTCGCGAGTTGCTCGTGCGTTTTAAAAAAATTAAAACAATTGCCAGGGAATGGAAAATTTTCAAAATTACTCAAAATCGATTCTGCTTCATGCCCGAGTTGAAATCACAAAATGCTGCTTCGCTAGTTTTCGAAATAATAATTTTTCAAAAAAATTTAAAATTCGTGAGTTGCGCCGCGCGTTTAAAAAAATATAAAAACAATTGCCAGGGGATGGAAAATTTCCAAAATTACTCAAAATCGATTCTGCTTCATGCCCGAGTTGAAATCACAAAACACCCCTTCGCTAGTTTTCGAAATAATAATTTTTCAAAAATTGGAAAATTCGTGAGTTGCTCGTGCGTTTAAAAAAATATAAAAACAATTGCCAGGGAATGGAAAATTTCCAAAATTACTCAAAATCGATTCTGCTTCATACCCGAGTTGAAATCACAAAACACCCCTTCACTAGTTTTCGAAATAATCATTTTTGAAAAAATTTAAAATTCGCGAGTTGCGCCGTGCGTTTAAAAAAATATAAAAACAATTGCCAGGGGATGGAAAATTTCCAAAATTACTCAAAATCTATTCTGCTTCATACCCGAGTTGAAATCACAAAACACCCCTTCGCTTGTTTTCGAAATAATAATTTTTCAAAAAAATATATAAAATTTGCGAGTTGCGCCGCGCGTTTAAAAAAATATAAAAACAATTGCCAGGGGATGGAAAATTTCAAAAATTACTCAAAATCGATTCTGCTTCATATCCGAGTTGAAATCACAAAACGCTCCTTCGCTAGTTTTCGAAATAAAAATTTTTCAAAAAAAATTAAAATTTGCGAGTTGCGCCGCGCGTTTAAAAAAATATAAAAACAATTGCCAGGGGATGGAAAATTTCCAAAATTACTCAAAATCGATTCTGCTTCATGCCCGAGTTGAAATCACAAAATGCTGCTTCGCTAGTTTTCGAAATAATAATTTTTCAAAAAAATTTAAAATTCGTGAGTTGCGCCGCGCGTTTAAAAAAATATAAAAACAATTGCCAGGGGATGGAAAATTTCCAAAATTACTCAAAATCGATTCTGCTTCATGCCCGAGTTGAAATCACAAAACACTCCTTCGCTAGTTTTCGAAATAATCGCACGAGAACAGCGCTTGAAATTTTCTATTTCAGGAAAATACCGACTTTATTTTTTATTTTACATCACCGATCAAGTAACTAGCGTGTATCTGTTACGTGATATATTCGAGACGCAACACAATACACACCAGAAATCCTTTCTCGCACTAGTGCGGGAATCGATTTATTTGCATATATCGACTGCGGAGTAATTCGGTTCCGTATCGGACGGAGGAATCGCCGGGCATTAAATAAAAGTCTTGCGCGCCGTTACATTTCAGTGCACGTTGTCTGGAAATCATCATTTTTATCCATGACAACGTTTCGACAATGCGAACCTCATTCTTGTGCCATTCTCTGTCAATAGACGCGGGCCGATGCGACTTCTGTAATGGCTCATATGACAATGGACGTTAACAAAGAGACCGCTCGACCATTTTCATAAGCTATTGTAGTTAGGTCGCGGCCACTGACTGCCTTATCAATATATTATTATGTTATCTCCCCACTGCCTCCACCCCCACACGCGTCCCCCCACCCCTCCCCCTATCTCGCAGCGATTGGCGTTTATTCGAAACGCAGATTTAAATATAACGTAAAGAAAAAAATGGGGGATTCCAGACAGTTACCTGAGCAATACAGACATTTTACCTAAAAGAAATATTTTAGTTATTGAATTTCAATACTCCATAATACCGTAATAAGCACTAGAGATGGGCAAAACTGCTACTTTTGAATCACGTTGCTACCTGTGATTGCTACTTTCTAATATCAGTGATTTTAAACTGTGACTATAAGCTCGGTTAGTAAACGTAGTAACACCTTCTGGAATGGTTTCGCAAAAATGTTCTTGATATGATTCTGCTAATATTTGTCCACCTAGGCACGTAAATCTTCCTTTTGATATTATACCTGTGACTGAAGGTGATATTTTGGCTATATTACCTGCTATACTAAATAAAAATATGACTGTTCTTGATTCAGTTCAAAATTCGAGAAGCATTTGGAGATTTTTTGGAGATATATTTGTGAGTTTATATATGTTTTCGTCCAATATTAAAACGTGCAGTCAAAATTCCATAAAAAATCATCCTTAATGACCGAAGTATCGCTGATTCAAAATCAATTTAGTTTTTGTAAATGCAACAATTATCAATAGAGATGGAGTTTTGAAAATTTTCGTTTTACTTTTTTGAGCACTTCAACAAAAGCGCCGCAGAAAAAAATATAAAACATGCAGGCAAAATTCCATTAAAAAATCATCCTCAATGGCCAAAGTATCGCTAATTTAAAGTCAATTTGTTTTTTGTAAATTCAACAATTTTCAATAGATTTTTTTAAATTTTTGGTTTAATTTTTTGTGCACCATGAACAAAAGCATCGCAGAAGAAAATATAAAACATGCAGGCAACATTCCATAAAAAATCATCCTCAATGGCCGAAGTATTGCTAATTCAAAATCAATTTGGTTTTTGTAAATACTACAATTATCAATAGAGATATGGATTTTTGAAAATTTTCGTTTTAATTTTTTGAGCACTTGAATGAAAACATCACAGAAAAAATATAAAACATGCAGGCAAAATTCCATAAAAAATCATCCTCAATGGCCAAAGTATCGCTAATTCAAAATCAATTTGATTTTTTTAAATTCAACAATTTTCAATAGAGGTATGGATTTTTGAAAATGTTTGCTTTAATTTTTTGTGCACCTGAACAAAACATAGCAAAAGAAAAAATAAAACATGGAGACAAAATTTCATAAAAAATCATCCTCAATGATCGAAATATCGCTAATTCAAAATTAATTAAGTTTTTGTAAATGTAACAATTTTTAAAAGAGATATGGATTTTTGAAAATTTTTGTTTTAATTTTTTGAGCACCTGAACAAAACATAGCAAAAAAAAAAATTTAAAACATGGAGACAAAATTCCATAAAAAATCATCCTCAATGATCGAAATATCGCTAATTTAAAATTAATTAAGTTTTTGTAAATGTAACAATTTTTAAAAGAGATATGGATTTTTGAAAATGTTTGTTTTAATTTTTTGTGCACCTGAACAAAACATAGTAAAAAAAAATATAAAACATGGAGACAAAATTCCATAAAAAATCATTCTCAATGACCGAAATATCGCTAATTCCAAATTCATTTGGTTTTCGTAAATGTAACAATTTTTAATAAAGATATGGATTTTTGGAAATTTTTGTTTTAATTTTTTTGAACACATGAACAAAAACATAGCAGAAAAAAATATAAAACATGCAGAAAAAATTCTATAAAAAATAATCCTCAATGGCCGATGTATCGCTTATTCAAAATGAATTTGGGTTTTGTAAATTTAACAATTTTCAATGGAGATATGAATTTTTGAAAATTTTCGTTTTAATTTTTTGACCACCTGGACAAAAACCTAGCAGAAAAAATATAAAACATGCAGACAAAATTCTATAAAAAATCATTCTCAATGGCCGAAGTATCGCTGATTCAAATTCAATTTGGTTTTTGTAAATGCAACAATGTTTAATAGAGATATGGAGTTTTGAAAATTTTTGCTTTAATTTTTTGAGCACCTGAACAAAAACTTAGCAGAAAAAAATATAAATCGTGCAGGAAAAATTCCATAAAAAATATCCTCAGTGGCCGAAGTATCGTTTATTCAAAATCAATCTGGTTTTTGTAAATTTATCAATTTTCAATTAAGATATGGATTTTTGAAAATTTTTGTTTGAATTTATTGAGCACTTAAAAACACTGCAGAAAAAAATATAAAACGTGCAGGCAAAATTTCATAAAAAAAATCCTCAATGGCCAAAGTATCGCTTATTCAATTTCAGTTTGGTTTTTGTAAATTCGATAATTTTCAATAGAGATATAGATTTTTGAAAATGTTCGTTTTAATTTTTTGAGCACTTGAACGAAAACATCGCAGAAAAAAAAATTAAAACGCGCAGGCAAAATTCCATAAAAATTATCCTCAATGGTCGAAGTATCGCTTATTCAAAGATCAATTTGGCTTTTGTAAATTCAACAAGTTTTAATATGGATGTGGATTTTTGAAAATTTTTGTTTTAATTTTTTTGCGCACCTGGATGAAAACGTCGCAGAAAGGAATACAACGCGCAAACAAAATTCCATAAAAAATATTCTCAATGGTCGAACTATCGCTTATTATAAATCAATTTCAAACAATCAGTTTTTGTAAATTCAAGTTTTCAATAGAGAAATAGATTTTTTTTAAATTTTGTTTTAATTTTTGTAACACCTAAACAAGGAGGAGCATTTGGAGATTTTCGCAGTTTGGTAAATTGACTTAATTTTTTTTTTCAGTTCATGAAGTTTGCAATTTCAAAATTGGTTTCGTGGTAGTAGTAGTTAACGATGTTTTATTAGGGCTATCGACCTATCGGTCTTTCTGCCCTGGTTTCGTAGTATTATTTAAAAAATGTTCAGATATTCGCACTAAATTTTGAGTAATACAAATAGTAAACCCTTATTGTATTTGAATTGTTTTTATGTATTTTTTTTTCAGTTCATGAAAATCGTAATTTGAAAAAGTAAGAGTAAATGGGAGTACACAGTATTGAATATAAAGTAATATTTAGAAATGATATTCTCTATTGTCTTCTTACAATTACGTTTTAAGTAACAGTCGCAGTTTCAGTAGCAATCACTGTTTAGGTAAAAGTTGTGATTAAGCAGCAATCACAGTTTAAGTCACAGTTTAAATAGCAGTAATTTTAAATAGCTGTGATTTTAAGTAGCAGTAATTTTAAGTAGCAGTGATTTTAAATAGCTGTGATTTTAAATTACAGTGATTCTAAGTAGCTGTGATTTTAAGTAGCAGTGATTTTTGGTAGCTGTGAAATTTGGCTAATAGTAACAGTAACGACCTGTGATTTTTCAATACCAATGAAAAATCACTGGTACGTGAAATATCGCCCATCCGTAATAAGCACAACTGAAGAAACTTTCGTTTTTATGGTTAAATTACCTTCTTCAGTTGGATCATTACGTATAAGCAAACGTGACTTGAACTGGCATGCCAGGTATAGACAAACGTGACTTAACGTGGCATTTCTGGTAATTATAAAGCAAGATCGAAAACTAAAGCTGAAATATTACCCGTATCACACACGTAAAAATTATTATTTGCACCAATTATATAGCCGACTAAGGAGAGAGATACTTCCCTCACATGCCATATTATCCCGGTTCGGACTATACCTACACTCGGCGTAAACGAATTTTTGCCCAGTATAAATTTAATAACCGCACAATACATTGAGCCCCGAAACTACAACAAACCGGCACAATACATTAAACGAAACAATACCACCGAAGTGGACTCTCTCTCATCATTACATCACCATCGGTGGTCGGCGATGATGCAGGCACGGGACGACGACACATGTTTACACGGAGGGTGTGACCGCCGACGACGATGACGACTAATGGGGGGTGGAAACGTCGAAATTAAGCAGGCGGAGGACACGCGACAGCTGTGCAGGAATCAACACCTTATCGCTCCGATGACTTTTCTGCGCGTTTGTTCCGGCGGGTGGCTCCCCGGCGACACGTGATTAAATACACCTCCTTCCGTCCCATCCTTTCCCTCTCGTGCCCGAAACTGCGCTTCCGGTTTACTTAAGAGTGTCGAGTGGACGAGACATTTCCTCCTGTAAATAGTTCGTTATCAAAACAATAAAATAATCGCCCGTCCGTACGTCTGCGAATGTCAAAAGTGACAGTGACAGTGACATTTAAATGTCAGATTTTAAAACACTAATTGTTTTCCTCAACAATAAAAACGAATCGCGTCACGTACTTTGATCCACGGCAACGACATATGTTTTGTAAGCCGGATTTTAAACAATAAACACCCTCAAAAACCACCCCCGCACATCATATAATTTTTTAACTATTTTTCGTGTGTTGACTGGAATTTTCTTGGGCGAATTACCAAGTTTCAAATTTTTCGAAGAAACAAACTTATTTACACCTCCGCACGTCATAGAATTTTTTAACAATTTTTCACGTGTTTATTGTAATTTTTTTAGGCGACTTATGAAGTTTCATATTTTTCGAAGAAACAAATTAATTTCTTGCACCCCCTGAAAAATCATCTCCACACATCCCAGAATTTTCTAACTATTTTTAGCGTGTTTATTGGAATTTTCTGGGGCGAATTTATAAGTTTCAAATTTTTCGAAGAAACAAACGTATTTCCACCCCCTTGAAAACTACCCCCGCACGTCATAGAATTTTAAAAGTATTTTTCCCGTGTTTAATGGAATTTTCTTGGGCGAATTTATAAGTTTCAAATTTTTCGAAGAAACAAATTAATTTCCACCCCCTGTAAAATCACCCCCGCACATCATAGAATTTTTAAACTATTTTTCCCGTGTTGGCTGGAAATTTCTTAAGCGAACTAACCAGTTTCGTATTTTTAGAAGAAATGAAGTTATTTCCACCCCCTCACATCACAGATTTTTTTAACTATTTTTCACGTGTTGGCTGGAATTTTCTTGGGCGAATTTATAAGTTTCAAATTTTTCAAAGAAACAGACTTTTTTTCACCCCTTCAAAAACCACTTCCACACGTTATAGAATTTTTCAACTATTTTTTGCGTGTTTATTGGAATTTTATTAGGCGAATTAGCAAGTTTCAAATTTTTCGAAGAAACAAACTTATTTCCACCCCCTCAAAAACCACCCCCACACGTTTTAAAATTTTTGAACTATTTTTCGCGTGTTTATTGGAATTTTCTTAGGCGACTTACCAAGTTTCAAATTTTTCGAAAAAACAAACTTATTTCCACCCCCCTCAAAAACCACCCCCACACGTTTTAAAATTTTTAAACTATTTTTCGCGTATTTATTGGAATTTTCTTCGGCGAAATTTTTCGAAGAAGCAAACCAATTTCCACCCTCTTAAAAAGGACCTCCGCACAGTATAGAATTTTTAAACTTTTTTTCGCGTGTTTATTGGAATTTTATTAGGCGAATTATGAAGTTTCATAATTTTCGAAGAAAAATTAATTTCTTCCACCGCCTGAAAAATCATCTCCACACATCCCAGAATTTTCTAATTCTTTTTCGCGTGTTTTTTGGAATATTCTTGGGCGAATTTATAAGTTTCAAATTTTTCTAAGAAACAAACTTATTTTTACCCCCTAAAAAACCACTCCCGCACGTCATAGAATTTTTAAACTATTTTTTGCGTGTTTATTGTAATTAGGCGAATTATGAAGTTTCATATTTTTCGAAGAAACAAATTAATTTCTTCCATTCCCTGAAAAATCATCTCCACACATCCCAGAATTTTCTAACTATTTTTAGCGTGTTTATTGTAATTTTTTTGGGTGAGTTTATAAGTTTCAAATTTTTCGAAGAAACAAACTTATTTCTACTCCCTCAAATAACAACTCCCGCACGTCATAGAATTTTCTAACTAGTTTTAGCATGTTAATTGGAACTTTCTTGGGCGAATTTATAAGTTTCAAATTTTTCGAAGAAACATACTTATTTCCACTCCCTTAAAAACGACCGCCGCACGTCATAAAATGTTCTATTTTTCACGTGTTTATTTTAATTTTCTTGGGCGAATTTATAAGTTTCAAATTTTTTGAAGAAACAAACTAATTTCCACTCCCTGAAAAACCACTCCCGTACGTCATAGAATTTTTCAACTATTTTTCGCGTGTTTATTGGAATTTTCTTGGGCGAATTTATAAGTTTAATATTTTTCGAAGAAACAAACTTATTTCCACTTACTCAAAAACCACCCTCGCACATCCTAGATTTTTTTTTACCATTTTTCACGTATTGACTTTACCATTAGCATTTTTAATTGTTTTGCCATTATTTCCGACTTTTGGGTAGGAAACTAATTTTGGGTAAAAATAGTTATTTTTGAGGTTAAAAATAGCAAATTATTCTTCTTTTACTTAAATTTTAATTTTTTTATTTCTAGACCATGATTTTTGTTTTGACCTGTTTTAACCTTTTTTTTTCTTCAAAATTCTTGATTTGTTGACCTAATTATTCTTTTTGGCCACAATTTTCGATTTGTTTGTTGAAATTTTCGTTTTTTTTTGTCCACATTCCTATTTGTAGGCGTAAGTTTTCAATTTTTTCTCTAAATTTTCGATTTTTAGAAACGATTGTTGATTTGTTTAATAAAATTTACGTTTTTTCAATCTGCATTTTTTATTTCTGGCCTACATTTCAGATTTTTGACCTATTTTTTTTCATTTTTTTTTGTTTAATTTTTGATCTTCTATCCATTTTTTTATTTTAGCCGAAATTTTCGATTTGTTTGTAAAAATTTTCGATTTTTTAATCTGCATTATCGATTTATTAATTTTTTGCCCAAAATTTTCGATTTTCAGCTCCAAATTATCGATTTTTAGCCCCAAATTATGGATTTTTAACCCCAAATTTTCTATTTTTAGCCTCAAATTATCTATTTTTAGCCCCAAATTATCGATTTTTAGCCCCAAATTATGGATTTTTAACCCCAAATTTTCTATTTTTAGCCTCAAATTATCGATTTTTAGCCCCAAATTATGAATTTCAGCTCTAAATTTTCTATTTTTAGCCTCAAATTATCTATTTTTAGCCCCAAATTATCGATTTTTAACCCCAAATGATGGATTTTTAGCCCCAAATTTTCGATTTTTAGCCTCAAATTATAAATTTTTAGCCTCAAATTATAAATTTTTTAGCCTCAAATTATAAATTTTTAGCCCCAAATGTTCGATTTTTAGCCCCAAATTATCGATTTGTAGCCCCAAATTTTCGGTTTTCAGGCCCAAATTATGGATTTTAAGTCCCAAATTATCGATTTTTAGTCCCAAATTATCGATTTTCAGCCCCAAATTATCAATTTTTATCCCCAAATTATGGATTTTTAGCCCCAAATTTTCTATTTTTAGCCCCAAATTATGGATTTTAGACCCTAATTATCGATTTTTAGCCCCAAATTATGGATTTTTGGGCCCAAATTTTCGATTTTTAGCCCCAAATTTTCGATTTTTAAATCTGCATTTTTGATTTTTAGTCTCAAATTTTCGATTTTTAGCCCCAAATTTTTGATTTTTAAATCTGCATTTTTTATTTTTATCCTTAAATTTTCGATTTTTAGCCCCTAATTTTCGATTTTTTAATCTGCATTTTGATTTTCAGCCCCAAATTTTCGATTTTTCATCTAAATTTTTGATTTTTGATTCTACATTTATAACTTGCATTATTAATTCTATTGCGTCAGCTTTTTTTTTTGCTATTATTTCCGAGTTTCTGGTCGGAAAGTTATTTTGGGGGTGAAAATGGCTAATCGTTTTTTCTTGAATTTCGAAATTTTTGGTCTCCATTTCTTATTATTAGATTGATTTTTGTTTTTTGATTTTCTGGCCTATGTTTTATCTTTGGCCTGTAATTCTGTTTTTTGTTCAAAATTTTGGGATTTCTGGGCTGAATATTCATTATACTGCCCTAAATTTTCGAATTATTGGTCTAAATTTTAGCAATTTTTCAAAGTGAATTATTGATTTTCATGCCTCTCTTATTCGCTGAAGAGTTAACTAGAGTCAAAAGAGTGTTGGTGAAACGTAAATATATTTTACTAGACCATAAAATGTTATTCATCGAATAACTATTTGTCGATTTATTTGACGTTGATAAAACCGTCCCGTAGTCTCGTATTTTATATTTTTGGGTGAAATGAAGATGTTTCGAGTGAGGTATCAAAAATGGTACTGGTAAAATGGTAAAAATGTGCTGGTAAAATAGTAAAAAGGTACTGGTAAAATGGTAAAAAGGTACTATCCTTGGCAATGTGAGATTGTGTTAAAATATCTTTAAAATTTCCGAAAAAATCATAAGCAAAAAACATCAGTTTTTCAGCCTGTTTGATGGTGTAATGGGTAAGAGCGCGCGCTTGCTGCATCGCGAGTCAAGTGGATTCGATTTCCCACCCGGGCGGAACATTTTTTTTTTATTAACTGATATTTTTTTTAAATTCAACTGTATTTAAAAAATCCTCCTCCCAATGATTTCTTACCTATAATCACTGAAACCGTAGTAACGGTCGCAACCTTCACCATGACTTCTTACCTACTACACTTCACTTACGCTTTGAGGTAGCATACTTATTCAGAAGATTGTATTAATTGACAAACATGCAAAAAGCTTAACTACCCAACCTTTACTCCTCAATCAAAATTACGTTTGTGAACTTTGAATTTTACGTTAAATGCCAGGAAATGTCGCTTGTTGCTTCAAGGTCATGGCAAGCTTCACTTTGCCTTGCAAGACAAAATTAAATATTTGCTCGGCAATACAGGAAAATAATTATTCCTTCCGCCGCGTCACGATTCAAAAATGTATAGTAGTAATATCTTAAATTTCGAGTTGAGTGCCGGCGGTGAGCTTCCTGCGGGGTGGATTTACAGCTTCCTGTCTGGAGACGGTGCAATTAGCTCGGAGCCCCGACACATGTGGCGCTAGTGGCGCTGCTGCTGATAACAGCATGTTTGAAATGGCATTAAGCTTGCTTCTATAGTTCCATTATATGTATACAATACTGAATACAACACTATTGTATTCATTGTACGTTGTATTGTAGAATCTTTGTCCCCTTTATAATATTCATCCGTTCACAAAAGCGCCACATCGCGAGTTATCTGGCGCGCCATTGATATTTTTAACGAGTGAAAATGGAATTATTTACGTCTTTCTGTGTCGTCCTCAAAGGACCACTTGATTATTATTATTATTATAAATAAACGGGGATGGATGGATGGTCGGACGGATCCGCCGCCGATACTTCTGTTTCGGGATATTATTGCTGCACAATGGGGCATTGTTGCCGCGAATATAATCTGTGCATCGAGAGAGAGAAGTTTTAATGCGCGTAAAAAATATCGCCCGCGAACAATCGAATATATTATCTCGTCTTGAATGTGAATGGAACGCGTAAATGGGATACATGTTTGGTATTTTCAGTATTCGCAACAATGGAGATGTTAAGAAAGGCTGCGGTAAAAATATTGAGTGCGGTTATAATTATTGATTGAAAGTCTAATAACATTGTTGCATTGGAGACATAATTATCGTACAATTACAATGTAATAGTCTTAGAAAGACTACAATAAACACGTTAACCGAAATACTGGATAAGATGGAAAACCGAAATTAGATCTTTAATTATTTTTTTTAGTATTGTTTGATACCGTATAATTGGTGATAAACATTACGGAAAGAAAAACGCAATTATCGTTAAAATGTTAAATGTATTAGCAAATTGGTTTAGTTCTAATTGAATAAATACATGCGGCGTTCCGGACCGCCGCCGCCCAAATAAATTAACGCCGAAGAGAAGAAAAAAAAAAACACATAATTGCCGCGCAAACATGGAAATATAGGAGTGAAACACGCATGAAGTGAGCGTGATATTACACTTTTCACAATAGGATACGCGATATAAAACACAAGATTAACAATAGGTGGTGGGCCATTAGTTCCCCAATATGGTTTGACACGACCGCCCTCTGTTTCCACACTGACATGTGTTTTCATTTGTGGGATGTATTTGTGCATTTTCACGAAATTTATTACCCCTCGGGCGCGTTTGTTGTGTTTTTTTTTTTTTTGATAAATAAATAAGAGACGAATTACACAACGCGAATACCTTTTATTCCGTTTCAAAAAAAGGGGTTTTTCATACTGACTAGCTGGCGCTTTTGTTCGGACGGTGATAAATACATCTTTAATATTAGAAATTACAATGTTCGCGAAAATAAATATGTTAAAGTTCCCGGCGCATCCACCATAAGATCAATTCATAAATGAGCTTATTTTATTTATTATTTTAATATCGTGTGAGCCGCAAAATTTTGTTTCAGATAAATTAGGAATGTCGTCGAATATTATTACGTCATGAGATTTAAAAAAATGAATTAATATTTTACTGAATTTCAACTTATAAAATGTATACATTTTTTTTTCATATGTACGTTTTCTAATTTATATACAGTACAATAGAGCTCCGTCGAGCAAATACAGTAAATTTTCGTTGGGGGTGGGGGGAGGGTGCTATTATGAAAGTTATGAAAAAGACGTGTTCGCCCTGTGATATATCTGAATACAATAGAAAAAAAAACCTCCAATATCTACACGTTATATACAGAAGGTTTACACCCGAGTAACAGTTTTTGTTCAAGTTCTGAAAACTTCCAGCAGCTTCCTACAATACAATACTTAATCGATGTCTCTCCCGCACAATGTATATAAACGTTATTTATATACAGCTTTATCGATTCATTTCAATTCACTCTTATTATTTACTTTTACTTTGAAAAAAAGGTATACTTCAATAGTCTACGATGATTATTAAGAAAAAGAAAAAGTTCATAGTGACTGACTAATTTTTTTGCTATTGAAGATAGCTCAATTTTTTTAACGGCAATCAATTTCTCTCGTTTTTCTGATGAAAAAAACGTCAAATTCAATAGTCTACGATGATTATTAAGAAAGTTGCATTTTTTGACAAATTTCCTAGGGGTTTAATCATGTATTTTTTCCAAGTTTTCATCAAAAATTTAAAATCTCTAATCCGACTAATTGACGTACGAGGAGCTCAGATTTGCAAACCGCGTTCAATTTGGAGTTTTCGTTTAGCCGCTACGGCCGATCAAAGTCTGAAAAATCAATTATTTTATTTAATTTTCCAAAATGTTCATAGTGACTGACTAATTTTTTTGCTATTGAAGATAGCTCAATTTTTTTAACGGCAATCGATTTCTCTCGTTTTTCTGATGAAAAAAATGTAAAATTCAATAGTCTACGATGATTATTAAGAAAGTTGCATTTTTTAACAAATTTCCTAGGGGTTTACTCATGTATTTTTTCCAAGTTTTCATCAAAAATTTAAAATCTCTAATCCGACTAATTGACGTACGAGGAGCTCAGATTTGCAAACCGCGTTCAATTTGGAGTTTTCGTTTAGCCGCTACGGCTGATCAAAGTCTGAAAAATCAATTATTTTATTTAATTTTCTAAAATGTTCAAAGTGACTGACTAATTTTTTTGCTATTGAAGATAGCTCAATTTTTTTAACGGCAATCGATTTCTCTCGTTTTTCTGATGAAAAAAATGTAAAATTCAATAGTCTACGATGATTATTAAGAAAGTTGCATTTTTTAACAAATTTCCTAGGGGTTTACTCATGTATTTTTTCCAAGTTTTCATCAAAAATTTAAAATCTCTAATCCGACTAATTGACGTACGAGGAGCTCAGATTTGCAAACCGCGTTCAATTTGGAGTTTTCGTTTAGCCGCTACGGCTGATCAAAGTCTGAAAAATCAATTATTTTATTTAATTTTCTAAAATGTTCAAAGTGACTGACTAATTTTTTTGCTATCGAAGATAGCTCAATTTTTATGACGGCAATCAATTTCTCTCGTTTTTCTGATGAAAAAAATGTAAAATTCAATAGTCTACGATGATTATTAAGAAAGTTGCATTTTTTAACAAATTTCCTAGGGGTTTACTCATGTATTTTTTCCAAGTTTTCATCAAAAATTTAAAATCTCTAATCCGACTAATTGACGTACGAGGAGCTCAGATTTGCAAACCGCGTTCAATTTGGAGTTTTCGTTTAGCCGCTACGGCTGATCAAAGTCTGAAAAATCAATTATTTTATTTAATTTTCTAAAATGTTCAAAGTGACTGACTAATTTTTTTGCTATCGAAGATAGCTCAATTTTTATGACGGCAATCAATTTCTCTCGTTTTTCTGATGAAAAAAATGTAAAATTCAATAGTCTACGATGATTATTAAGAAAGTTGCATTTTTTAACAAATTTCCTAGGGGTTTACTCATGTATTTTTTCCAAGTTTTCATCAAAAATTTAAAATCTCTAATCCGACTAATTGACGTACGAGGAGCTCAGATTTGCAAACCGCGTTCAATTTGGAGTTTTCGTTTAGCCGCTACGGCTGATCAAAGTCTGAAAAATCAATTATTTTATTTAATTTTCTAAAATGTTCAAAGTGACTGACTAATTTTTTTGCTATCGAAGATAGCTCAATTTTTATGACGGCAATCAATTTCTCTCGTTTTTCTGATGAAAAAAATGTAAAATTCAATAGTCTACGATGATTATTAAGAAAGTTGCATTTTTTAACAAATTTCCTAGGGGTTAACTCATGTATTTTTTCCAAGTTTTCATCAAAAATTTAAAATGTCTAATCCGACTAATTGACGTACGAGGAGCTCAGATTTGCAAACCGCGTTCAATTTGGAGTTTTCGTTTAGCCGCTACGGCCGATCAAAGTCTGAAAAATCAATTATTTTATTTAATTTTCTAAAATGTTCAAAGTGACTGACTAATTTTTTTGCTATCGAAGATAGCTCAATTTTTATGACGGCAATCGATTTCTCTCGTTTTTCTGATGAAAAAAATGTAAAATTCAATAGTCTACGATGATTATTAAGAAAGTTGCATTTTTTAACAAATTTCCTAGGGGTTAACTCATGTATTTTTTCCAAGTTTTCATCAAAAATTTAAAATCTCTAATCCGACTAATTGACGTACGAGGAGCTCAGATTTGCAAACCGCGTTCAATTTGGAGTTTTCGTTTAGCCGCTACGGCCGATCAAAGTCTGAAAAATCAATTATTTTATTTAATTTTCTAAAATGTTCAAAGTGACTGACTAATTTTTTTGCTATCGAAGATAGCTCAATTTTTATGACGGCAATCAATTTCTCTCGTTTTTCTGATGAAAAAAATGTAAAATTCAATAGTCTACGATGATTATTAAGAAAGTTGCATTTTTTAACAAATTTCCTAGGGGTTTACTCATGTATTTTTTCCAAGTTTTCATCAAAAATTTAAAATCTCTAATCCGACCAATTGACGTACGAGGAGCTCAGATTTGCAAACCGCGTTCAATTTGGAGTTTTCGTTTAGCCGCTACGGCCGATCAAAGTCTGAAAAATCAATTATTTTATTTAATTTTCTAAAATGTTCAAAGTGACTGACTAATTTTTTTGCTATCAAAGATAGCTCAATTTTTATGACGGCAATCAATTTCTCTCGTTTTTCTGATGAAAAAAATGTAAAATTCAATAGTCTACGATGATTATTAAGAAAGTTGCATTTTTTAACAAATTTCCTAGGGGTTTACTCATGTATTTTTTCCAAGTTTTCATCAAAAATTTAAAATCTCTAATCCGACTAATTGACGTACGAGGAGCTCAGATTTGCAAACCGCGTTCAATTTGGAGTTTTCGTTTAGCCGCTACGGCCGATCAAAGTCTGAAAAATCAATTATTTTATTTAATTTTCTAAAATGTTCAAAGTGACTGACTAATTTTTTTGCTATCGAAGATAGCTCAATTTTTTTAACGGCAATCGATTTCTCTCGTTTTTCTGATGAAAAAAATGTAAAATTCAATAGTCTACGATGATTATTAAGAAAGTTGCATTTTTTAACAAATTTCCTAGGGGTTTACTCATGTATTTTTTCCAAGTTTTCATCAAAAATTTAAAATGTCTAATCCGACTAATTGACGTACGAGGAGCTCAGATTTGCAAACCGCGTTCAATTTGGAGTTTTCGTTTAGCCGCTACGGCCGATCAAAGTCTGAAAAATCAATTATTTTATTTAATTTTCTAAAATGTTCAAAGTGACTGACTAATTTTTTTGCTATCGAAGATAGCTCAATTTTTATGACGGCAATCAATTTCTCTCGTTTTTCTGATGAAAAAAATGTAAAATTCAATAGTCTACGATGATTATTAAGAAAGTTGCATTTTTTAACAAATTTCCTAGGGGTTAACTCATGTATTTTTTCCAAGTTTTCATCAAAAATTTAAAATCTCTAATCCGACTAATTGACGTACGAGGAGCTCAGATTTGCAAACCGCGTTCAATTTGGAGTTTTCGTTTAGCCGCTACGGCGGATCAAAGTCTGAAAAATCAATTATTTTATTTAATTTTCTAAAATGTTCAAAGTGACTGACTAATTTTTTTGCTATCGAAGATAGCTCAATTTTTATGACGGCAATCAATTTCTCTCGTTTTTCTGATGAAAAAAATGTAAAATTCAATAGTCTACGATGATTATTAAGAAAGTTGCATTTTTTAACAAATTTCCTAGGGGTTTACTCATGTATTTTTTCCAAGTTTTCATCAAAAATTTAAAATCTCTAATCCGACTAATTGACGTACGAGGAGCTCAGATTTGCAAACCGCGTTCAATTTGGAGTTTTCGTTTAGCCGCTACGGCTGATCAAAGTCTGAAAAATCAATTATTTTATTTAATTTTCTAAAATGTTCAAAGTGACTGACTAATTTTTTTGCTATCGAAGATAGCTCAATTTTTATGACGGCAATCAATTTCTCTCGTTTTTCTGATGAAAAAAATGTAAAATTCAATAGTCTACGATGATTATTAAGAAAGTTGCATTTTTTAACAAATTTCCTAGGGGTTAACTCATGTATTTTTTCCAAGTTTTCATCAAAAATTTAAAATCTCTAATCCGACTAATTGACGTACGAGGAGCTCAGATTTGCAAACCGCGTTCAATTTGGAGTTTTCGTTTAGCCGCTACGGCTGATCAAAGTCTGAAAAATCAATTATTTTATTTAATTTTCTAAAATGTTCAAAGTGACTGACTAATTTTTTTGCTATTGAAGATAGCTCAATTTTTTTAACGGCAATCGATTTCTCTCGTTTTTCTGATGAAAAAAATGTAAAATTCAATAGTCTACGATGATTATTAAGAAAGTTGCATTTTTTAACAAATTTCCTAGGGGTTTACTCATGTATTTTTTCCAAGTTTTCATCAAAAATTTAAAATCTCTAATCCGACTAATTGACGTACGAGGAGCTCAGATTTGCAAACCGCGTTCAATTTGGAGTTTTCGTTTAGCCGCTACGGCTGATCAAAGTCTGAAAAATCAATTATTTTATTTAATTTTCTAAAATGTTCAAAGTGACTGACTAATTTTTTTGCTATCGAAGATAGCTCAATTTTTATGACGGCAATCAATTTCTCTCGTTTTTCTGATGAAAAAAATGTAAAATTCAATAGTCTACGATGATTATTAAGAAAGTTGCATTTTTTAACAAATTTCCTAGGGGTTAACTCATGTATTTTTTCCAAGTTTTCATCAAAAATTTAAAATCTCTAATCCGACTAATTGACGTACGAGGAGCTCAGATTTGCAAACCGCGTTCAATTTGGAGTTTTCGTTTAGCCGCTACGGCTGATCAAAGTCTGAAAAATCAATTATTTTATTTAATTTTCTAAAATGTTCAAAGTGACTGACTAATTTTTTTGCTATTGAAGATAGCTCAATTTTTATGACGGCAATCAATTTCTCTCGTTTTTCTGATGAAAAAAATGTAAAATTCAATAGTCTACGATGATTATTAAGAAAGTTGCATTTTTTAACAAATTTCCTAGGGGTTTACTCATGTATTTTTTCCAAGTTTTCATCAAAAATTTAAAATCTCTAATCCGACTAATTGACGTACGAGGAGCTCAGATTTGCAAACCGCGTTCAATTTGGAGTTTTCGTTTAGCCGCTACGGCCGATCAAAGTCTGAAAAATCAATTATTTTATTTAATTTTCTAAAATGTTCAAAGTGACTGACTAATTTTTTTGCTATCGAAGATAGCTCAATTTTTTTAACGGCAATCGATTTCTCTCGTTTTTCTGATGAAAAAAATGTAAAATTCAATAGTCTACGATGATTATTAAGAAAGTTGCATTTTTTAACAAATTTCCTAGGGGTTTACTCATGTATTTTTTCCAAGTTTTCATCAAAAATTTAAAATGTCTAATCCGACTAATTGACATACGAGGAGCTCAGATTTGCAAACCGCGTTCAATTTGGAGTTTTCGTTTAGCCGCTACGGCCGATCAAAGTCTGAAAAATCAATTATTTTATTTAATTTTCTAAAATGTTCAAAGTGACTGACTAATTTTTTTGCTATCGAAGATAGCTCAATTTTTATGACGGCAATCAATTTCTCTCGTTTTTCTGATGAAAAAAATGTAAAATTCAATAGTCTACGATGATTATTAAGAAAGTTGCATTTTTTAACAAATTTCCTAGGGGTTAACTCATGTATTTTTTCCAAGTTTTCATCAAAAATTTAAAATCTCTAATCCGACTAATTGACGTACGAGGAGCTCAGATTTGCAAACCGCGTTCAATTTGGAGTTTTCGTTTAGCCGCTACGGCGGATCAAAGTCTGAAAAATCAATTATTTTATTTAATTTTCTAAAATGTTCAAAGTGACTGACTAATTTTTTTGCTATCGAAGATAGCTCAATTTTTATGACGGCAATCAATTTCTCTCGTTTTTCTGATGAAAAAAATGTAAAATTCAATAGTCTACGATGATTATTAAGAAAGTTGCATTTTTTAACAAATTTCCTAGGGGTTAACTCATGTATTTTTTCCAAGTTTTCATCAAAAATTTAAAATCTCTAATCCGACTAATTGACGTACGAGGAGCTCAGATTTGCAAACCGCGTTCAATTTGGAGTTTTCGTTTAGCCGCTACGGCTGATCAAAGTCTGAAAAATCAATTATTTTATTTAATTTTCTAAAATGTTCAAAGTGACTGACTAATTTTTTTGCTATTGAAGATAGCTCAATTTTTTTAACGGCAATCGATTTCTCTCGTTTTTCTGATGAAAAAAATGTAAAATTCAATAGTCTACGATGATTATTAAGAAAGTTGCATTTTTTAACAAATTTCCTAGGGGTTTACTCATGTATTTTTTCCAAGTTTTCATCAAAAATTTAAAATCTCTAATCCGACTAATTGACGTACGAGGAGCTCAGATTTGCAAACCGCGTTCAATTTGGAGTTTTCGTTTAGCCGCTACGGCTGATCAAAGTCTGAAAAATCAATTATTTTATTTAATTTTCTAAAATGTTCAAAGTGACTGACTAATTTTTTTGCTATCGAAGATAGCTCAATTTTTATGACGGCAATCAATTTCTCTCGTTTTTCTGATGAAAAAAATGTAAAATTCAATAGTCTACGATGATTATTAAGAAAGTTGCATTTTTTAACAAATTTCCTAGGGGTTAACTCATGTATTTTTTCCAAGTTTTCATCAAAAATTTAAAATCTCTAATCCGACTAATTGACGTACGAGGAGCTCAGATTTGCAAACCGCGTTCAATTTGGAGTTTTCGTTTAGCCGCTACGGCTGATCAAAGTCTGAAAAATCAATTATTTTATTTAATTTTCTAAAATGTTCAAAGTGACTGACTAATTTTTTTGCTATTGAAGATAGCTCAATTTTTTTAACGGCAATCGATTTCTCTCGTTTTTCTGATGAAAAAAATGTAAAATTCAATAGTCTACGATGATTATTAAGAAAGTTGCATTTTTTAACAAATTTCCTAGGGGTTTACTCATGTATTTTTTCCAAGTTTTCATCAAAAATTTAAAATCTCTAATCCGACTAATTGACGTACGAGGAGCTCAGATTTGCAAACCGCGTTCAATTTGGAGTTTTCGTTTAGCCGCTACGGCCGATCAAAGTCTGAAAAATCAATTATTTTATTTAATTTTCTAAAATGTTCAAAGTGACTGACTAATTTTTTTGCTATTGAAGATAGCTCAATTTTTTTAACGGCAATCGATTTCTCTCGTTTTTCTGATGAAAAAAATGTAAAATTCAATAGTCTACGATGATTATTAAGAAAGTTGCATTTTTTAACAAATTTCCTAGGGGTTAACTCATGTATTTTTTCCAAGTTTTCATCAAAAATTTAAAATCTCTAATCCGACTAATTGACGTACGAGGAGCTCAGATTTGCAAACCGCGTTCAATTTGGAGTTTTCGTTTAGCCGCTACGGCTGATCAAAGTCTGAAAAATCAATTATTTTATTTAATTTTCTAAAATGTTCAAAGTGACTGACTAATTTTTTTGCTATCGAAGATAGCTCAATTTTTATGACGGCAATCAATTTCTCTCGTTTTTCTGATGAAAAAAATGTAAAATTCAATAGTCTACGATGATTATTAAGAAAGTTGCATTTTTTAACAAATTTCCTAGGGGTTAACTCATGTATTTTTTCCAAGTTTTCATCAAAAATTTAAAATCTCTAATCCGACTAATTGACGTACGAGGAGCTCAGATTTGCAAACCGCGTTCAATTTGGAGTTTTCGTTTAGCCGCTACGGCCGATCAAAGTCTGAAAAATCAATTATTTTATTTAATTTTCTAAAATGTTCAAAGTGACTGACTAATTTTTTTGCTATTGAAGATAGCTCAATTTTTTTAACGGCAATCGATTTCTCTCGTTTTTCTGATGAAAAAAATGTAAAATTCAATAGTCTACGATGATTATTAAGAAAGTTGCATTTTTTAACAAATTTCCTAGGGGTTTACTCATGTATTTTTTCCAAGTTTTCATCAAAAATTTAAAATCTCTAATCCGACTAATTGACGTACGAGGAGCTCAGATTTGCAAACCGCGTTCAATTTGGAGTTTTCGTTTAGCCGCTACGGCTGATCAAAGTCTGAAAAATCAATTATTTTATTTAATTTTCTAAAATGTTCAAAGTGACTGACTAATTTTTTTGCTATCGAAGATAGCTCAATTTTTTTAACGGCAATCGATTTCTCTCGTTTTTCTGATGAAAAAAATGTAAAATTCAATAGTCTACGATGATTATTAAGAAAGTTGCATTTTTTAACAAATTTCCTAGGGGTTTACTCATGTATTTTTTCCAAGTTTTCATCAAAAATTTAAAATCTCTAATCCGACTAATTGACGTACGAGGAGCTCAGATTTGCAAACCGCGTTCAATTTGGAGTTTTCGTTTAGCCGCTACGGCTGATCAAAGTCTGAAAAATCAATTATTTTATTTAATTTTCTAAAATGTTCAAAGTGACTGACTAATTTTTTTGCTATCGAAGATAGCTCAATTTTTATGACGGCAATCAATTTCTCTCGTTTTTCTGATGAAAAAAATGTAAAATTCAATAGTCTACGATGATTATTAAGAAAGTTGCATTTTTTAACAAATTTCCTAGGGGTTTACTCATGTATTTTTTCCAAGTTTTCATCAAAAATTTAAAATCTCTAATCCGACTAATTGACGTACGAGGAGCTCAGATTTGCAAACCGCGTTCAATTTGGAGTTTTCGTTTAGCCGCTACGGCTGATCAAAGTCTGAAAAATCAATTATTTTATTTAATTTTCTAAAATGTTCAAAGTGACTGACTAATTTTTTTGCTATCGAAGATAGCTCAATTTTTATGACGGCAATCAATTTCTCTCGTTTTTCTGATGAAAAAAATGTAAAATTCAATAGTCTACGATGATTATTAAGAAAGTTGCATTTTTTAACAAATTTCCTAGGGGTTTACTCATGTATTTTTTCCAAGTTTTCATCAAAAATTTAAAATCTCTAATCCGACTAATTGACGTAGGAGGAGCTCAGATTTGCAAACCGCGTTCAATTTGGAGTTTTCGTTTAGCCGCTACGGCTGATCAAAGTCTGAAAAATCAATTATTTTATTTAATTTTCTAAAATGTTCAAAGTGACTGACTAATTTTTTTGCTATCGAAGATAGCTCAATTTTTATGACGGCAATCAATTTCTCTCGTTTTTCTGATGAAAAAAATGTAAAATTCAATAGTCTACGATGATTATTAAGAAAGTTGCATTTTTTAACAAATTTCCTAGGGGTTAACTCATGTATTTTTTCCAAGTTTTCATCAAAAATTTAAAATCTCTAATCCGACTAATTGACGTACGAGGAGCTCAGATTTGCAAACCGCGTTCAATTTGGAGTTTTCGTTTAGCCGCTACGGCTGATCAAAGTCTGAAAAATCAATTATTTTATTTAATTTTCTAAAATGTTCAAAGTGACTGACTAATTTTTTTGCTATCGAAGATAGCTCAATTTTTATGACGGCAATCAATTTCTCTCGTTTTTCTGATGAAAAAAATGTAAAATTCAATAGTCTACGATGATTATTAAGAAAGTTGCATTTTTTAACAAATTTCCTAGGGGTTAACTCATGTATTTTTTCCAAGTTTTCATCAAAAATTTAAAATCTCTAATCCGACTAATTGACGTACGAGGAGCTCAGATTTGCAAACCGCGTTCAATTTGGAGTTTTCGTTTAGCCGCTACGGCTGATCAAAGTCTGAAAAATCAATTATTTTATTTAATTTTCTAAAATGTTCAAAGTGACTGACTAATTTTTTTGCTATCGAAGATAGCTCAATTTTTATGACGGCAATCAATTTCTCTCGTTTTTCTGATGAAAAAAATGTAAAATTCAATAGTCTACGATGATTATTAAGAAAGTTGCATTTTTTAACAAATTTCCTAGGGGTTTACTCATGTATTTTTTCCAAGTTTTCATCAAAAATTTAAAATCTCTAATCCGACTAATTGACGTACGAGGAGCTCAGATTTGCAAACCGCGTTCAATTTGGAGTTTTCGTTTAGCCGCTACGGCTGATCAAAGTCTGAAAAATCAATTATTTTATTTAATTTTCTAAAATGTTCAAAGTGACTGACTAATTTTTTTGCTATTGAAGATAGCTCAATTTTTTTAACGGCAATCGATTTCTCTCGTTTTTCTGATGAAAAAAATGTAAAATTCAATAGTCTACGATGAATATTAAGAAAGTTGCATTTTTTAACAAATTTCCTAGGGGTTTACTCATGTATTTTTTCCAAGTTTTCATCAAAAATTTAAAATCTCTAATCCGACTAATTGACGTACGAGGAGCTCAGATTTGCAAACCGCGTTCAATTTGGAGTTTTCGTTTAGCCGCTACGGCTGATCAAAGTCTGAAAAATCAATTATTTTATTTAATTTTCTAAAATGTTCAAAGTGACTGACTAATTTTTTTGCTATCGAAGATAGCTCAATTTTTATGACGGCAATCAATTTCTCTCGTTTTTCTGATGAAAAAAATGTAAAATTCAATAGTCTACGATGATTATTAAGAAAGTTGCATTTTTTAACAAATTTCCTAGGGGTTAACTCATGTATTTTTTCCAAGTTTTCATCAAAAATTTAAAATCTCTAATCCGACTAATTGACGTACGAGGAGCTCAGATTTGCAAACCGCGTTCAATTTGGAGTTTTCGTTTAGCCGCTACGGCTGATCAAAGTCTGAAAAATCAATTATTTTATTTAATTTTCTAAAATGTTCAAAGTGACTGACTAATTTTTTTGCTATTGAAGATAGCTCAATTTTTTTAACGGCAATCGATTTCTCTCGTTTTTCTGATGAAAAAAATGTAAAATTCAATAGTCTACGATGATTATTAAGAAAGTTGCATTTTTTAACAAATTTCCTAGGGGTTTACTCATGTATTTTTTCCAAGTTTTCATCAAAAATTTAAAATCTCTAATCCGACTAATTGACGTACGAGGAGCTCAGATTTGCAAACCGCGTTCAATTTGGAGTTTTCGTTTAGCCGCTACGGCTGATCAAAGTCTGAAAAATCAATTATTTTATTTAATTTTCTAAAATGTTCAAAGTGACTGACTAATTTTTTTGCTATCGAAGATAGCTCAATTTTTTTAACGGCAATCGATTTCTCTCGTTTTTCTGATGAAAAAAATGTAAAATTCAATAGTCTACGATGATTATTAAGAAAGTTGCATTTTTTAACAAATTTCCTAGGGGTTTACTCATGTATTTTTTCCAAGTTTTCATCAAAAATTTAAAATCTCTAATCCGACTAATTGACGTACGAGGAGCTCAGATTTGCAAACCGCGTTCAATTTGGAGTTTTCGTTTAGCCGCTACGGCTGATCAAAGTCTGAAAAATCAATTATTTTATTTAATTTTCTAAAATGTTCAAAGTGACTGACTAATTTTTTTGCTATCGAAGATAGCTCAATTTTTATGACGGCAATCAATTTCTCTCGTTTTTCTGATGAAAAAAATGTAAAATTCAATAGTCTACGATGATTATTAAGAAAGTTGCATTTTTTAACAAATTTCCTAGGGGTTAACTCATGTATTTTTTCCAAGTTTTCATCAAAAATTTAAAATCTCTAATCCGACTAATTGACGTACGAGGAGCTCAGATTTGCAAACCGCGTTCAATTTGGAGTTTTCGTTTAGCCGCTACGGCTGATCAAAGTCTGAAAAATCAATTATTTTATTTAATTTTCTAAAATGTTCAAAGTGACTGACTAATTTTTTTGCTATCGAAGATAGCTCAATTTTTATGACGGCAATCAATTTCTCTCGTTTTTCTGATGAAAAAAATGTAAAATTCAATAGTCTACGATGATTATTAAGAAAGTTGCATTTTTTAACAAATTTCCTAGGGGTTAACTCATGTATTTTTTCCAAGTTTTCATCAAAAATTTAAAATCTCTAATCCGACTAATTGACGTACGAGGAGCTCAGATTTGCAAACCGCGTTCAATTTGGAGTTTTCGTTTAGCCGCTACGGCTGATCAAAGTCTGAAAAATCAATTATTTTATTTAATTTTCTAAAATGTTCAAAGTGACTGACTAATTTTTTTGCTATCGAAGATAGCTCAATTTTTATGACGGCAATCAATTTCTCTCGTTTTTCTGATGAAAAAAATGTAAAATTCAATAGTCTACGATGATTATTAAGAAAGTTGCATTTTTTAACAAATTTCCTAGGGGTTTACTCATGTATTTTTTCCAAGTTTTCATCAAAAATTTAAAATCTCTAATCCGACTAATTGACGTACGAGGAGCTCAGATTTGCAAACCGCGTTCAATTTGGAGTTTTCGTTTAGCCGCTACGGCTGATCAAAGTCTGAAAAATCAATTATTTTATTTAATTTTCTAAAATGTTCAAAGTGACTGACTAATTTTTTTGCTATCGAAGATAGCTCAATTTTTATGACGGCAATCAATTTCTCTCGTTTTTCTGATGAAAAAAATGTAAAATTCAATAGTCTACGATGATTATTAAGAAAGTTGCATTTTTTAACAAATTTCCTAGGGGTTAACTCATGTATTTTTTCCAAGTTTTCATCAAAAATTTAAAATCTCTAATCCGACTAATTGACGTACGAGGAGCTCAGATTTGCAAACCGCGTTCAATTTGGAGTTTTCGTTTAGCCGCTACGGCTGATCAAAGTCTGAAAAATCAATTATTTTATTTAATTTTCTAAAATGTTCAAAGTGACTGACTAATTTTTTTGCTATTGAAGATAGCTCAATTTTTTTAACGGCAATCGATTTCTCTCGTTTTTCTGATGAAAAAAATGTAAAATTCAATAGTCTACGATGATTATTAAGAAAGTTGCATTTTTTAACAAATTTCCTAGGGGTTTACTCATGTATTTTTTCCAAGTTTTCATCAAAAATTTAAAATCTCTAATCCGACTAATTGACGTACGAGGAGCTCAGATTTGCAAACCGCGTTCAATTTGGAGTTTTCGTTTAGCCGCTACGGCTGATCAAAGTCTGAAAAATCAATTATTTTATTTAATTTTCTAAAATGTTCAAAGTGACTGACTAATTTTTTTGCTATCGAAGATAGCTCAATTTTTTTAACGGCAATCGATTTCTCTCGTTTTTCTGATGAAAAAAATGTAAAATTCAATAGTCTACGATGATTATTAAGAAAGTTGCATTTTTTAACAAATTTCCTAGGGGTTTACTCATGTATTTTTTCCAAGTTTTCATCAAAAATTTAAAATGTCTAATCCGACTAATTGACGTACGAGGAGCTCAGATTTGCAAACCGCGTTCAATTTGGAGTTTTCGTTTAGCCGCTACGGCCGATCAAAGTCTGAAAAATCAATTATTTTATTTAATTTTCTAAAATGTTCAAAGTGACTGACTAATTTTTTTGCTATCGAAGATAGCTCAATTTTTTTAACGGCAATCGATTTCTCTCGTTTTTCTGATGAAAAAAATGTAAAATTCAATAGTCTACGATGATTATTAAGAAAGTTGCATTTTTTAACAAATTTCCTAGGGGTTTACTCATGTATTTTTTCCAAGTTTTCATCAAAAATTTAAAATCTCTAATCCGACTAATTGACGTACGAGGAGCTCAGATTTGCAAACCGCGTTCAATTTGGAGTTTTCGTTTAGCCGCTACGGCTGATCAAAGTCTGAAAAATCAATTATTTTATTTAATTTTCTAAAATGTTCAAAGTGACTGACTAATTTTTTTGCTATCGAAGATAGCTCAATTTTTATGACGGCAATCAATTTCTCTCGTTTTTCTGATGAAAAAAATGTAAAATTCAATAGTCTACGATGATTATTAAGAAAGTTGCATTTTTTAACAAATTTCCTAGGGGTTAACTCATGTATTTTTTCCAAGTTTTCATCAAAAATTTAAAATCTCTAATCCGACTAATTGACGTACGAGGAGCTCAGATTTGCAAACCGCGTTCAATTTGGAGTTTTCGTTTAGCCGCTACGGCTGATCAAAGTCTGAAAAATCAATTATTTTATTTAATTTTCTAAAATGTTCAAAGTGACTGACTAATTTTTTTGCTATCGAAGATAGCTCAATTTTTATGACGGCAATCAATTTCTCTCGTTTTTCTGATGAAAAAAATGTAAAATTCAATAGTCTACGATGATTATTAAGAAAGTTGCATTTTTTAACAAATTTCCTAGGGGTTAACTCATGTATTTTTTCCAAGTTTTCATCAAAAATTTAAAATCTCTAATCCGACTAATTGACGTACGAGGAGCTCAGATTTGCAAACCGCGTTCAATTTGGAGTTTTCGTTTAGCCGCTACGGCCGATCAAAGTCTGAAAAATCAATTATTTTATTTAATTTTCTAAAATGTTCAAAGTGACTGACTAATTTTTTTGCTATTGAAGATAGCTCAATTTTTTTAACGGCAATCGATTTCTCTCGTTTTTCTGATGAAAAAAATGTAAAATTCAATAGTCTACGATGATTATTAAGAAAGTTGCATTTTTTAACAAATTTCCTAGGGGTTTACTCATGTATTTTTTCCAAGTTTTCATCAAAAATTTAAAATCTCTAATCCGACTAATTGACGTACGAGGAGCTCAGATTTGCAAACCGCGTTCAATTTGGAGTTTTCGTTTAGCCGCTACGGCTGATCAAAGTCTGAAAAATCAATTATTTTATTTAATTTTCTAAAATGTTCAAAGTGACTGACTAATTTTTTTGCTATCGAAGATAGCTCAATTTTTATGACGGCAATCGATTTCTCTCGTTTTTCTGATGAAAAAAATGTAAAATTCAATAGTCTACGATGATTATTAAGAAAGTTGCATTTTTTAACAAATTTCCTAGGGGTTAACTCATGTATTTTTTCCAAGTTTTCATCAAAAATTTAAAATCTCTAATCCGACTAATTGACGACTAATTGACGTACGAGGAGCTCAGATTGCAAACCGCGTTCAATTTGGAGTTTTCGTTTAGCCGCTACGGCTGATCAAAGTCTGAAAAATCAATTATTTTATTTAATTTTCTAAAATGTTCAAAGTGACTGACTAATTTTTTTGCTATTGAAGATAGCTCAATTTTTTTAACGGCAATCGATTTCTCTCGTTTTTCTGATGAAAAAAATGTAAAATTCAATAGTCTACGATGATTATTAAGAAAGTTGCATTTTTTTAACAAATTTCCTAGGGGTTTACTCATGTATTTTTTCCAAGTTTTCATCAAAAATTTAAAATCTCTAATCCGACTAATTGACGTACGAGGAGCTCAGATTTGCAAACCGCGTTCAATTTGGAGTTTTCGTTTAGCCGCTACGGCCGATCAAAGTCTGAAAAATCAATTATTTTATTTAATTTTCTAAAATGTTCAAAGTGACTGACTAATTTTTTTTCTATCGAAGATAGCTCAATTTTTATAACGGCAATCGATTTCTCTCGTTTTTCTGATGAAAAAAATGTAAAATTCAATAGTCTAACGATGATTATTAAGAAAGTTGCATTTTTTAACAAATTTCCTAGGGGTTTACTCATGTATTTTTTCCAAGTTTTCATTCAAAAATTTAAAATGTCTAATCCGACTAATTGACGTACGAGGAGCTCAGATTTGCAAACCGCGTTCAATTTGGAGTTTTCGTTTAGCCGCTACGGCTGATCAAAGTCTGAAAAATCAATTATTTTATTTAATTTTCTAAAATGTTCAAAGTGACTGACTAATTTTTTTTGCTATTGAAGATAGCTCAATTTTTTTAACGGCAATCGATTTCTCTCGTTTTTCTGATGATAAAAAAATGTAAAATTCAATAGTCTACGATGATTATTAAGAAAAGTTTGCATTTTTTAACAAATTTCCTAGGGGTTAACTCATGTATTTTTTTCCAAGTTTTCATCAAAAATTTAAAATCTCTAATCCGACTAATTGACGTACGAGGAGCTCAGATTTGCAAACCGCGTTCAATTTGGAGTTTTTCGTTTAGCCGCTACGCGCCGATCAAAAGTCTGAAAAATCAATTATTTTATTTAATTTTCTAAAATGTTAAAAGTGACTGACTAATTTTTTTGCTATCGAAGATAGCTCAATTTTTTTAACGGCAATCGATTTCTCTCGTTTTTCTGATGAAAAAAAATGTAAAATTCAATAGTCTACGATGATTATTAAGAAAGTTGCATTTTTTAACAAATTTCCTAGGGGTTTACTCATGTATTTTTTCCAAGTTTTCATCAAAAATTTAAAATGTCTAATCCGACTAATGACGTACGAGGAGCTCAGATTTGCAAACCGCGTTCAATTTGGAGTTTTCGTTTAGGCCGCTACGGCTGATCAAAGTCTGAAAAATCAATTATTTTATTTAATTTTCTAAAATGTTCAAAGTGACTGACTAATTTTTTTTGCTATCGAAGATAGCTCAATTTTTATGACGGCAATCAATTTCTCTCGTTTTTCTGATGAAAAAAATGTAAAATTCAATAGTCTACGATGATTATTAAGAAAGTTGCATTTTTTAACAAATTTCCTAGGGGTTTACTCATGTATTTTTTCCAAGTTTTCATCAAAAATTTAAAATCTCTAATCCGACTAATTGACGTACGAGGAGCTCAGATTTGCAAACCGCGTTCAATTTGGAGTTTTCGTTTAGCCGCTACGGCCGATCAAAGTCTGAAAAATCAATTATTTTATTTAATTTTCTAAAATGTTCAAAGTGACTGACTAATTTTTTTGCTATCGAAGATAGCTCAATTTTTATGACCGGCAATCAATTTCTCTCGTTTTCTGATGAAAAAAAATGTAAAATTCAATAGTCTACGATGATTATTAAGAAAGTTGCATTTTTTAACAAATTTCCTAGGGGTTAACTCATGTATTTTTTCCAAGTTTTCATCAAAAATTTAAAATCTCTAATCCGACTAATTGACGTACGAGGAGCTCAGATTTGCAAACCGCGTTCAATTTGGAGTTTTCGTTTAGCCGCTACGGCCGATCAAAGTCTGAAAAATCAATTATTTTATTTAATTTTCTAAAATGTTCAAAGTGACTGACTAATTTTTTTGCTATCGAAGATAGCTCAATTTTTTTTAACGGCAATCGATTTCTCTCTCCAATAGTCTACGATGATTATTAAGAAAGTTGCATTTTTTAACAAATTTCCTAGGGGTTTACTCATGTTTTTTTTCCAAGTTTTCATCAAAAATTAAAAATCTCCAATCCGACTAATTGACGTACGAGGAGCTCAGATTTGCAAACCGCGTTCAATTTGGAGTAGGATATTAATATAAATAAAGAATGTTTAATAACTTCATTGATTACATTATTAGAGATCAATGCATATAGTTTAGGCAGTCTCGCACAATGGACAATCAGAACCTGTTGAAGTGTCAATTTGCATACGCCAATTCTTGCGTGTGACTCGCGTGCCTCGCGTGTGTGAATACACGTGTATGAGTGGATGTGTGTGTGCGCGTCCCAACAAGAACGAACAGAGTGTGGGTAGAGCGAAATACATTTTTTGATATTTCCCTTACAGTCTATTCGAAATTAACGCTATATTCAAGAGGATTTTCAAAGACGCCATTGTGGCTACAATTTACTCTTATTCATAACATTTTCTAAAGAAGCCAGTTTGTCGAGCGAAGTCGAAATATTTTGAGAGGAGCGCATGTATAAGTGCCGTACACAATTTATACGCGAGTTTTAGAAAATGTGTACTTATTAAATATTTTTAGATGGAAGAAAAAATATCCGTCACAATTAATTTATCCGATTAGGATGCAATTACTTGCGTCTATTCTCTCGGGGAAGGTTTCACACACCGCACGATGATTCGGCGGTTCTGCCAATTAAAAATAATAACGCGGCGGTTACAGAGAGAAGCCCTGGAAACACACCTGCCCGGTAATAATGTGTGAAATTCAAATTATACAGCGTGACTCTTTTCGATTCGTTAATAATTACACGATAATTACAAAACGCCTATAATTCAATTATTCTCTGAAAGCGATTTGATTGCAACGGAATTGAAATAAATTATTTGTAAAGTTCACGCAGAACAATTTCCTTCACGACTAAAAATGGATTTTAGTTTACCAATTTTTATACAGGGTGTCCCAAATTAATCGAATGGTTTTAGTTCACCAGGTATTGTACAGGGTGTCCCAAATGAATCGAATCATCCGATTCTGCAAAACACTCGAAGTATATTTAAAATATTATTTCAATTGAAATACCGTGAAATTTTTTTTTAAATAATTTGATAGAGATTTATTCAGTCGTACTTACTCATATTTATGTTAACGAATAAATACAGTTAGCTCGTCTATGTAACTCGCTGATAAATTGAAAACGACCCTTTGTTGCGCGGCGCTCATAAATAATTTGTAAATTGCAAACAATTTACAAGCTTTACCGGAATGAATGGGGAACAACTGCAATTCAGTTTTACATTGTAACAACAGATTAATACGGTTTATACTTTTCGGTCGCGCTCGATTAAGAGGAAATTATTAAATTCGTAAATGAAATTTTTTGGCGGTGTTTAATATTTTTTTACGAAATTTGATGGGAAATTGCGGGAAAACTAGTGATGACCCATTTTTAGATTTTCATGTGATTTTACAGCCACGTATGTCTGGAAAATTTCCTGAAAATATTATAAAAATCTGTTGGGGGAATTTTGGGAAATTTGAAGAAAATTATTCGAAAGTGCACATTTTGCAAATTTGATGGGAAATTGCGGGAAAACTAGTGATGACCCATTTTTAGATTCTCATGTGATTTTACAGCTACGTATGTCTGGAATATTTCCTGAAAATATTATAAAAATCTGTTGGGGGAATTTTGGGAAATTTGAAGAAAATTATTCGAAAGTGCACATTTTGCAAATTTGATGGGAAATTGCGGGAAAACTAGTGATAACCCATTTTTAGATTCTCATGTGATTTTACAGCTACGTATGTCTGGAATATTTCCTGAAAATATTATAAAAATCTGTTGGGGGAATTTTGGGAAATTTGAAGAAAATTATTCGAAAGTGCACATTTTGCAAATTTGATGGGAAATTGCGGGAAAACTAGTGATGACCCAAATTTAGATTTTCATGTGATTTTACAGCCACGTATGTCTGGAATATTTCCTGAAAATATTATAAAAATCTGTTGGGGGAATTTTGGGAAATTTGAAGAAAATTATTCGAAAGTGCACATTTTGCAAATTTGATGGGAAATTGCGGGAAAACTAGTGATGACCCATTTTTAGATTTTCATGTGATTTTACAGCTACGTATGTCGGGAATGTTTCCTGAAAATATTATAAAAATTTGTTGAGGAAATTTTGGGAAATTTGATGAAAATAAAAAATTTGCATTTTGCATTTTTTTTTAATGGAAAAATTGAAAGCCAATCAATAGCAATTTCAACTTTCGTTTAGATATTAAAATACTCGTGACTGAATGGCGAAAAAAAGTTTAAAGAAAAAACCTCCTCCTCCTTCTCCCGGTACCGCGAAAACGGCACAATGGGTCCTTCTCTGAAATATGAATGCATATTACGTAATACGCAATGAAAGGACAACGAGTAATCGGTGTTGCGGAGAGGATACCAAACTTGGATCTTTTATAACGATCCCGAAGATTGCATTGTGTGTGTATATGAGAGATATAATATTCTTCCGTGCCGGGGATATTATTTGATGAAATGTCGTATTGTCGTTTCCAGTAATCGAATAAAGGAAAGATTATACAAATCCGAAGCTAGTCTATATAATCCCGGAGCATTATGAAATAATATCGTTAGCTGCATAATGAGGCTTTTGTTTAAATATGAAACTAAATAACAATAAGCCAGTCCCTCTCTCCCTCTCTCTCTCTCTCTCTCTGTGTGTGTGTGTGTGTGTGCTGTATGCGAATATGGATACACAATGCGATTCCTGCGTGCCGGGGCCCGCACATAGTGTTCCTCGAAAGACCTCAATATCCCGTTTTCCGTACATTCTAATTTCTAATTAGTTTGAATACGAAATTAGCAGCGGACAAAAGATAAAACAGCGCGCGGGGCGCGCAGTATATTGCTTAATAATGGAAGCCGAACCGGTTGTTTCCGTTCTTCATTTGTTTCTATACGATGAGCACAAACAATCGCATGACACTAGTTCATTGTAGTGGCAACAATGCCCTCGCAAAGATGGCTGCTATGTTTGTGTGGTCAGTATTGTCTGGCCATTGTGACAAGACAAAACATTGTTACAATGAACTAAAGATACGAGGCGAGTTCGCTGCTGCTGCTTGTTCTCAAATTACACTCTCTTACAATTATACGAGCCTTTCATTCCCGTGTATTTGGAATCGAGGATGTATTCAAACTTCGCGGCCTCCCCCCCTTTTGTTACGCCGCAGGATAATGCACACCCCCGCGCGCCGCGCCATTGTTTTTAATTCCTGCGACACCTCGCCCCCCCCCCCCCCCCTCCACCATCGCTGCTGCCGGTTATTGTGTGCATTAGCAACATTTTTTAATCGTTTATTAATATTTCCTATATTTTTTTATTTGGTTTAACACGTCCACTGCATTACGGGGCATATTTGTCCTGTATTATAAAATAGAATTCCATCGAACTTCCTTATTGTAACTTCGTCTGCCATTCAGTCACATCGAATATGTAATTTTTGTATTTTTAATTTTTGGGATGAATAAATGAACAAATGAATAATGTCACAACAACCATGGACCCGAGCGAATACTTATCGATCCCCGAAAAATCTTTCGGCCGGGCTGGGATTCGAACCCACACGGCACTCGGTGCAACCGGTGCAAGCGCTCGCCTGTAGCCACTACACCCATCGATAAAACTGTTTTATAAATAAAACTGTTAAAACTGATCAAACTATTTCTAACCGTCAGAAGAAATTGTTTTTAAAGTACTCCTTACAACCGTTGAAAACAAACTGTTTTTGAACCATTGAAATAACAGTTTTTTTAACCGTTATTTTCTACCGCCAATAGTTACATTGTTTTTTTTTTCAACTACTAGAAATCCCTTTTTAATTGTTTAAAAACAATTTTTATTTCAACGCTTAAAAACAGTTTTTTTTTCAATGATTACAAACAGTGTTTTCAATTGTTAAAAAATGGTTATTTTCACCGGTTCAAACTAGATTTTTTTAGTGGTTACAAACAGTTTTTTTAATGATTAAAAAACAGTTTTTTCAATGGTTAAAAAAACAGTTTTTCAATGGCTAAAAAAACAGTTTTTTCAATGGTAAAAAAACTGCTTTTCCAATGGTAAAAACAACTGTTTTTTCAATGGTAAAAAACTGTTTTTTTTAAGTTCAACGTAGGTCATTTTACCGGTTCAAAACATTTTTTTTAATGGTTACAAACACTGTTTTCAATTGTTAAAAAATGGTTATTTTCTCCGGTTCAAACTAGATTTTTTTAGTGGTTACAAACAGTTTTTTTAATGGCTAAAAAACAGTTTTATCAATGGTTAATTTTTTTTTTCAATAGTGAAAAAACAGTTTTTTCAATGGTTAAAAAACAGTTTTTTTAAATGGCTAAAAAATTGTTTTTTCAATGGTAAAAACAGTTTTTTCAAAAGTTCAAAATAGGCCATTTTACCGGTTCAAAACATTTTTTTTTGTGGTTACAAAAACTTTTTTCAATTGTTAAAAATGGTTGTTCTACCGGTTCAAACTAGATTTTTTTCAATGGTTAAAAAAAAACAGTTTTTTCAATGGTTAAGAAAACAGTTTTTCAATGGTTAAAAAACAGTTTTTTCAATGGTTAAGGAAACAGTTTTTCAATGTTTAAAAAATAGTTTTTTCAATGGCTAAAAAACAGTTTTTTCAACGGTTAAAAAACAATTTTGTTAATGGTTAAAGAAACAGTTGTTTCAATGGTTAAAAAACAGTTTTTCAATGGTTAAAAAACAGTTTTTTCAATGGCTAAAAAACAGTTTTTTCAATTGTTAAAAAACATTTTTTTTTAATGGTTAAAGAAACAGTTGTTTCAATGGTTAAAAACAGTTTTTCAATGGTTAAAAAACAGTTTTTTCAATGGTAAAAAAACAGTTTTTTCAATAGTAAAAAAACAGTTTTTTCAATGGTTAAAAAACAGTTTTTCAATGATTAAAAAACAGTTTTTCAATGATTAAAAAATAGTTTTTCAATGGTTAAAAAAAAACATTTTGATGGTAAAAAACTGTTTTTTCAATGGTAAAAAGACTGTTTTCTCAATGGTAAAAAAACTGTTTTTTCAATGGTAAAAAAACTGATTTTCCAAAAGTTCAAAATGGGTTATTTTACCGGTTTAAAACATCTTTTTAATGGTTACAAACACTTTTTTCAATTGTTAAAGAATAGTTATTTTCACCGGTTCAAACTAGATTTTTTTTAGTGTTTACAAACAATTTTTTCATGGTTAAAAAACAGTTTTATCAATGGTAAATTTTTTTTTTCAATGTTTAAAAAAACAGTTTTTCAATGGTTAAAAAACAGTTTTTTCAACGGTAAAAAATAGTTTTTTCCAAAGTTCAAAATAGATTATTTTACCGGTTCAAAACATTTTTTTTATGGTTACAAAAACTTTTTTCAATTGTTAAAAAAGGTTGTTTTCGCCGGTTCAAACTAGATTTTTTTCAATGGTTAAGAAAGACAGTTGTTTCAATGGTTAAGAAAACAGTTTTTCAATGGTTAAAAAACAGTTTTTTCAATGGCTAAAAAACAGTTTTTTCAATGGTAAAAAAACTGTTTTTTTCAAAAGTTCAAAATAGGTTATTTTCCCGGTTCAAACTAGATTTTTTTTAATGTTTACAAACACTTCTTTTAATTGTTAAAAATGGTTATTTTCACCGGTTTAAACTAGATTTTTTTAGTAATTACAAACAGTGATTAAAAACTAGTTTTTTCAATTTTTAAAAAACAGATTTTTAACAGTTCAAAACAGGTTATTTTTAACAGTTCGAAACATATTTTTTAATGGTTACAAATAGCTTTTTTAATGGTTTAAAACGTGTTTTTTCAAAACCGGTTACTTGAAAAAAAATTCATGGCTAGAAACACTTTTTTTAATGGTTAAAAAAACACTTTTTTAAATGGTTCAAAACGAGTTTTTTTAAAAAGATAAAAACAGTTTTTCAATGGTTCAAAAATCGTTCAAAGGTTAAACACAATTTTTATTTCAACGTTTCAAAATAATTGTTTTTAATTGTTAAAATATAGTGTGTTCCAAAGGTCAAATTAAAATGTAAGCAGTTTTCTTAATAGTAATGATATATTTATTTAACCATTAAATATAAACTGTTTTTAACCGTTGAAAAAAAAATATTTTAATTGTTAAGAGAACAATTTTTAATCTTTAAAAAGAATTGTCGTTATTCGTCGAAAAAAAAACGTATTTTACCGTTAAAAAAAAGTTTTTACCCGTTGGAAGAAAACTTATTTTTATTGTTGAAAAAACAGTTTTTAATCATTGAAGAAAACTGTCGTTAATAGTTGAAAAAACTTTTTTTGCCGCTGAAAAAAAATGTTTTTTTAATCGTTGTAAAAAATTGTTTTTTAATCCGTTTGAAAAACTGTTTTTAACAAAATTTTAATTGTAGAAAGAACAGTTTTTAATTATTGAAAAAACTATTGTTAATCGTTAAAAAGACTTTTTTTAATCCTTGAAAATCGTTGAAAAATTTTTTTTACTGTTGAAGAAAATTGTAAGTATTGAAAAATACTGTTTTCAACTGTTGGAAAAGAACTTATTTTAATTGTTGAAAGTAGAGTTTTTAATTCTTGAAGAAAATAGTTGTTAATCGTTGAAAAAAAAACTATTGTTAACCGTTGAAAAAAACTGTTGTTAACCGTTGAAAAAAACTGTTTATAACCGTTGAAAATGACTTTTTAACCGCTGAAGAAACTGTTATTAAGTATTGATAACCGTAGTTTCTGTATTCATTAAACTAAAAGGTTTTTTTTTATATTGTTTATGATCGTTTGATTTCTCAATGCTGCCAACTTTAAAAAAATGCACCAACGCTATTACAGCCCTCATATTGTAATAACAGCAAGCTATTACAAAACGGTTTTGAGTGCTGCAATCAGTGGCGGCTCGTGGAACATGTTGATGGTAGAGCCACTTATACAATATACCCCCTCCTTTTTTAAATTAAGAAAGAACGATTAATCTTCTACCAAAGTAACTGGCGTTTTTTAAGAAGTAATTAAACATTCTTGCTGAGCTTAAAACTACAGGTAGTGCCATGGCTCTATATAACGAGCCGCCCCTGGCTGCAATCGCTTTATTATAGACACAAAATAGAATACATTTCTGATACATAGATGGCACGACTTAATATAAATAGTGAGTTGATTAAATGTAAACAGTCGATTTAATTTTGCTAGAGGAAAAAAGGTATTTTTAACTGTTAAAAAAAAGTTTCCACCCGTTTTTTTAATCGTCACACGAATAACAGTTTATTTCACAATTTTTTTTTTAAATAAAATAAAAAATGATTCATAGCATCACTAGTCTGCATAACATTGTATTCCGCAACGTCAGCACGTGAATTGGACATTACATTTTTTTAAATTATATTTCACCGGACCCATTGTAATTTTTTGGCGCGTGTAAAAAAAATACCCACAAAAACAATACCGCGAGAGGGGGTTTTCCGCATCCAAAGAAAGAGTAGCGATGTTAAGCAAGGCCGCGACCGTTTGACATTTTCTTGCATTACATAACAATCGACGGTCTGAGACGTTTAAACAATGGCCGTTCTGCTCCCACCTATAGCGGAAACAAAAAACATTCAACAAAGAGCGAGCGCGCGGTTTCAATTGTCACCATTCAGAGCTCCTTGCGAAATAAAAGAGTCGGCCGTGGAATCATAAAAGGAGAGCTGGATGTGTATTCCAGAATGATAAAAGCCGCTGGAACAAACATACAATGAAAATGAAGAGGTCTTTTGTTTGATAACCGACGACGTCACGGGATCGTCTTGGGTGGACCGCTGCGGACTTCCGATCGATGTCTAATTCCATTTTCCCCGATATAAAACTACGAAACTCGGTGCAGGAGTTACGCGCGGGTCCCGGCGCATCCACCGAAAGTACAGAGTCACCGCGTTTAATGCGATATTGTTGAATACCGAAAGAAAATAAACAAGCGTCTTTTAATAATCTCGGGCCGGTTTTTTTTTGGTTTGTGTGGAGGTGTATTATGCAATTTGTATTATTGATGCCATAAACGTCGGAGCTGGCTATATAAAATAACATTTTTAACGAGTGCGTAATTACTTTACAACTTGCGTCGTGTGCTATACTTTACCTACGACCACACATTTATTCGCTTAACGTAAAGACAAATTGAAATACAATCTTGTCGCCGAGTTTGAAAATGCGGTTTAAAGAATAGAATAGAATAGAATATTTATTGGTGACAACAACTACATTAGAGTCTTTCACAAAGTTTCAAGCGTACTTTGAACGTCAATTTTGATCGGAGTAATGCCAACTTTTTGGGGAATATCGTCCGAATGTCAACATTAGTAAGAACCTAACGTGGGAAATATTGAACGAATGCTTTGATTAAAAACGTAAATGTATGTGTAAGTATGAAAGGGTACGCGCATGAAAATAATAATAAAAAAGAATAAAAATGAAAAAAAAAAGATTATCGACATTCATTTGTTGTGATATGTATTGTTTAGTGGGGAACCTCTATATGTCATCGTGCACTCAAATTAATACACAATGGCCGCGGCGAGAGCGCTTTGTTATGGGAGCGCATTGTGTCCCTGTCAATTAACCTGCATTGAACGACTATTCTGAAATATCCAAGACAATGCCACGCGGCGGCCCCGCTTCGCTTCGCCCGCACCAAATAATAATCTATTGATAATCTGCATTGCAACAAATTCAAATGCGGGATTTCTATATTATTCATTACATTTTCATTGTTACCCCTTTTACAATAAATCCATTTATCTCTCTCTCTCCGATTCAATAGTTACAAATTATCACCAATTCATCGCTTTTTTCTACTTTCCGAAACGCAACAATTATTATCAAAGTGCATTATTACTCGGCGTAATTACCCCTCCCTCCAAGAGCGGCCCGCGAGAAAAGTATTGTAACGAAATGGACATGCAACGTTAGCGAGCCACTGTACGGTTTAAAAAATCGTCTCTTTTGCATAGCACATACCATTTGAAAAGCGTGTCCTTTATTTACACAATTATACAGAAGTGACTTCTTTTATGCGGCATTCACGGCCGGTGCATTCGGCTATTCTTTCAGTTCCATTGTGAGCCGCGCGAGCATTGTGTATTGTTGCCAGCTTCCTTCACTATGTGGCCGATGAAATGACTTTTTTTTTATATCCATTATACTCCCGGCCCCGTACGTACCGGCATTGTTTTTCCGCCTCCTAAGATTTCTGCGCCGGTGGTGCGAATTGCGTACAATTAAAAATAATTCGATTGATCCCGGCGCATTCACCATTCAGTATACAATTATTATTATTTCTACATGATTCAAATCAAGAGTTCGAAACACGAAACAAGAAACTATCGCGATTTCCAAAGGTTTCTCTCCCGCACACACACACACACAAAAGCGCGCCGCAACTTCTATGGATATCAATATTACTATGGCCTTTAGAAAATGTATACATTCGAATGCTCAACTATTGCAAACTGATGCATCTGATGCAACAATGCGACGGCTCCTTTCCACGTTTTACCTTGTCAGCTGATGAATGAACGTCAAACTGAATATTATCTGTGTGCGGCAACTTTTTTTTTTTTAATTAAATCTATCGAATCGATCCCGCGGCTGTTTACCAATAATTTAATGAGATTAAACCGCTTTGTCGGGATAATTGCTTTTCGTTATATGAAAATTTCAATATCACATGTCAGTGTGCAATATGATGGTCTTGTCTTGAATGAAATTAATGTAGGTTCGGTAATGTTGTTTACGTCCAGGATAAATACTGGCGCGTCTTTAATTAAAAATCGATTGTATGTGTAGGACTTTATCTAAGCCATAGAGAAAATGTACTTGCGCTAGAAAAAATGTCAATTTGAAACCCGTGAGGCGTTTGCAAAGAAAAAAACAACTTTTTTAGGTTAAATTAAAAGTATACATTTCTTCACACCAACATTTCTTTAAATATAAATTTCTTCACAACAACATTTTCTCAAGAATAAAATTCTTCACATCAAAATTTCCTCAAGTATAAATTTCTTCATACCAACATTTCTTCAAGTATAAATTTCTTGACAACAACATTTCTTCAGGTATAAATTTCTTCACACTAAAACTTTTTCAAGTTTAAATTCGTTTATCCCAACATTTCTTGAAATATACATTTTTTCACATAAAAATTTCCTCAAGTATAAATTTCTTCACACCAACATTTCTTCAAGTTTATATTCGTTCGCCCCAACATTTCTTCACATCAAAATTTCCTAAACTATAAATTCCTTCAATTATAAATTTCTTCACACTAAATTTTTTTCAAGTTTATATTCGTTCGCACCAACATTTCTTCACATCGAAATTTCCTCAACTATAAATTTCTTCAAGTATAAGTTTCTTCACGCTAACATTTTTTCAAATTTATATTCGTTCGCCCCAACATTTCTTCACATCAAAATTTCCTAAACTATAAATTCCTTCAATTATAAATTTCTTCACACTAAATTTTTTTCAAGTTTATATTCGTTCGCACCAACATTTCTTCACATCGAAATTTCCTCAACTATAAATTTCTTCAAGTATAAGTTTCTTCACGCTAACATTTTTTCAAATTTATATTCGTTCGCCCCAACATTTCTTCACATCGAAATTTCTTAAACTATAAATTCCTTCAATTATAAATTTCTTCACACTAAATTTTTTTCAAGTTTATATTCGTTTGCCCCAATATTTCTTCACATCGAAATTTCCTTAACTATAAATTTCTTCAAGTATAAGTTTCTTCACACTAACATTTTTTCAAGTTTAAATTCGTTCACTCCAACATTTCTTGAAATATAATAGATTTCTGCACATCAAAATTTCCTCAAATATAAATTTCTTCACTCAAAAATTTCTTCAAGTATAAATTTCTTCACACTAAAATTTTTTCAAGGTTATATTCGTTTGCCCCACCATTTCTTAAAGTTTACATTTCTCGACGTCAAAATTTCCTCAAGTATAAGTTTCTCCACACTAAAATTTTTTCAAGTTTAAATTCGTTCACCTCAACATTTCTTAAAGTATATATTTCTTCACATCAACATTTTATCGAGTATAAATTTCTTCAGACCAACATTTCTTCAAATATAATAATAATAGTAATATTTATTTCCCCGCAGACATTAATATCTATTAAAATGACAATCTAATCGCTATATAAATAATAAATATGATATAATTGCATAAATAAATAAAACATTACATTTAAAATAGTACATTTAAATAGTAAATTTCTTCAAGTATAAATTTCATTTTTTCAAGTTTAAATTTCTTCACCCCTACATTACTTGAAGTATACATTTCTTCACATCAAAATTTCCTCAGGTATAAATTTCTTCACACAAAAATTTCTTCAAGTATACATTTCTTCACACTAGAATTTTTTCAAGTTTATATTCGCTCGCCCCAAAATTTCTTCAAATCGAAATTTCCTCAACTATAAATTTCTTCAAGTATAAGTTTCTTCACACTAACATTTTTTCAAGTTTAAATTCGTTCACTCCAAGATTTCTCGAAATATAGATTTCTTCACATCAAAATTTCTTCAAGTATAAATTTCTTCACATCAAAATTAGTATAAATTTCTTCACATCAAAATTAGTATAAATTTCTCCACACCAACATTTCTTCAAGTTTATATTCGTTCGCCCCAAAATTTCTTCACATCGAAATTTCCTCAACTATAAATATCTTCAAGTATAAGTTTCTTCACACTAAATTTTTTTCAAGTTTATATTCATTCACTCCAACATTTCTTAAAGTTTACATTTCTTCACATCGAAATTTCCTCAAGTATAAGTTTCCTCATACTAAAATTTGTTCTAGTTTAAATTCGTTCACCCCAACATTTTTTGAAATATAGATTTCTTTACATCAAAATTTCCTGAAGTATAAATTTTTTCACACAAAAATTTCTTCAAGTATACATTTCTTCACACTAAAATTTTTTCAAGTTTATATTCATTCGCCCCAACATTTCTTTACATCAAAATTTCCTCAACTATAAATTTCTTCAAGTATACATTTCTTCACACTAAAATTTTTTCAAGTTTAAATTCGTTCACCCCAACATTTCTTCAAATATAGATTTCTTTACATCAAAATTCCTGAAGTATAAATTTTTTCACACAAAAATTTCTTCAAGTATAAATTTCTTCACATCAAAATTTTTTCAAGTTTAAATTCGTTCACCCCGACATTTCTTGAAATATAGATCTCTTCACATCAAAATTTCCTCAAGTATCAATTTCTTTAAGTATAAATTTCTTCACACTAAAATGTTTTCAAGTTTATATTCGTTCGCCCCAACATTTTTTCACATTGAAGTTTCCTCAAGTATAATTTTCTTCAAGTATAAGTTTCTTCACACTAAAATTTCTTCAACTATAAATTTAATTTTTTCAAGTTAAAATTCCTTCACCACTACATTTCATATGTATACAAGTATACATTTCTTCACACCAACATTTCTTCAACTATAAATTTCTTTTGAACAACATTTCTTCAAGTATAAATTCCTTTACACCAAAATTTCTTTACTCCAAAATCTTCACACCAATATTTCTTCAAGTGTAGATTTCTTCACACCAAAATTTCTTCAAATAAATAATATAAATACGCATTTCCCCACAAACACAAAAATATATTAATAATGATTAAAAAAATCGTTCTTTTTTTAAATTTATTTTTTTGAGCGTATCGAAATCTATTCAAGTAGAACAACATTTTACTCCAAGAATTTTCAAAATCTGGTGATGCGTTCAAGAGTTATTAATAAAAAAACAAAAAACAGTTGAAAGCCAATTTAATTTTTTGAGCTTATCGAAAGCTATTCAAGTAGGACAACATTTTGCGCCAAGAATTTTCAAAATCTGAAGATCCGCTTAGGAGTTCTTCTTAAAAAAAAACAAAGAAAAAATAATTGAAAGTCAAATTTAATTTTTTGAGCGTATGTATATCTATTAGTGTAGGACAACATTGTGCGCCAGAAATTTTCAAAATCGTGAAGGAATTAAATTTCTTCCCCCCAACATTTTTTCAAGAATAAATTTCTTCACATCAACATTTCTTCAAGTATAATAACAACAGTAATATTTATTTCCTCATAGAGATAAAAAAAAGTAACTATTAACAGAGCAATAATAATAATCGCTATAAAAATAATTCCATAAATAAATTAAAGTGAACATTATTGTTCCCCCATCAGAACACCTACAGACCGGTTTCGACCTTTCAGGTCTCATCTCAAATAAATTAAACATTACATTGAAAATTTATACACACCCGATATGTATAAGTATAAGTATATTGAAAGTAACATTTCTTCACACCAAAATTTTTTCAACTATAAATTTCTTTACTCCAAAATTTCTTCACCCTAACATTTCTTCGCATCAACATTTCCTCAAGTATAAGTTTCTTCACTCTAAAATTTTTTCAAGTGTAAATTCGTTCACCCCAACGTTTCTTGAAATATACATTTCTTCGCATCGAAACTTCCTCAACTATAAATTTCTTCAAGTGTAAGTTTCTTCTCACTAAAATTTTTTCAAGTGTAAATTCGTTCACCCCTACGTTTCTTGAAATATACATTTCTTCGCATCGAAACTTCCTCAACTATAAATTTCTTCAAGTATAAGTTTCTTCACACTAAAACTTTTTCAAATTTAAATTCGTTCACCCCAGCGTTTCTTGAAATATACATTTCTTCACATCGAAACTTCCGCCAGTATTAATTTCTTCATTCCTACAGTTCTTCATGTGTAAATTTCTTCACTCCAAAATTTCCTCACACCAATATTTCTTCAAGTACAAACTTCTTCACACCAAAATTTGTTCAAGTATAAACTACTTCACGCCAAAATTTCTTCAAGTATAAATTTCCTCACACCAATATTTCTTCAAGTACAAACTTCTTTACACGAAGATTTCTTCAAGTATAAATTACTTCACGTCAAAATTTCTTCAAGTATAAATTTCTTCACAGTAAATTTTCTTCAAGTATAAATTTCTTCACACCAACATTTCTTCAAGTATAAATTTATTCACTCCAAAATTCCCCCGCTTCAATATTTCTTCGTATGAATTTCTTCACACCAAAATTTCCTCACACCAATTTTTCTTCAAGTACAAACTTCTTTACACCAAGATTTCTTCAAGTATAAATTAGTTCACGTCAAAATTTCTTCAAGTATAAATTTCTTCACAGTAAATTTTCTTCAAGTATAAACTTCTTCACACCAACATTTCTGCAAGTATAAATTTATTCACTCCAAACTTCCCCCGCATCAATATTTCTTCGTATGAATTTCTTCACACCAAAATTTCTTCAAATATATTAATAATTTCCCCACAGATGCAAAAATGTAATAATAATTATTACTATTAATAGTAAACGCTGCAGAAATAATACAGTACAATTGCATACATAAATCTAATATTTCACATTAAAAATTGTATAAAAGTATATTCACACCAACATTTCTTCCACACTCTGAAATTTCTTCAAGTATAAATTTCTTCACACCAAAATTTTTTCAAGTATAAATTTCTTCACACCAACATTTCTTCAAGTATACATTTCTTCTCCAAAATTTACTCACACCAATATTTTCTCAAGTATAAATTTCTTTACGCCAAAATTTCTTCAAGTATAAATTTCTTCACACCAACATTTCTTCAAGTATACATTTCTTCTCCAAAATTTACTCACACCAATATTTTCTCAAGTATAAATTTCTTTACGCCAAAATTTTTTCAAGTATAAATTTCTTCACACCAACATTTCTTCAAGTATACATTTCTTCTCCAAAATTTACTCACACCAATATTTTCTCAAGTATAAATTTCTTTACGCCAAAATTTCTTCAAGTATAAATTTCTTCACACCAACATTTCTTCATTTATAAATTTCCGCACTCCAAAATTTTTTCAAGTATAAATTTCTTCACATAAAAATTACTCCAAGTATAAATTTCTTCACACCAACATTTCTTCATGTATAAATTTCTTTACTCCAAAATTTACTCACACCAATATAACTACTTCGCGCCAAAATTTCTTCAAGTATAAATTTCTTCACACCAACATTTCTTCATGTATAAATTTCACACTCCAAAATTTTTTCAAGTATAAATTTCTTCACATAAAAATTACTTCAAGTATAAATTTCTTCACATCAACATTTCTTCATGTATAAATTTCTTCACTCCAAAATTTACTCACACCAATATAACTACTTCACGCCAAAATTTCTTCACACCAACATTTCTTTAAGTATACATTTCTTCTCCAAAACTTCCTCACACCAATATTTCCTCAAGTATAAATTTCTCTACGCCAAAATTTCTTCAAGTATAAATTACTTCACGCCATAATTTCTTCAAGTATAAATTTCTTCACACCAACATTTCTTCATTTATAAATTTCCGCACTCCAAAATTTTTTCAAGTATAAATTTCTTCACATAAAAATTACTTCAAGTATAAATTTCTTCACACCAACATTTCTTCAAGTATAAATTTCTTCACTCCAAAATTTCCTCACGCCAATTTTTCTTCAAGTATAAATTTCTTCACACTAATATTTCTTCATGTATAAATTTCTGCACTCCAAAATTTTTACATGTATACATTTCTTCACATAAAAAATACTTCAAGTATAAATTTTTTCACACCAACATTTCATCACACCAATATTTCTTCAAGTAAAAATATTTTAAACGAAAATTTCTTCAAGTATATATTGCAAAATATTTTTAACGTAAATGTAATTTTACATCAAATAATCATAAAATTTCTTCTCATAAAAAAAAAACATTTTTATCGCAAAGAAAATGTATACATTTTTTTCCATCAAAATGTTTTGTTTATAAATTTTTCTTCAAAAGAAATTGTGCACGTCATTTTAAAATTCTCTGTTTCATATTTTGGAGGAGAATTTTTATTGTTTGGTAACATTTCATCTATTAATACGTATAGGCAAGTTTAGGATAAGTTGGCAAGTGAGAGCATTTTTACAGTCATTCTTCGCGCAGAATTCATTTGTTCTGGGTTTATCGGCAAACAAAAATTATTTATACGAGCTGATGTTCTCGTTGCTTCCGTCGTCGATCTTCCTCTTTTATTACCGAACGTGTCATTTTACGATAAACTTGCCTATATGGGAGGAGTTATGTACGCACTTTAATGGTTTTATTACTTAAAAAGTAGAAAAAAAAATTAAGCGTCTTCGATTATTTTCTCAACAATGTCATTTTACGATAAACTCACCTATATAGGAAAATTTGCCTACATTTGAGATATGTACGCTTTCCATTAGTATTTTAATTGCTTTATTGCTGTAGATTTAAAGTTAGAAAGAATATTAAGCGTCGTCGATTATTTTCCCAACAATGTCATTTTATGATAAATTCGCCTATACAAAAAAAAAACTTTTTTATATAGGAGATATGTACGCATTCTTTTTTAGTACTTTAATTGCTGCATTGCCGTAGGCTTAAAGTTAAAAAAAATGATTGTCTTCGATTAATTTCTCAACAATGTCATTTTACGATAAACTCGCCTATATAGGAAAATTTGCCTACATGTGAGATATGTACGCATTCCTTTAGTATTTGAATTGCTTTATTGTTGTAGATTTAAAGTTAGAAAGAATATTAAGCGTCGTCGATTATTTTCCCAACAATGTCATTTTATGATTAACTCGCCTATATAAAAAAACTTTTTTATATAGGAGATATGTACGCATTCTTTTTAGTACTTTAATTGCTGCATTGCCGTAGACTTAAAATTTAAAAAAATATTAAGCGTCGTCGATTATTTTCCAAACAATGTCATTTTACGATAAACTCGCCTATACAGGAAAAACTTTCCTGCACACACACTCTTTTTGGCACTTAAACAATGCACGACGGCTCGATGCTAAAGGGAAGGAATCGCGCGTATCCAATTGCGGGGCGAATTAATTCGCGCCCGTCTAGCTAGAGAAAATCGAGCAGAAAGGACAATCGCTAGCTGTGCGAGAGCAGAGAGTTGATACAGATGGGTTTTCATTTGATTATGAACAATGGGGGCGGGAACAATGGTCGAGGATGGGATGCAGCCGAAGATGACGGGATTGAATGGACTTTTCGTTCTGCACTAACATAATTTGCATTTTATTTCGAATTCTTACGCGGAAAGGGTAGTCGGTTATCTGATCGTAATCGATTTAATTTATTGCCGCGCCGTCGAGATTTTTTTAATTACCAAGAAAAATGGGGGGGCTGGGATTTTTCTGTACATCTGCGACAGTCGCTATTTAATTTTAACTAAGCGAGAAAAAAGGGGGTGAAATTTCTGATTATTTCAGCAAGTTGCTGGTGATATTTTACACGTAGTGACTGCAATAATGTAAGAAATTTAATTTTCTTACTTATACCATAAAGGAAGAATAAAGTTTATTATTATTAAATAGGATGGACACAATCAACCTAACATTATCTTTAAAACATAGCACACTTTTTTTTTACTTTCTTTCTTTTGACTTACGCTTCAGCCATTCAGTCACGACATGGATAACACACCTTTGATTATCCAAAAAGGCAACATTTCATCTTCATTTTGGAGTATTAAAAATTTACTTCGGATGATTTTTGGTATTTTTAATCGCCAATTTAAAAACAGTCGATTCCTCTGCCGCACCCTAAAAATCATCAGTCTGCTATCTTTGTTAATTTTTTTAACTAGTAAATAATATTCACGAGGGATAACCCCTTCAACAATGCCGACTGGAATCGATTAAAGGCCGAAATGTAATTGGCAAATTACGTTTGACCGAGGATGGACGAGAGAGAACAAGGAGCGATTGTGAGGATTGAAGGCGTCGGTCGTCGCAGCCGATATAGGAGCCCAATACGACTGGCCCGGACACGTGAATGTGAAGGCCTTCCAGACGGTGTGGTCCGGTCTCTCTTTCCATCCCCCATTGTGCCCCGTTCACAATAACCAACCTATTCACCATGCATATTAGATAGGGACGTTCATCATTTCCCATTTATAAAGCGATGGCTTGATTATTGCATTGCATAATGGCTAGTTTAAGTTTGCGCGCTGCATAATTCCCGACTCCGTCCCTAATTTATTGGGGGGGGGGGATGTGTTGGCTTGCTTCCCAGCCACCCACGAGCGTCCAGATATTTCGCGGAAATATTTTTAATTACGATTCCGTTCGTTTCCTCGTCAGTGAGTCACTAATAGTCCGAAACCGGTCTACAGTTTGTCGTATGATGGGCGAAACAATAATAATTGCTTGCAAAGTTAATTATATCACCGATCTTAATTGAAATATTTTTGAATAAACACATACACATCTTTAAAAATCGCGTTCTTGTAAAAAAAATGGTGATGTGGCCATCATGTTACTTTCTCCGACTTGATAGTATCATTTATATTTACGCTTTCATGGTTTATTTTCAATTTAAATCATATTTTAAATGTACATCGAGAGGATGAAACTGACGTTTAAAACGTCAAAATTATGAAAGATGGTAAAATTACACTTCAAATTCAAAAACTCAATTTACTCAAAAACTAAAGAGATTTCGACAAAAACTTATTCTTTATAAATTGTTCACTTTGGTATTCTCTACAATTATTGTTAACATAAATTTGCTGTAACTATTAGTGTTTCATAATTATATACCAAAAATGAAAAAAAAAATAATCAATTTTTTTCTCCTCGAATAACAATGATTTTATGAAAAATATTTTCAAACCAAATATGTTCTTTTCTTTATTGTCTTCAATATTTGCTTAAATATTTTTGTGATATTTTTCATATTTAAGAAAATATTGGAAAAAAACAAAAAAACAGTTGAGGTAAACACTCACTTCCGGTGTACGAAATTTTACCAAAAGCTTTTCAGTTCTTCAGATTATCAAATAAGACGGATGTTCGAAGTTTCATATCAATTGCTCTATTAGTTTTTGAGATATAGCGTGCACAGACAGACACACACACACACACAGACACAAAAAAAAATGGTGATGTGGCTATCATGTTACTTTCTCCGATTATTTGATGGTATAATAGTTATTTATATTTATAGATTAAATCGAGAGTTTCACATGAACGAATGGTAATGACGTCAAAATTATGAAAGGTAAAAATGACAAATTATTTTTCAAATTCTAATAATCTTTATCGTAAATTTACTGAAAAACTAAAAAAAAAATGCAAAAAAAAAGTCCTGAAAAAGATTTCTAAAAATCGTGCTAATTAAAAAGCCCTAAAAAATCTAATCAAAATCCTGAACATGAAAGTCTTGAAAATAATTTCTAAAAATAGTCCTGATTAATAAGTCCTAAAAAAACTGATAAAAGCCCTGAACAAGAAAGACCTGAATAAGATTTCTAAAAATAGTGCTAATTAAAAAGTCATAAAAAACCTAATAAAAGCCCTGAACAAGTCTTATAAAAAGTCCCGATAAAAATGTCCTGAAAAAAGAGTCCTGACAAAAAATGTCTTGAAAAACAGGTCCTTCAAAAAGACCAGAAATAAAGTCCTGAAAAAAGAGTTCTGACACAAAAAGGTCCTGAGAAAAAATCCTGGAGAAACAGTTTTGGAAATAAAGTCTTGAAAAAGAGTACTTTTAAAAAGTTGTGAAAAAGAGTCCTGAAAAAAGTACTGCAAAAAGAGTCCTGAAAAATTAAGTCTTCATATAAAACACCAGAAATACATGTCCTTAAAAAAAAAACTCGAAAGAAGTCCGAAAAAGAGTAAAAAAAAAGTCCCGAAGGAAAGTGCTAAAATAAGTCTTGAAAAAACTCCTGAACAAAGTCTTAAAAAAAGGCCCGAAAAAGAGTCCTGATAAAATATCCTGAAAAAATGTCCTGTAATAACAGTCTTAAAAAAAAAGTTATTAAAATAACATCGTAAAATAATCCTAAAAAACATTTCTGAAAAAAAACCCTGTGAAAATATCATTAAAAAAGACCTGAAAGAGTTCTGAAGAAATTGTCTTAGAAAAAATTAATACATTCAAAAATGTCCTGAAATATGGTACAGAAAAAAGTCCCGTAATGAAGAAAAAAAAATCCCGAAAAAAGCAATGAAGAAAATTCTGAAAAGAAGTCCTGGACAAGAGGAACAGTCCTGGAAATAAAGTCGTGAGAAAGAGTATTGACAAAATCCGTGAAAAAAAGTCGTAAAAAACAGTCTTTATACAAAATACCAGAAATAAAGTCCTGAAGAAAGTTCAGACAAAGAGTCCTATGAAATATCACAAAAAATGTCCTGTAAAGACAGTCTTCAAAAATTGCCCTGAAAATAACAAAATAAACAAAAAATTCTGAAACGAAAGCATTGTGAAAAGTCCTTAAAATGGCCCTTAAAAAGATCTGAAAAAATTGTCCTAAAAAATAAATCCAAGGTCCAAAAAAGGTAATGCGAAGAAAAATTCTAAAAAATGTTATGAAGAAAATTTTGAAAATTTTTCTCTGAAAAAAAAAATCCAAAAATTAATCCTGAACAAAGAGTTCTTAAGAAAGTCCCGAAAACGTCTAGAGAAAAAAATTCCTGTCAATAAAATTTTGAAAAGAAATCCTAAAAATAAAGCCTTGGAAAAAAATTCTTAAAAAGTCCTGAAAAAGACCTGAAAAAAGTTCTGAAAACAGTCCTGAAGTCCCAAAAAGGCTAAAAGAACAAAAAACTGTTAAAGTAAATGTTCGGAAATACGAAATTTTACCAAAAGCTTTTCAGTTCTTCAGATTATCAAATAAGACGTATGTTCAAAGTTTCATGGTCATTTCTGAATTAGTTTTTTGAGATACAGCGCGCACAGACAGACTGTTATGTAGAGAAAAAATGGTGATGTGGCCATCATGTTACTTTCTCCGACTTGATGGTATCATTAATATTTACGCTTTCATGGTTTATTTTCAATTTAAATCATATTTTAAATGTGCATCGAACGTTTCGTAGACTCGGATAAAACTGACGTTTAAAACGTCAAAATTATGAAAGATGGAAAAATGTACTTCAAATTAAAAAAAACTCAGTTTACTCAAAAACTGAAGAGATTAAAAAAAAACTTATTCTTTATAAATTGTTCATTTTGGCATTCTCTACAATTATTATTAACATAAATTTGCTGTAACTATTAGCGTTTCATAATTGTATACCAAAAATGAAAAAAAAAATAATACATTTTTTTCTCGAATAACAATGATTTTATGAAAAATGTTTTCAAACAAAATAATTGAATTTCTTTATTGTCTTCAATATTTGTTTAAATGTTTTTGTGATATTTTTCATATTTAAGAAAATATTGGCAAAAAAAACCGTTAAGGTAAACACGAAATTTAAAAAAACGAAATTTTACCAAAAGCTTTTCAGTTCTTCGGATTATCAAATAAGACGTATATTCAAAGTTTCATATCAATTGCTCTATTAGTTTTTGAGATACAGCGCGCACAGACAGACACACACACACACAGACACACACACAGACACACACACAAACACACACACAGACACAAAAAAAAAATTTCCAGAAATTATTGAAATGGCGTCTAGGGACCCCAAAACGGATATTTCCGTAAAAAAAATTTTTGAAAAAAAAATCCCGATCACAATACTTTCTCCTACTTCGTAACGGAGAAAGTAAAAAATACGACGTTCTCGAATAACGCGGTTATAATTATATCAACAAATCGTTATATTTCGAAAATAATAACTGCTTGCAAATTTAATTATGCCAGTGATATTAATTGAACTCTTGTTTTGATAATTTTTCTATACACACACGTCTTTAAAATTAAAAAAACTTCATTCTTCCCCAAAAAAATACGACGTTCTCGAATTACGCAAATAATTATTTTAACAATTCGTTACGATTCCGCATAAAATAATGAGCCGGACTTAATAATTATTTACATTCCCGAAAACGAAAACAAAAAAGCCATTGTGAGTTTCGGGATGAATAAAAAAAAAAAAGCCCGGCGACGCTTAATTTGCGCGTGATTAATTAAATAATATCGAAATTATGCGAAGAACAAAACGTTGAAAAAAAAGGTCCGCCGCCACGCCGCAAACACAAAGACCCGATACAATGCACATATCAAATATCAATGGAACGGCAACAATGAAAATAACAAATTGTGAATTATTCTCGAATAAGGCATCAAAAGTATATAATTAGGGCATGAATGCCGGGGTCCCGCTGGCTCTCTCCTGGCGGACATAATTGGAACTTCTCGTCGATGGGAAAATATTTTTAGACGATGCGCACACGTACATAACGTTGGGATTCTCGAAAGAACTAGAGAATGCCATTAATTGTTTCATCAATTTGTGAACTTAATAAAATAATCATTCAAATAAATAGCTTCAAAATTTCAAAATCCAAAGAAACGACAACGCTTTCTTAATCCTAACCTAACCTAACATAACCTAACCTAACCTAACCTAACCCAACCTAACCTAACCCAACCTAACCTAACCTAACCTAACCCAACCTAACCTAACCTAACCTAACCTTGCCCAACCTAACCTAAGCTAACCCAACCTAACCTAACCCAACCTAACCCAACCCAACCTAACCTAACCCAACCTAACCTAACCCAATCTAACCTAACCTAAAGTAACGTAACGTAACCTAACAAAACTCAACCTAACCCAACTCAACCTAACCCAACTCAACCTAATCTAACCTAACCTGACCTGACCTGACCTGACCTGACCTGACCTGACCTGACCTGACCTGAATTGTAAAAAAATATACGCGCGAGTAATTAACTTGAAAAGCTCAAAATTCATAAAGAAACAATTCATTTTTTATTTACTGTTCAAACAATTGACAAATCCCAGGTGTGAACATGACGGCAACACTGCAAAATTGACGCGGAGGAACGAAATTTGCATTCAACCGTTTAAAAAATTGTAAAAAAATATAAGCGTGAGGAATTAGCTTCAAAAGTTCAAGATCCATGAAGAAACGATGCATTTTTTATTTACTGTTAAAAATACTGGCACATTGCAGGTGCAAACATAACGACAACACTGTAAAACTGTAAAATCAAAAGTTGAAGAGCGAAAACTCCAATCAACCGAAATTAGAAATTTTGGCGTGCGTTGAACTGGTTGAATTGTAGGATGGGGACCACCCACCACCCTATTGTAGAATTCTACTTTTATTTAATGTAAACTAATTTATTCTTAGAAATCTTGACGTGTGTAGATTTTTTTTTAAGAAATTTGAGAGCTTAGAATTTATACTGGAAGAAAATTAATTACGATAAAATTTTTACTTGAAGAAATTTCGTTGCGTAGAAATTTATACTTGAATAAAAAAAAATTACGCGCAGAAAATTGAAGAAATTTTTGTGTGAAGAAATGTTTATTTGAGGAAATGCTGGCGTAAAGAAATTTAAACTTGAAGACATTTTGAGCTCGAGAAATGTGCACTTGGAGAAATTTTGGTGTGAAAAAATTTATACATGAAGAAATTTTAGTGTGAAGAAATTTATACTTGAAGAAATTTTGCTGTAAAGAAATTTATATTTGACGAAATGTTGGTGTGAAGAAATTTTAGTCTCAAGAAATATATACTTGAAGAAATTTATACGAAGAAATGTTGGTGGCAAGAAATTTCGGTGTAAAGAAATTTATACACGAAAAGAAATGTTGGTGTGAAGAAATTTATACTTGAAAAAATTTTGATATGAGGAAATGAATACTTGGAGAAATGTTGGTGAGAAGAAATTTTGGTGTGAAGAATTTTATACTTGAAGAAATTTTGCTGTAAAGAAATTTATATTTGACGAAATGTTGGTGTGAAGAAATTTTAGTCTCAAGAAATATATACTTGAAGAAATTTATACTAAGAAATGTTGGTGGCAAGAAATTTCGGTGTAAAGAAATTTATACATGAAAAGAAATGTTGGTGTGAAGAAATTTATACTTGAAAAAATTTTGATATGAAGAAATGAATACTTGGAGAAATGTTGGTGAGAAGAAATTTTGGTGTGAAGAATTTTATACTTGAAGAAATTTTGATATGAAGAAATGAATACTTGGAGAAATATTGGTGAGAAGAAATTTTAGTGTGAAGAAATTTATATTTGAAGTAATTTTGCTGTAAAGAAATTTATATTTGACGAAATGTCGGTGTGAAGAAATTTTAGTCTCAAGAAATATATACTTGAAGAAATTTAGATGTGAAAATATTTATACGAAAAAATGTTGGTAGCGAGGAATTTTGGTGAGATGAAATTTTGGTGTAAAGAAATTTATAAATAAAAAGAAATGTTGGTATGAAGAAATGTTGGCGTGAAGAAATTTATACTTGAAGAAATATTTTGATATAAAGAAGTGAATACTTGGAGAAATATTAGTGAGAAGAAATTTTGGTCTGAAGAAATTTATACTTGAAGAAATTTTGGTGTAAAGAAATTTCTACAAGTACAAATTTTTTCGTGTATAAATTTTGTCATAAAAATGTTTTCTGTGAAGAAATTTATACTTGAAGAAACTTTTGTGTGAAAAAATTTTGGCATGAAGAAATGATGATGAGAAGAAATTTATACTTCCACCCTGTATGTGAAAACATTATTTTTGGTAGTCACTGTAGTCAAAAATATAGTCAAAACTGTTAAATTTATTTACCCCAATATTTCTTCAAGTAAAAATTTCTTTGCACCAACATTTCTTCAAGTATAAATTATTTCACGCCAAAATTTCTTTACATCAACATTTCTTCAAATAAAAAGTTCTTCACTCCAAAATTTCTTCAAGTACAAATTTTTTCACACCTAATTTTTTCCTGGAAAAAATTTGTCTTCTGTGAAGAAATTTATACTTGAAGAAATGTTGGTGGCAAGAAATTTTGGTGTAAAGAAATTTATACATGAAAAGAAATGTTCGTGTAAAGAAATTTATACTTGAAAAAATTTTCATATAAAGAAATGAATACTTGGAGAAATATTGGTGAGAAGAAATTTTGGTGTGAAGAAATTTATACTTGAAGAAATTTTGCTGTAGAGAAATTTATATTTGACGAAATGTTGGTGTGAAGAAATTTTAATCACAAGAAATATATACTTGAAGAAATTTAGGTGTGGAAAAATTTATAGGAAGAAATGTTGGTGGCAAGAAATTTTGGTGTAAAAAAATTCATACATTAAAAGAAATGTTCGTGTGAAGAAATTTATTCTTGAAAAAATTTTGATATGAAGAAATGAGTACTTGGAGAAATATTGTTAAGAAGAAATTTTGATGTAAAGAATTTTATACTTGAAGAAATTTTGGTGTAAAAAATTTATATTTGACGAAATGTTTTGGTCCCAAGAAATATATACTTGAAGAAATTTAGGTGTGAAAAAATTTATACGAAGAAATGTTGGTGGCGAGAAATTTTGGTGTAAAGAAATTTATACATGAGAAATGTTCGTGTGAAGAAATTTATACTTGAAGAAATTTTGGCGTGAAGAAATTTATACTGAAAAAATTTTGATATGAAGAAATTAATACTTGAAGAAATATTAGTGAGAAGAAATTTTGATATGAAGAAATGAATACTTGGAGAAATATTAGTGAGAAGAAATTTTGGTGTGAAGAAATTTATACTTTTAATTAATTTAACCTAAAAAACTCTGGAATTTTTTTTAATCAATCCATGAAAAAAGTTACAAATCATTTTATCGTTACAACTCTCCTTGAAAAAAAATTTTTTTTTCAATCAACCCACTTATGAAGGTAAAAGTTTTCAAATCACTCGAAAAGTGAGTTTGTGCTGGTTATGTAATTTAAAATCGACGGGTGGTGGGTGGGCACTATCCCACCCTCCAATTTATCTAACACACGCAAGTGTTTCACTTGTAAAAATTAATGCACGAGAAGAAGAAAAGCGCAAAAGGCTTTGTTTTCCATTCGTGAACTAAATTATTCGTAGACATCTTGGCGTGTGCTGAATTAGATTGTAGGATATGGCCCACCCACCTAAATTTTACCTTTAATTTTATCCAAAAAAACTTTGGAGAAATTTTTTTTTTAAGTTTTAAATCGCTTAAAAATTGATTTTGTCGGTATGTAATTTAACATCGGATGGTGGTGGGTGGGCACTATCTCACACCTCAATTTATTTAACACACGCAAGTGTTTTACTTACAAAAATTAATGCATGAGAAGAAGAAAAGCGCAAAAGGCTTTGTTTTCCATTCGTGAACTAATTTATTCGTAGAAATCTTGGCGTGTGCTGAACTGATTGGATTTTAGGATATGGCCCACCCACTTGCTCAAATTTTACCTTTAATTTAACCCAAAAAAACTTTGGAGAATCTTTTTAAAAAAAGTTTTAAATCGCTTAAAAATTGATTTTGTCGGTAATGTAATTTAACATCGGATGGTGGTGGGTGGGCACTATCTCACCCTCCAATTTATCGAACACGGGTGAGTTTTACTTGTAAAAATCAATACGTAAAAGGAATAAAAGCATAAGATAATGACCAAAATATATATTTTTTAAATTTAATAAAAGATATATTTGATTGTAGAAACGCCAAAGTGGCGACATCTATTGCCTGAATGTTGTACTGAACGCAATACTAAGGTGTTCTGATGGGGAAACAATATTTAAGTATATATTTGATTGTTGAAATTGTTAATTTACTGACAACACCAGTTTTCCATTAAAATAAAAAAAAGAAACACGGCGAAAGAAATTGTAAGGAAAGGCAACAATCGCGAGGTATCCGCGCCCGGGACGTGGGGGGAGGGGGGGGGGGGAAGTAATATTCGAAAATTGCCGCGGAATGGAAAACTTCGCGAGTGCACACACACACACACACACATACGCGGGGGAAAAACCGCTGATTGAAACTTGTGTCAAACATTGTCCAGCGCCGCTGAAAGGAGAGTCTAAAATGACTTCTTTGCATGTCACCATTGACAACAAAAGTTGCCCATTGTTTAGCTAAACAATACCATCATATCTCCTTGGTGATGAAAGGACGCCGTCTCTCTCCCGTTCCCGGTTCATCTCCTATATCTGTCCTTTCCATTATCGCAGTCTCTTTATGTATGGCTCGATGCGGCATTCAGGACATAACAATGGGAAATGCGGTGACATTTTTATCGTGTGTACATAGAGGATAGAGAATCCGTTGCATGGATTCGCGATCATTGAATGTCACACGCTTTTGATGATATCTCTCTTTATCTGCGCACTCTATATGCAAATAATCATTAAAACTACTATATTTATATACACGTACGGCTCCCTGAAAATTGCGATCGCTTTTATTAATCCCCGAACGAATCGTTAAATTAAAACGGAGCAATGAAAGGAATATTGTGCGAGTGATTAAAAAAAAATGTGAACTGCGAAATTGGCCAGAACTAAGAACAACGTTGGGGCAGGTCAGTGTGGGGGTGTTGAATACGTAAATAAATAAAGAAGGGGGTAGTTGCGACCGTTACTGCGCGGTAATTGAAATTCGTAACTAAACTTGCAACTTCAGAAATTAATAATTTATAAACAATTTGTATCAAATTAATGTCTAAATATACATAAAATAATTGAACTATTTTTATAGTCCACACTTTGTCGCACAATCAGCTGTGCGAGGTTCTATTTTTAAGATGACGCAATTCTTGGCACCGGCTCCAATCGGACCGTCCAGAAAACCTGGTTCATTGAGTATACACCTTCAAAATGTAAACAAACAAAATATAATATAATTAGCGTAACTTCGAAATAGCCGGACAACATATTAAATAAAACGCAATAAGACTTCTTACAAAAACAAGAACGCGAACAACGTAAAATCAGTGTTCAGAAAAGTATAAACGTTTCACAAATTGTAACAATATAATATAGAAAATATAGAGCGCGCAAAATCTAAAAATTAGATGATGCGGACGTTGAAACGTTAACATTATGAAAAGTGGAAAATATACGTCAAATTTTAATACTCAGTTTACTCAAAAACTAAGGAGATTTCGCAAAAAACTTATTCTTTATAAGTTGTTCATTTTGGCATTCTCTACAATTATTATTCAAATAAATTTCATGTAACTATTATCGTTTCGCAATTAAAACCAAAAATTAAAAAAATAATAATAACTTTTTTTTTCGAAAACAAATGATTTTATGAAAAATATTTGTAAACAAAAAAAGTTAATTTCTTCATTGTCTTCAATATTTGTTTCAATGTTTTTGTAAAATTTTTCATATTTGAAAAATTATTGGTAAAAAACAAAAAACGTTTAAGGTAAACATCCACTTCCCGCGTACGAAATTTCACCAGAAACTTTTCAGTTCTTCAGAATGCGAAATAAAATGCATGTTCGAAGTTTCATCTTAATTGATGTATCAGTTTTTGAGATACAGACGCACGTTAACAATTTTCTTTTTCCAAAAATCGTTCAAAAGCGCATCCAAGGACTTCAAAACGGATATTTCCATAATCGTTCTGCGGACGTTGAAACGTTAACATTCTGAAAGTTGGAAAATATACGTCAAATTTTAATAGTCAGTTTACTCAAAAACTAAGAAGATTTAGAAAAAACTTATCCCTTATAAGTTGTTCATTTTGGCATTCTCTACAATTATTTCATGTAACTATTATCGTTTCGCAATTAAAACAAAAAATAAAAAAAATAATAATAACTTTTTTTTCGAAAACGAATGATTTTATGAAAAATATTTGTTAACAAAAAATGTTAATTTCTTCATTGTCTTCAATATTTGTTTGAATGTTTTTGTATATTAATACAAATATTTTTCATATTTAAGAAATTATTGGGAAAAAACAAAAAACGGTTAAGGTAAACACCCACTTTCGGTGTACTAAATTTCAACAAAAACTTTTCAGTTATTTAAAGTGCGAAATAAAATGCATGTTCGAAGTTTCATCTTAATTGATACATCAGTTTTTGAGATACAGGCGGACACACACACACACGTTAACAATTTTTTTTTCCAAAAATTGTTCAAAATCGCCTCCGGGGACTTCAAAAAAAAATAATTTTGCGGGATCGGATGATACGGACGTTAAAACATTAACATTATGAAAAGTGAAAAATATACTTCAAATTTTAACAGTCAGTTTACTCAAAAACTAAGAAGATTTCGCAAAAAACTTATTCTTTAAAAGTTGTTCATTTTGGCATTCTCTACAATTATTATTAATATAAATTTCATGTAACTATTACCGTTTCGCAATTAAAATTAAAAATTAAAAAAATAATAATAACATTTTTTTCGAAAACGAATGATTTTATGAAAAATATTTTCAAACAAACGATGTTCATTTATTCGTTGCCTTCAATATTTGTTTGAATGTTTTTGTAATATTTTTCATATTTGAAAAATTATTGGTAAAAAACAAAAAACGGTTAAGGTAAACATCCATTTCCCGTGTACGAAATTTTACCAAAAACTTTTCAGTCCTTCGGAGTGCGACATAAAATGTATGTTCAAATTTTTATCTTAATTGATACATTAGTTTTTGAGATACAGACGCACGTTAACGATTTTCTTTTTCCAAAAATCGTTCAAAATCGCCTCCGAGGACTTCAAAACGGATATTTCCATTAAAAAAAAAAACAATTGAAAAACCGTTTTGCGGGATCTGATGATACGGACGTTGAAATGTTAACATTATGGAAAGTGGAAATTATACTTCAAATTTTAACAGTCAGTTTACTTAAAAACTAAGGAGATTTCGCAAAAAACTTATTCTTTATAAGTTGTTCATTTTGGCATTCTCTACAATTATTATTCACTTAAATTTCATGTAACTATTATCGTTTCGCAATTAAAACAAAAAATAAAAAAAATAATAATAACTTTTTTTCGAAAACAAACGATTTTATGAAAAATATTTTCGAACAAAAGATGTGCATTTCTTCGTTGCCTTCAATATTTGTTCGTATATTTTTGTAAAATTTTTCATATTTGAAAAAATATTGGTAAAAAACAAAAAACGGTTAAGGTAAACATCCATTTCCGATGTACTAAATTTCACCAAAAACTTTTCAGTTCTTCAGAATGCGAAATAAAATGTATGTTTAAAGTTTCATCTTAATTGATACATCAGTTTTTGAGATACTGACGGACGCACACACGCGTTAACAAATTTTTTTTCAAAAAAATCGTTAAAAATCGCCTCCGAGGATTTCAAAACGGATATTTCCGTAAAAAAAAATCAATTAAAAAACCGTTTTGCGGGATCGGATGATACGGACGTTGAAACGTTAACATTATGAAAAGTGGGAAATATACTTCAAATTTTAATAGTCGGTTTACTCAAAAACTAAGGAGATTTCGCAAAAAACTTATTCTTTATAAGTTGTTCATTTTGGCATTATCTACAATTATTATTAACATAAATTTCATGTAACTATTATCGTTTCGCAATTAAAACAAAAAATTAAAAAAATAATAATAACTTTTTTTTTCGAAAACAAATGATTTTATGAAAAATATTTTCAAACAAAAGATGTGCATTTCTTCGTTGCCTTTAACATTTGTTTGAATGTTTTTGTAAAATTTTTCGTATTTAAGAAACTATTGGGAAAAAACAAAAAACGTTCAAGGTGAACACCCACTTCCGATCAACGAAATTTTACCAAAAGCGTTTCAATTCTTCAAATTGCTAAATAAGACGCGTGTTCGAAGTTTACTGTTAATTGCTGCATTAGTTTTTGAGATACAGCGCATACAAAAATTACAATCAACATTTTTGGTAATTTATTTTTTTTTAAGATCTAATTTAATTATAATTATCATCCCTCCCTATGTTACTAAACTTTTTGCGCTAGATTATTGTTGTAATTTAAAAATTCAACATTTTATATATTAAAAAATTGTATATAAACCGGAGAGTACAATATAAGCACCCGGCGTATTGTAATTTTTGACAATGGAATGTATGAAAGCACGTAATGTTTTTTTTTTTCGAACTAAAATCCACGATGTACAATAACACAATAAATCTATTTATACTTGATCCGTGCATTCATCCATTAAGAATTAATTAGCCGTGGAAAAATAATTTCGTTCGGGGCATTCTAAAGTTTTTTTTTAAAGAAAAGGCAACGTTTATTGTTATATAAACATAATAGACGATATAATCAATGTACATCTTTTTGTTACCGTGTACAATGAAATAATTAATTCTGAAATTGAATTGATATATATATATATATATATATATATATATATGTATATATATATATATATATATATATATATATATATATATATAAAGTCCTCGTATCAGGGAATCCGACCAAAAAAAAATTCCCTGATGCAAGGACTTTTCTTCGAAAAAATTTGTTACTATTCCCAACAAGTACGACCGTTACTTCCCTCCAGCATCTATATATATATACATATATATATATATATATATATATATATATATATATATATATACATATATACATATATATATATATATATAAAATTGAAATCGTGAAAATATTGATTTGTAAATTTTAACAGTTTTTTTTGCGTTTATTTGCTTATTAAAACAGTTGATTTCTTGAAAAAATTCAGACTGAAAAAAAGTTATGAATTTTCAAATGTGTGCCTGCAGTAGTAATATATATATATATATATATATATATATGTGTGTGTGTGCCTGCAGTAGTAATATAGAAAATTTCGTCTGAATAAAAAAAAAGTAAAAAAATTGAAGTCGTTGCGTTATTGTTTTGTAAATTTTAGCAGATATTTTTGCATCCATTTGCTTATCAAACCCGTTGATTTCTTGAAAAAATTCCAACCGAAACAAAAGTTATGAATTTTCAAAATTGTCCCTGCAGCAGTAATACAGAAAATTTCGTCTGAATTAGAAAAAAAAATGTGGACACCCTGTATACCGTTCTGTTCGCAGTGCCGAATAAGCTAATCGAAAGAGTCATTAAAACCGCAATAATCAGTCAGTCATTGTTGCAAGCCAAACACAAATAAAAACCGTGCACGGGACAAGAATTCGGTGGCGGCGGCGGCGGCGCGCGATCGGAGTAAGACCCGAACAAAAGATGACTACAGAAAAAAAAAACAAAACCGCATTGTTTCAATTGTTTGGCGAAGACAAACAGATGAATGCAGTTTTAATTACATCACTTCGCTTTTGTTCCGCTGGCGGCGCGATCGCGGCGATAACGTAGTGTTCCCTTCCTGCGAAATTTCCGAATACATTTTTTTGTACGTTTTATTATTTCAAGGGGGCACATTTATACAGAGTTGCGATTTAACAATTTTAGGTTTCGTTCTTAAATTTATATGTATATATATATATATATATATATATATATATATATATATAAATATATAAATATATTTTGGTCGGATTCCCTAATACGAGGATGTTTCTTTGTTTTTTTTTCTATATATATATATATATATATATATATATATATATATATATACATATGTGTGTGTGTGTGTGTGTTGAGGTGGGTTTTCAGGTGTTTATCCGTGTGGTTTGAGTGTTGTTAGCACGACGTTTCGATGATCTCTCTGTCATCTTCATCTGGTGATGACCCACCTCAACATATCACACCCGCGAAAACCTTAAACTTAACATACATACATATATATATATATATATATATATATAGTCAATCGACTATTAGAATTTGAAGTATAATTTGTATCTTTCATGTTGACGTTTCAACGTCCGCATAATCCGATCCAGTAAAACGCTCGATATAAACTTAAAATATTATTTAAATTGAACATAAACCACGAAAGTATATATATATATATATATATATATATATATATATATATATATATATATATTATATAGGAGGATGATGCTTTTGGTTTTATTACGCGTGAAATATGTAATAATCCACCCCACCGATATTGTTCTTTTGTACGATATGATGGGGTAAATGTATGCGGATTGTCGTAATAGTTTTATGAAAGGACCCACAGGATTTATGCTGATAATGACAACAAAAGAACGGGGGCTCTATGTATGGTAGACAATAGAATAGATGCGCGCATGCACAATTTATTATCTCCTTACGATGTGCAGAGGAGAATTTTTTACTTAAAAAAGGGAATATTTTTAAGTGTCCGATCCGCCATTAATAAGCAATATGCGAAATTATACGGTAATAAATTCGTACCTTTTCTTTTTTTTTTTGAGGGGGATAATGCCGCGATTTATTATCTCTTATTATGTGCGCGCTGTATGTAATACAGCAATTACCATCCAACTTTTAACAAAAGTCTTATTTGTCAATACGAAGAAGCGTAAAGCTTTTGGTAAAATTTCGTACACCGAAAGTGGGCCGTTTTTTGCTTTTTTCAATTTTTTTTTTTTTAATGAAAAATATTGCTAAAACATTCAAACAAATACAGAAAACATCTTTTGTTTGAAAGTACTTCTCATAAAATCAATATTTTTCGAGAAAAGAAATTATTCAATTTTTTTCATTTTTGGTTTATAATTATAAAACGCTAACAGTTACAACAAATTTTTGTTAATAATAATTGTAGACAATGCCAAAATGAACAACTCATAAAGAATAAGTTTTTTTCGAAATCTCTTTAGTTTTTGAGTAAATCGACTATTACAATTTGACGTATAATTTTTATCTTTCATTGACGTTTCAACGTCCGCATAATCAGATCCCGCAAAACGCTTAAAATATTTAAATTGAAAATAAACCATGAAAGTATAAATATAAATAACTATTTTAACATCAAAATCGGAGAAAGTGACGTCACTATTTTTTACGAATTTAAGAATTTCTGGAGTTTTAACGAAACCCAAACAAGACACGTTCGGCATCGAATAGCTCTAGCTCGTTTAAAAATTTTAAGATCCCACAAAAACGGATCATATTCTTATGGTCCGATAATTGGAGAGTTTAAAAAAAATTCAAAAAGTTTCGAAACGTTTTGTTGCTATTTTTTACGAATTTAAGAAATTCTCGATTTTTAACGCTATTAAAAAATTCGCGTTTGTCTTCGGAGAGTTCTAACTCTCTTAAAAATTATAAACTCGATTAAAACGGAGTTTATTCTTGAAGTGCGATGATTTAAGAGTTCAACAAAAAAATTTCAGAATTTTTGGCGGTGTTTAATATTTTTTTTAGGAATTTAGGAAATTCGCGACTTTTAACTCCAGGAAAAAATGCACGTTTAGCTTCGAAGAATTCTAAAACGTTTAAAAATTACAAACTCGATTCAAACTGAGTTAATTCTTGAAGTGCGATGATTTAAGAGTTAAAGGTAATTTTTTCAGAATTTTTTGCCGGTGTTTAATATTTTTTAGGAATTTCGGAAATTCGCGACTTTCAACGCCACGAAAAAAATGCACGTTTAACTTCGAAGAGCTCTAACACGTTTAGAAATTATAAACTCGATCAAAGCGGAGTGAATTCTTGAAGTGCGATGATTTAAGAGTTGAACGCAATTTTTTCAGAATTTTTTGCCGGTGTTTAATATTTTTTTACGAATTTAAGAAATTCTCGATTTTTAACGTAACTGAAAAAATACGCGTTTGTCTTCAAACAGCTCTGACACCTAAGAAACTGATTATATTCTTAAATTTCGATAATACGAGAGCTCAGAAAAAATATTCAGATGTTTTTAAAGCTTTTTACAATTTTTTACGAATTTAAGAAATTCTCGATTTTTGACGCAACTAAAAAATTCGCGTTTGTCTTCGGAGAGTTCTAACTCTCTTAAAAATTATAAACTCGACTAAAACGGAGTTTATTCTTGAAGTGCGATGATTTAAGAGTTGAAGGTAATTTTTTCAGAATTTTTTGGCGGTGTTTAATATTTTTTTACGAATTTAAGAATTTCTCAAACTTTAACGCAACTAAAAAATGCACGTTTGGCTTCCAATAGCTCTAACTCGTTCAAAAATTATAAACTCGATTGACACGGAGTTCAGTCTTGAAGTGCGATGTTTAAGAATTGAAGATAATTTTTTCAGAATTTTTTGGCGGTGTTTAATATTTTTTTGCGAATTTAAGAAATTCACGATTTTTAACGTAACTGAAAAATACGCGTTTGTCTTCAAACAGCTCTGACTCATTCTAAAACTCCAAACACTTAAGAAACCGATTATATTCTTAAATTTTAATAATATGAGGGGCCAGAAAAAAATATTCAGATGTTTTTTAAGCTTTTTGCTGTTTTTTTACGAATTTAAGAAATTCTCGATTTTTGACGCAACTAAAAAATTCGCGTTTGTCTTCGGAGAGTTCTAACTCTCTTAAAAATTATAAACTCGACTAAAACGGAGTTTATTCTTGAAGTGCGATGATTTAAGAGTTGAAGGTAATTTTTTCAGAATTTTTTGGCGGTGTTTAATATTTTTTTACAAATTTAAGAAATTCTCGATTTTTAACGTAACTGAAAAAATACGCGTTTGTCTTCAAACAGCTCTGACTCATTCTAAAACACCAAACACTTAAGAAACTGATTATATTCTTAAATTTGGATAATATGAGAGCTTAGAAAAAAATATTCAGATGTTTTTAAAGCTTTTTACTATTTTCTGCGAATTTAAGAAATTCTCGATTTTTGAAAAATATGCGTTCGTTTTCAAATATCTCTAACTCACTCTAAAACTACAAACACTTAATAAACTGATTATATTCTTAAATTTAGATAATATTAGAGCTCAGAAAACAATATTCAGATGTTTTTAAAGCTTTTTACTATTTTTTACGAATTTAAGAAATTCTCTATTTTTGAAAAATACGCGTTCGTCTTCAAAAATCTCTAACTCACTCTAAAACTACAAACACTAGAGAAACTGATTATATTCTTAAATTTCGATAATACGAGAGCTCAGAAAAAAATATTCAGATTTTTTTAAAGCATTTTACTATTTTTTACGAATTTAAGAAATTCTCGATTTTTAACGCTATTAAAAAATTCGCGTTTGTCTTCGGAGAGTTTTAACTCGCTTAAAAATTATAAACTCGACTAAAACGTAGTTTATTCTTGAAATGCGATGATTTAAGAGCTGAAGATTAATTTTTTCAGAATTTTATGGTGGTGTTTGATATTTTTTACGAATTTAGAAAATTCGCGATTTTTAACGCAACTGAAAAATGCACTTCGAAGAGCTCGAAGTCGTTTAAAAATTATAAACTGGATTAAAACGGAGCTCATTATTGAAGTGCGATGATTTAAGAGTTGATCGAAATTTTTTCAGAATTTTTTAACGGTGTTTAATATTTTTTTTCGAATTTAGGAATTTCTCGATTTTTTAACGCAACTGAAAAAAAACACGTTTGTCTTCAAATAGTTCTAACTCATTCTAAAATTACAAACACTTAAGAAACTGATTATATTCTTAAATTTATATAATATAAGAGCTCAGAAAAAAATATTCAGATTTCTTTTAAGCTTTTTACTATTTTCTATGAATTAAAAAAAAAATCCATTTTTAGCGCAACCGAATATTACGCGTTTGTCTTCAAACAGCTCTAACTCGTCATAAAACTAGAATCGCTTTAGAAACTGGTTATGTTCTTAAATTTAGATAATAGGAGAGCTCAAAAAATATATGTTCAAATTTTTTTGAAGTTTTTTACAATTTCTACGATTTTTAAAAAATTTCTATTTTTATCGCAACTAAAAAATACGCTCTAACTCATTCTAAAACTAGAAACGCTTAAGAAACTGATTGTATTCAGATAATATTAGAACTTTTTTTAAGCTTGAACTATTTTTTTAACGAATTTAAGAATTTCTCAATTTTTTACGCGACTGAAAAATGCACATTTGGTTTATTCATAAAGTGCGATGATTAAAGGGTTGGCTATAATTTTTCCAGAATTTTTTGACGACATTTAATATTTTTTTACGAATTTAAGAAATTCACGATTTTTAATGCAACTAAAAAATACACGTTCGGCTTCGAATAGCTCTAACTTATTTTAAAACTTTAAGCTGTTAAGAAACTGATTATATTCTTAAATTTTGATAATAGAAGAGCTCATAAAAAAATATCCAGAATTTTTTAAGCTCTAACTATTTTTTTAACGAATTTAAGAATTTCTCAATTTTTACGCGACTGAAAAATGCACATTTGGTTTCGAAGAGCTCCAACTCGTTTAAAAATTATAAAGTCGACTAAAACAGAGTTTATTCGTGAAGTGCGATGATTTAAGGGTTCGAGATCATTTTTCCAGAATTTTTTGACGGCATTTAATATTTTTTTACGAATTTAGGAAATTCTTGATTTTTACGCAACTGAAAAATTTACGTTTGACTTCGTAGAGCTCTGACACGTATAAAAATTGTTAACTCTGTTAAAACGGAGTTTATTCTTGAAGAGCTATGATTTAAGAGTTGAAGACATTTTTTTCTGATTTTTTTTTTACGGATTTTACTTTTTTATACGAATTTAAGAAATTCTCGATTTTTGACGCAACTGTAAAATGCACGAGTTCCAACTCTAGTTAACTTTAGTAAAATTTGTTGGAAACTTTCTAGATACGTACGTAGCTGTAAAACAAACAAAAAATCTCCAAACAAGTATAACCAATTTTTCTGGAATTTTTATTAAAAAATTGATGTTTTTAAAAAATGTTTTTGGACTAAATTTCTCGATGAATTTTAATAAAATTTACTGGAAACTTTCTAGATACGTGTGTAGCCGTAAAACAAACAAAAAAAAATCTCCAAACAGGTATAACCAATTTTCCTGGAATTTTTATTAAAAAATTAATGTTTAAAAAAATGTTTTTAGACTAAATTTCTTTAATTTTCTCGATGAATTTTAATAAAATTTACTGAAAACTTTCTAGATACGTGTGTAGCTGTAAAACAAAAGAAAAAATCTCCAAACAGGTATAACCAATTTTTCTGGAATTTTTATTAAAAAATTGATGTTTTAAAAAAAAAGTTTTTGGACTAAATTTCTTTAATTTCCTCAAGGACTTGGTAACTTTCTAGTTATAAAACATGTTAAAGATAAGTTTATATAAAATTAAATTGGCGTGAAATTAAAAAAAAAATTACAGATTTTTTTTAAATCCAATTTATTAATCATAATAATTTTTCAACAACAAAAATCATTAAAAATTCACAACTATTAAAATAACAGGGAAGTTATTACGCACTCTAAATAAGATAACAAAGTCGGGATATTCTTTACGCAATTTACATATAAAACAAGGTGGAAAATGAAAAGATTCCCAACTCTTCAGTCTCTTTATTACATGGAAGTAATACAGTCAAACGTATCAACTAAAAATACTATTCACTAAAGTAGCTGTGTATGTAATGTATGTAAAAAAAATATTTTGTTAGTCATGCATTGTTCTATCACATTATCGCGTAAAATTCAACAGAAACATCGTTGGTAAATCATAAAGCACATTTATTAACATGGTGGATCATTCGATTTCTTTTTTTTAATATAAACGACTGTTATTATTTATATATATTTACAACATAATATAACAGTGGAAACAATTATTCTTTAAGTACTCAACTCGTTGTATATATCGTTTAAAGACTAGAAAAAAATATGAAAGTGATCAACATTTCTGTAATAAAGGCACTTTTACATTATTTAAAAAAAAAAACAAAAACAAAGGAAGAAGTTAAACAACTTATCACACGTAATCAATCACAAAACTTAAATAACTTGCTTAAAAATTGTTCAAATTGAGAGGTACTCTTTGTACTATTTTATAAGAATTTGGACCCTCGACGCGCGTATCTATATATAAAAAAAGTTTTTACATATGCGGGAAATATGTAACGGTAGGCTTTCGGGGGAGATTTTACGGGTCGAAATGTTTCGGTTTGTCAAAAAGCAGCACACGCCATTCAACAAAGACTAGTACGTCGCCTAATAATATAAAAATATTGCTTTTTTATCACAAATATCATAAGATCTGTTACGTTTTGATTTTTAAAAGTAGATTGGTTCTATGAATGAGCAGTCTTTATCGGTGCAGATGACTTTCGTGTGGTGCGGGGGCAGCGCGCCCTGCAGCCTTGAATACTGAGATCGGTTTTCGAAGTAGCTGCCGACGCCGTCCGGCAGCTTGGCCGTCTGATATTTCCATCCTCCCATGATATTCGAACCGAGGTTGAGCAGATTCCTGCCCGCGTGCCGGATCGTCTTCCTCGCGGCCCTCTTCGTCGCCGTCGCCTCCTCCTCCCCGTCATCGCTCCTCCTGTTCTTCGCCACCTCCGCCGACTTGTGCTGGAGCGCGTTCAGCACCAGCGTCTCGAAGCTGCTCCTCGTGAGGATGTGCTGGTAGGAGACGGAGTCGGGGGACATCGAGGATATCCCGCTCTCCATGGAGTAGTAGGACGAGGCGCCCGAGGAGGAGGCGATCGACGAGGAGCTCGAGCTCTTCGGGAGGCCGCACGAGAACAGGCCTTCCGGCTCGAGGCCGGACAGCGCCAGTGCCACCTGTAGGGCCATCCTTGGAAATTTCCTGCAACACGCGATGATTAAGCACTGATTGTACGGAGATTGCGCGGTCTTATCTTAAACCGAAATATTCCGTTAGTGATTGCGTTCGAAAAAAAAATCGCTGCTTATCAATAAGTGGCGACGCGATACATATGATTATTTGGAAGTCGTCTACGTGCATTGTTTAATCAGATTAAAGTTGAAATATTGAAATATACGCCGTCACTGGCGTAACAATACCGACACAGAAAATTTCTCATAATCGAGACCTAAAACAATATTTTTTTTTTTAAGTAAAACAATGCAACGATTTACTCAAAACTGATTCTACTTTAAAATCCAATCAAAATCCAAAAACACCCCTTCGCCAGATTTCGCAATAATCACCGCTAAACAGAGTGTGTGTTCAGGTTGAATTCGCCCGTTTCTGTGGTGTAAAAAAAATATAAAAACAATCGCAGCAGAGTTGCAACTTTCAAAATTTACTCAAAACTGATTCTACTTTAAAATCCAATCAAAATCCAAAAACACCCCTTCGCCAGATTTCGCAATAATCACCGCTAAACAGAGTGTGTGTTCAGGTTGAATTCGCCCGTTTCTGTGGTGTAAAAAAAATATAAAAACAATCGCAGCAGAGTTGCAATTTTCAAAATTTACTCAAAACTGATTCTGCTTTAAAATCCAAAAACACCCCTTCGCCAGATTTCGCAATAATCACCCCTAAACAGAGTGTGTGTTCAGGTTGAATTCGCCCGCGTTTCTGTGGTGTAAAAAAAATATAAAAACAATCGCAGCAGAGTTGCAACTTTCAAAATTTACTCAAAACTGATTCTACTTTAAAATCCAATCAAAATCCAAAAACACCCCTTCGCCAGATTTCGCAATAATCACCGCTAAACAGAGTGTGTGTTCAGGTTGAATTCGCCCGTTTCTGTGGTGTAAAAAAAATATAAAAACAATCGCAGCAGAGTTGCAACTTTCAAAATTTACTCAAAACTGATTCTACTTTAAAATCCAATCAAAATGCAAAAACACCCCTTCGCCAGATTTCGCAATAATCACCGCTAAACAGAGTGTGTGTTCAGGTTGAATTCGCCCGCGTTTCTGTGGTGTAAAAAAAATATAAAAACAATCGCAGCAGAGTTGCAATTTTCAAAATTTACTCAAAACTGATTCTGCTTTAAAATCCAAAAACACCCCTTCGCCAGATTTCGCAATAATCACCCCTAAACAGAGTGTGTGTTCAGGTTGAATTCGCCCGCGTTTCTGTGGTGTAAAAAAAATATAAAAACAATCGCAGCAGAGTTGCAACTTTCAAAATTTACTCAAAACTGATTCTGCTTTAAAATCCAATCAAAATCCAAAAACACCCCTTCGCCGGATTTCGCAATAATCACCCCTAAACAGAGTGTGTGTTCAGGTTGAATTCGCCCGTTTCTGTGGTGTAAAAAAATATAAAAACAATCGCTGCAGAGTTGCAACTTTCAAAATTTACTCAAAACTGATTGTACTTTAAAATCCAATCAAAATCCAAAAACACCCCTTCGCCAGATTTCGCAATAATCACCCCTAAACAGAGTGTGTGTTCAGGTTGAATTCGCCCGCGTTTCTGTGGTGTAAAAAAAATATAAAAACAATCGCAGCAGAGTTGCAATTTTCAAAATTTACTCAAAACTGATTCTGCTTTAAAATCCAAAAACACCCCTTCGCCAGATTTCGCAATAATCACCCCTAAACAGAGTGTGTGTTCAGGTTGAATTCGCCCGCGTTTCTGTGGTGTAAAAAAAATATAAAAACAATCGCAGCAGAGTTGCAACTTTCAAAATTTACTCAAAACTGATTCTACTTTAAAATCCAATCAAAATCCAAAAACACCCCTTCGCCAGATTTCGCAATAATCACCGCTAAACAGAGTGTGTGTTCAGGTTGAATTCGCCCGTTTCTGTGGTGTAAAAAAAATATAAAAACAATCGCAGCAGAGTTGCAACTTTCAAAATTTACTCAAAACTGATTCTACTTTAAAATCCAATCAAAATCCAAAAACACCCCTTCGCCAGATTTCGCAATAATCACCCCTAAACAGAGTGTGTGTTCAGGTTGAATTCGCCCGTTTCTGTGGTGTAAAAAAAATATAAAAACAATCGCAGCAGAGTTGCAACTTTCAAAATTTACTCAAAACTGATTCTACTTTAAAATCCAATCAAAATCCAAAAACACCCCTTCGCCAGATTTCGCAATAATCACCCCTAAACAGAGTGTGTGTTCAGGTTGAATTCGCCCGCGTTTCTGTGGTGTAAAAAAAATATAAAAACAATCGCAGCAGAGTTGCAACTTTCAAAATTTACTCAAAACTGATTCTGCTTTAACATCCAATCAAAATCCAAAAACACCCCTTCGCCAGATTTCGCAATAATCACCCCTAAACAGAGTGTGTGTTCAGGTTGAATTCGCCCGCGTTTCTGTGGTGTAAAAAAAATATAAAAACAATCGCAGCAGAGTTGCAACTTTCAAAATTTACTCAAAACTGATTCTACTTTAAAATCCAATCAAAATCTAAAAACACCCCTTCGCCAGATTTCGCAATAATCACCCCTAAACAGAGTGTGTGTTCAGGTTGAATTCGCCCGCGTTTCGCTGGTGTAAAAAAAATATAAAAACATCCCAGATTTTGAAATTATTTTTTTCGCGCCAAATTTACCGCCGACGCGCTCCCGAACAAATGAAACGCAATTACCCGTCCGAAAGTTTCCAAGGGCGACAGATGACCCTCTCGCGTTTATCATCCCTCGCAAAACCCGACGACCTTGAACCGGCGCTCTTATCGCTAAACTTCATTAAAAAAAAAATAAACACATTCATCACTTATCTACGTAAAACTCATTACTACGCGTCGGTAAATTTCTTCGGCCATTAGGGCGAATATTTCGCGGTGAAAGCGCGTATAGGGCACGTAGAAAAATGAACTTATCGAGCGCCGCGGAATTTTGACCCAATTGCCGACGTCTATTCCCGTTTTAAACGGATCACTCGTTTAGTATTCACGGCTGGCTCGATTCGACTGCAACGGTAAACAAAAATAAGACCGCATAATTAACATTGGCACTCGTAGATAACCAAAAAACCATTTTTTCGTTTGCCCGTGTGTGCGTGTGTCTGTGTGCACGGCGAAAAATCCAGTGGGAGTGTGCGAGGACGTAAAAATTCGTCGCGTTTCGCCCGTAACGGTAGCGTTTGTTTTTTGCGGAATGATCGTGCGGTACTTACGCGTTTCCTTTCTCCGAAACTCGAGTCCGTTCCCTGAATCCTGCAGCTGTTTCTTGGAGGGAATGATAATGCTTCGCGACGAAACGACAAGGGCACCACAAGTGATCAACTTCTCCTCTACAGTGTTGCCGGTGCGCGCGGCCTAAAATAACTCGACAGTTATAAATGCAAATCATTCGCACTCCACTTATCTACAAATCGATCACATTTGAACAAAAAAAAAAAAAAAACTCATCGAGTAATTAAACACCAGGCGTTTACAGCCTTAACCGTGTAAAAGTAACGATTGCGGCGGAACTAATCCGTTCGGGAAGTGCGGCAATGATGGCGGCAACACGTGTTGCCATTCTGGTTCACACGCGAATACACAATCGTATTCTTAAATCGTCATGTTTTATTAAATTTTCTATAGCTTATTGCGTAATAACACCCGTGTGTACTAATTGTGTGGAAATTATCCGTTAAACGCTCAATTTTATTTTTGCGGTGACACGCAAACACGCCGGAATTGCGTGGTGGTGTGAATCGGGCTTTACGCAACAAGTGGTTCGTATAACCGCTATAGCTTCCACCGCTCTCCGCTAGATGCGCTAACGCAAAAATTAGTTCATATAACCACAACGGCTTTCACCGCTCTCCACTAGGTAACGCCTGCGCAATAACTGGTTCGTATAACTGCTGTAGCTTTCGCCACTCTCCACCAGATGGCGATGCCATGCAGGCACCTGCAACTAATACAGTTAAGTCCGTCACTTGGATGAGCTTTTTTACAGCGACCTTTATTCCTTTCGTTGCTTTAGTACGCGCATTTGACACTTGATGTCGCAGTTGTTAACTAGCCAATGGGAATTGATTACAAACAACGATTAATCAATTTAAGAATTCCTGGTTTTTTTAAGCGCACGTAAACTTTACTATTATTTAATTCGATGATTAAAGGCGTGACGGGTATTTATTGTATATGCAACCTTAGTTGCACGTATTGTAATTCCACGAAAAGTCGCAAAGACTGCGAAATCCATGCGAACGGAGCTAAATTTCTTGAAAATTTGTAATTATTTTGGAACTCAAAAAAAAATATAAAAACAATTGCCATCGACGTAAAACTTTCCAAATTTACTCAAAATACATTCAGGATATAATCCTGTGAAAAACCGCAAACACCCCCTCAATGGATTTTGAGGAAAATCCATGCGAACGCAGTTTTAACTTCTTGAAAATTTGTAATTATTTTGGAACTCAAAAAAAAATATAAAAATAGTTGCTGTCGACTTGAAATTTTCCAAATTTACTCAAAATCCATTCAGGATTATAATCCCGTGAAAAACCGCAAACACCCCCTCAATGGATTTTGAGGAAAATCCATGCGAACGCAGTTTTAACTTCTTGAAAATTTGTAATTATTTTGTAACTCAAAAAATATATAAAAACAGTTGCCGTCGACTTGAAATTTTCCAAATTTACTCAAAATCCATTCAGGATTATAATTCCGTGAAAAACCGCAAACACCCCCTCAATGGATTTTGACGAAAATCCATGCGAATGCAGTTTAACTTCTTGAAAATTTGTAATTATTTTGGAACTAAAAAAAAAATATAAAAACAATTGCCAGCGACTTGAAACTTTCCAAATTTATTCAAAATCCATTCAGGATTATAATTCCGTGAACAATTGCAAAGACCCCCTCAATGGATTTTGAGGAAAATCCATGCGAACGCAGTTTAACTTCTTGAAAATTTGTAATTATTTTGTAACTCAAAAAATAAATATAAAAACAGTTGCCGTCGACTTGAAACTTTCCAAATTTACTCAAAATCCATTCAGGATTATAATTCCGTGAAAACCGCACACACCCCCTCAATGGATTTTGAGGAAAATCCATGCGAACGCAGTTTAACTTCTTGAAAATTTGTTATTATTTTGGAACTCAAAAAAAATATAAAAACAATTGCTATCGACTTAAAACTTTCCAAATTTACTCAAAATCCATTCAGGATTATAATTCCGTGAAAAACCGCACACACCCCCTCAATGGATTTTGAGGAAAATCCATGCGAACGCAACTTAACTTCTTAAAAATTTGTAATTATTTTGCAACTCAAAAAAAAAATATAAAAACAGTTGCCGTCGACTTGAAACTTTCCAAATTTACTCAAAATCCATTCAGGATTATAATTCCGTGAAAAACCGCAAACACCCCTTCAATGGATTTTGAGGAAAATCCATGCGAACGCAGTTTAACTTCTTGAAAATTTGTTATTATTTTGGAACTCAAAAAAAATATAAAAACAATTGCCATCGACGTAAAACTTTCCAAATTTACTCAAAATACATTCAGGATATAATCCTGTGAAAAACCGCAAACACCCCCTCAATGGATTTTGAGGAAAATCCATGCGAACGCAGTTTAACTTCTTGAAAATTTGTAATTATTTTGGAACTAAAAAAAAAATATAAAAACAACTGCCAGCGACTTGAAACTTTCCAAATTTATTCAAAATCCATTCAGGATTATAATTCCGTGAAAAACCGCAAACATCCCCTCAATGGATTTTGAGGAAAATCCATGCGAACTCAGTTTAACTTCTTGAAAATTTGTAATTATTTTGTAACTCAAAAAATAAATATAAAAACAGTTGCCGTTGACTTGCAACTTTCCAAATTTACTCAAAATCCATTCAGGATTATAATTCCGTGAAAAACCGCAAACATCCCCTCAATGGATTTTGAGGAAAATCCATGCGAACGCAGTTTAACTTCTTGAAAATTTGTAATTATTTTAGAACTCAAAAAAAAAAATATAAAAACAGTTGCCGTCGACTTGAAACTTTCCAAATTTACTCAAAATACATTCAGGATTATAATTCCGTGAAAAACCGCAAACACCCCCTCAATGGATTTTGAGGAAAATCCATGCGAACGCAGTTTAACTTCTTGAAAATTTGTAATTATTTTTGACCTTGAAAAAATATGTAAAAACAGTTGCCGTCGACTTGAAATTTTCCAAATTTACTCAAAATCCATTCAGGATTATAATTCCGTGAAAAACCGCAAACACCCCCTCAATGGATTTTGAGGAAAATCCATGCGAACGCAGTTTAACTTCTTGAAAATTTGTAATTATTTTGCAACTCAAAAAAAATATAAAAACAGTTGCCGTCGACTTGAAATTTTCCAAATTTACTCAAAATCCATTCAGGATTATAATTCCGTGAAAAACCGCAAACACCCCCTCAATGGATTTTGAGGAAAATCCATGCGAAAGCAGTTTAACTTCTTGAAAATTTGTAATTATTTCTGAACTAAAAAAAAAATATAAAAACAGTTGCCGACGACTTGAAACTTTCCAAATTTACTCAAAATCCATTCAGGATTATAATTCCGTGAAAAACCGCAAACACCCCCTCAATGGATTTTGAGGAAAATCCATGCGAAAGCAGTTTAACTTCTTGAAAATTTGTAATTATTTCTGAACTAAAAAAAAAATATAAAAACAGTTGCCGTCGACTTGAAACTTTCCAAATTTACTCAAAATCCATTCAGGATTATAATTCCGTGAAAAACCGCAAACACCCCCTCAAAGGATTTTGAGGAAAATCCATGCGAACGCACTTTAACTTCTTGAAAATTTGTAATTATTCTGGAACTCAAAAATAAATATAAAAACAGTTGCCGTCGACTTGAAACTTTCCAAATTTACTCAAAATCCATTCAGGATTATAATTCCGTGAAAAACCGCAAACATCCCCTCAATGGATTTTGAGGAAAATCCATGCGAACTCAGTTTAACTTCTTGAAAATTTGTAATTATTTTGTAACTCAAAAAATAAATATAAAAACAGTTGCCGTTGACTTGCAACTTTCCAAATTTACTCAAAATCCATTCAGGATTATAATTCCGTGAAAAACCGCAAACACCCCTTCAATGGATTTTGAGGAAAATCCATGCGAACGCAGTTTAACTTCTTGAAAATTTGTAATTATTTTAGAACTCAAAAAAAAAATATAAAAACAGTTGCCGTCGACTTGAAACTTTCCAAATTTACTCAAAATCCATTCAGGATTATAATTCCGTGAAAAACCGCAAACATCCCCTCAATGGATTTTGAGGAAAATCCATGCGAACTCAGTTTAACTTCTTGAAAATTTGTAATTATTTTGTAACTCAAAAAATAAATATAAAAACAGTTGCCGTTGACTTGCAACTTTCCAAATTTACTCAAAATCCATTCAGGATTATAATTCCGTGAAAAACCGCAAACATCCCCTCAATGGATTTTGAGGAAAATCCATGCGAACGCAGTTTAACTTCTTGAAAATTTGTAATTATTTTAGAACTCAAAAAAAAAAATATAAAAACAGTTGCCGTCGACTTGAAACTTTCCAAATTTACTCAAAATCCATTCAGGATTATAATTCCGTGAAAAAACGCAAACACCCCCTCAATGGACTTTGAGGAAAATCCATGCGAAAGCAGTTTAACTTCTTGAAAATTTGTAATTATTTCTGAACTAAAAAAAAAATATAAAAACAGTTGCCGACGACTTGAAATTTTCCAAATTTACTCAAAATCCATTCAGGATTATAATTCCGTGAAAAACCGCAAACACCCCTTCAATGGATTTTGAGGAAAATCCATGCGAACGCAGTTTAACTTCTTGAAAATTTGTAATTATTTTAGAACTCAAAAAAAAAAATATAAAAACAGTTGCCGTCGACTTGAAACTTTCCAAATTTACTCAAAATCCATTCAGGATTATAATTCCGTGAAAAACCGCAAACACCCCTTCAATGGATTTTGAGGAAAATCCATGCGAACGCAGTTTAACTTCTTAAAAATTTGTAATTATTTACGAACTCAAAAAAAATTATAAAAACAGTTACCGTCGACTTGAAATTTTCAAAATTTACTCAAAATCCATTCAGGATTATAATTCCGTGAAAAACCGCAAACACCCCTTCAATGGATTTTGAGGAAAATCAATGCGAACGCAGTTTAACTTCTTGAAAAATTGTAATTATTCTGGAACTCAAAAAAAAATATAAAAACAGTTGCCGTCGACTTGAAATTTTCCAAATTTACTCAAAATCCATTCAGGATTATAATTCCGTAAAAAACCGCAAACACCCCTTCAATGGATTTTGAGGAAAATCCATGCGAACGCAGTTTAACTTCTTGAAAATTTGTAATTATTTCTGAACTAAAAAAAAATATAAAAACAGTTGCCGTCGACTTGAAACTTTCCAAATTTACTCAAAATCCATTCAGGATTATAATTCCGTGAAAAACCGCAAACACCCCCTCAAAGGATTTTGAGGAAAATCCATGCGAACGCACTTTAACTTCTTGAAAATTTGTAATTATTCTGGAACTCAAAAATAAATATAAAAACAGTTGCCGTCGACTTGAAACTTTCCAAATTCACTCAAAATCCATTCAGGATTATAATTCCGTGAAAAACCGCAAACACCCCCTCAATGGATTTTGAGGAAAATCCATGCGAACGCACTTTAACTTCTTGAAAATTTGTTATTATTTTGGAACTCAAAAAAAAAATATAAAAACAGTTACCGACGACTTGAAACTTTCCAAAATTACTCAAAATCCATTCAGGATTATAATTCCGTGAAAACCGCAAACACCCCCTCAATGGATTTTGAGGAAAATCCATGCGAACGCAGTTTAACTTCTTGAAAATTTGTAATTATTTTGGAACTAAAAAAAAAATATAAAAACAGTTGCCGTCGACTTAAAACTTTCCCAATTCACTCAAAATCCATTCAGGATTATAATTCCGTGAAAAACGCAAACACCCCCTCAATGGATTTTGAGGAAAATCCATGCGAACGCAGTTTTAACTTCTTGAAAATTTGTAATTATTTTGGAACTCAAAAAAAAATATAAAAACAATTGCCATCGACTTGAAATTTTCCAAATTTACTCAAAATCTATTCAGGATTATAATTCCGTGAAAAACCGCAAACACCCCCTCAATGGATTTTGAGGAAAATCCATGCGAACGCAGTTTAAACTTCTTAAAAATTTGTAATTATTTTGGAACTTAAAAAAAATATAAAAACAGTAGCCATCGACTTGAAACTTTCCAAATTTACTCAAAATCCATTCGGGATTATAATTCCGTGAAAAACCGCAAACACCCCCTCAATGGATTTTGAGGAAAATCCATGCGAACGCAGTTTAACTTCTTGAAAATTTGTTATTATTTTGGAACTCAAAAAAAAATATAAAAACAATTGCCATCGACTTGAAATTTTCCAAATTTACTCAAAATCTATTCAGGATTATAATTCCGTGAAAAACCGCAAACACCCCCTCAATGTATTTTGAGGTAAATCCATGCGAACGGAGTTTAATTTCTTGAAAATTTGTAATTATTTTGGAACTCAAAAAAAAAAAATAAAAACAATTGCCATCGACTTGAAATTTTCCAAATTTACTCAAAATCCATTCAGGATTATAATTCCGTGAAAACCGTAAACACCCCCTCAATGGATTTTGAGGAAAATCCATGCGAAGGCAGTTTTAACTTCTTGAAAATTTGTAATTATTTTGGAACTCAAAAAAAAATATAAAAACAATTGCCATCGACTTGAAATTTTCCAAATTTACTCAAAATCCATTCGGGATTATAATTCCGTGAAAAACCGCAAACACCCCCTCAATGGATTTTGAGGAAAATCCATGCGAACGCAGTTTAACTTCTTGAAAATTTGTTATTATTTTGGAACTCAAAAAAAAATATAAAAACAATTGCCATCGACTTGAAATTTTCCAAATTTACTCAAAATCCATTCAGGATTATAATTCCGTGAAAACCGTAAACACCCCCTCAATGGATTTTGAGGAAAATCCATGCGAACGCAGTTTAAACTTCTTAAAAATTTGCAATTATTTTGGAACTTAAAAAAAATATAAAAACAGTAGCCATCGACTTGAAACTTTCCAAATTTACTCAAAATCCATTCGGGATTATAATTCCGTGAAAAACCGCAAACACCCCCTCAATGGATTTTGAGGAAAATCCATGCGAAGGCAGTTTTAACTTCTTGAAAATTTGTAATTATTTTGGAACTCAAAAAAAAATATAAAAACAATTGCCATCGACTTGAAATTTTCCAAATTTACTCAAAATCTATTCAGGATTATAATTCCGTGAAAAACCGCAAACACCCCCTCAATGTATTTTGAGGTAAATCCATGCGAACGGAGTTTAATTTCTTGAAAATTTGTAATTATTTTGGAACTCAAAAAAAAAAATAAAAACAATTGCCATCGACTTGAAATTTTCCAAATTTACTCAAAATCCATTCAGGATTATAATTCCGTGAAAACCGTAAACACCCCCTCAATGGATTTTGAGGAAAATCCATGCGAACGCAGTTTAAACTTCTTAAAAATTTGCAATTATTTTGGAACTTAAAAAAAATATAAAAACAGTAGCCATCGACTTGAAACTTTCCAAATTTACTCAAAATCCATTCGGGATTATAATTCCGTGAAAAACCGCAAACACCCCCTCAATGTATTTTGAGGTAAATCCATGCGAACGGAGTTTAATTTCTTGAAAATTTGTAATTATTTTGGAACTCAAAAAAAAAAATAAAAACAATTGCCATCGACTTGAAATTTTCCAAATTTACTCAAAATCCATTCAGGATTATAATTCCGTGAAAACCGTAAACACCCCCTCAATGGATTTTGAGGAAAATCCATGCGAACGCAGTTTAAACTTCTTAAAAATTTGCAATTATTTTGGAACTTAAAAAAAATATAAAAACAGTAGCCATCGACTTGAAACTTTCCAAATTTACTCAAAATCCATTCGGGATTATAATTCCGTGAAAAACCGCAAACACCCCCTCAATGGATTTTGAGGAAAATCCATGCGAAGGCAGTTTTAACTTCTTGAAAATTTGTAATTATTTTGGAACTCAAAAAAAAATATAAAAACAATTGCCATCGACTTGAAATTTTCCAAATTTACTCAAAATCTATTCAGGATTATAATTCCGTGAAAAACCGCAAACACCCCCTCAATGGATTTTGAGGAAAATCCATGCGAACGCAGTTTAAACTTCTTAAAAATTTGTAATTATTTTGGAACTTAAAAAAAATATAAAAACAGTAGCCATCGACTTGAAACTTTCCAAATTTACTCAAAATCCATTCGGGATTATAATTCCGTGAAAAACCGCAAACATCCCTTCAATGTATTTTGAGGAAAATTCATGCGAACGGAGCTGAATTTCTTGAAAATTTGTAATTATTTGCGTGGCTCAAATAAATATAAAAACAATTGCCATCGACTCGCGTTTTTTTGGAATATGTCGAATTAAAATATTTTTTCTTGTTTGCCAATAGAATAAACAAAAAATTCAGAAGACAAGAGTTGACACAAATAAGATATTGCTTGATTTCTTGTATTATTAGCGCCAGCTAGAGTTGTAAAATTTCGGTCAGTTGTGTTTATCAATGCCGGCCAATCACCGTCCCATATTTGAGTTGTTTTTTTTTCACCTCGTACATCCATTGATTTATTCCCGGACACCTATGTTCGGGCGCGCAAACTACAGCGGTAGATATAAACGAACTCTGTAAACATTAAACCAGCGTCCGCACGCTAGATGGCGCTTGATAACAGACATCTGCACCGACCGCAGTTGGGAGCTTCAGGTATCCCCCGATAGATGTCCAATTTACACTTCAACCGCTCAACACCAGATGGCGCCGCGCGTCTGTTTCCTATTTCTACATTACAATCAAATAATAACCATTCAACAATCTAGTACGAATTGAATAATGCATAACTTTTCACAAGTCCAGTTTTCACGGACATTTCGCGCGGATCGATGATATTTTTATAAGATTCGGAAAGAGGGCCGAGAGGAGGAAGAAAAAAAAAGAGTCGCCCGACCAGGTTCGCCGGAAACGGATCGATCTCACTATAAACATAAGACTATGCAGCCGTTCGCCGATTGGTGGGTTTGTCAGGGGCGGGCTTTATCTCTCCGCAGTCGTGCGCTGATTAATGGAGCCGGGCGGCCGTGCTTTGTTTAGACAAATGAACGTGTCTACACTCTGCAGAGTCCTCTACCTTCGTTTTAATAGCTAATGACTCTTTGATTTACGACCGCGCTGGTATACGAGAGAGGTATACGCCGGCCGGTTTTTCCGTGCGCGGCGGTAGCAACATTAGGGCCCATTCATTACTCAACATTTGTCCTAATAAATTAAACGTACGTTCTGAAAAAAAAAAATGCGAAAAAAAGGATAGATTCCTACCCGGCTTGTGCTGTATCAGCGCGCAAGACAAATTCCTCCATTAAAATTCGAATAGAGAACGATTCACGCTTTACAAAAAAATTGTGTCCAGTTTTTTTTTGGCCGCAACTATACATCGCGTAATTAGTTATGACTCTGAAATTTAACAAAAAAACGTGTTACATCATTTAGGTTAAAGAAATATAAAAAAATCAAATGAATTCCAAAGCTAACTAGATGAAAATAATTTTAAAACGCCAAAAAAAATTTTTTTTCCTGGATTATACAGGAATTTCGGGGCAGCTGCGGCCGCAGATCAAGCGTGCCGTAATGAATATTAAGCGTATACACATTGTGTGAGTAGGCAACACGGAGTGCACCGAAATGGACGTGGCATGTGAAATCGCGATTAGTTACGCGCGAAGAATGAATCCCGGGGGCGATGATGAAATAAATAATCGAATAAACACACTCCACCGAGTTAATGCCGACGGGCACGCGATCATGGGATGGCGATGGGGATGGGGATGGGACGGATGCGATGGTCATGGGGGGGGAGGATGTCCGGAAGTTGCGAAAAAAAAAATGTCCGCCGGGTTAATTTGGATGCGTGGGATTAAATACGCGCGCCCCTGACGGACGCATATTAATTTTTTTTTATTAGTGCTGCCCTGGTAATATACAGGGTGACCCCAAGAGTAATAGTCGATGACGTGGTTAGTGATAAAAAATTGTAAAAAAAAATAATCAATGAAAAAATTTGCTTCAAAAGCTCAGGAAACACAAACAAATAACTCATGTTTATGTTTTAGTAAAAACAATTGCCATATCTTAGATGTAAACAAAACGTCAACGGCACAAACTTAAAATGAGTTGAAGAAAATTGCATTCGACGATTTTGAAAAATTGTAAAAAAATAACCAATGAAGAAATTCGCTTCAAAAGCTCAGGAAACACAAACAAATAACACATGTTTATGTTTTAATAAAAACAATTGCCATATCTTAGATGCAAACAAAACGGCAACGGTACAAACTTAAAATGAGTTGAAGAAAATTGCATTCGACGATTTTGAAAAATTGTAAAAAAATAACCAATGAAGAAATTCGCTTCAAAAGTTCAGGAAACACAAACAAATAACACATGTTTATGTTTTAGTAAAAACAATTGCCATATCTTAGATGTAAACAAAACGGCAACGGCACAAACTTAAAATGAGTTGAAGAAAATTGCATTCGACGATTTTGAAAAATTGTAAAAAAATAACCAATGAAGAAATTGGCTTCAAAAGCTCAGGAAACACAAACAAATAACTCATGTTTATGTTTTAGTAAAACCAATTGCCATATCTTAGATGTAAACAAAACGGCAACGGCACAAACTTAAAATGAGTTGAAGAAAATTGCATTCGACGATTTTGAAAAATTGTAAAAAAATAACCAATGAAGAAATTCGCTTCAAAAGCTCAGGAAACACAAACAAATAACACATGTTTATGTTTTAATAAAAACAATTGCCATATCTTAGATGCAAACAAAACGGCAACGGTACAAACTTAAAATGAGTTGAAGAAAATTGCATTCGACGATTTTGAAAAATTGTAAAAAAATAACCAATGAAGAAATTTGCTTCAAACGCTCAGGAAACACAAACAAATAACACATGTTTATGTTTTAGTAAAAACAATTGCCATATCTTAGATGTAAACAAAACGGCAACGGTACAAACTTAAAATGAGTTGAAGAAAATTGCATTCGACGATTTTGAAAAATTGTAAAAAAATAACCAATGAAGAAATTCGCTTCAAAAGTTCAGGAAACACAAACAAATAACACATGTTTATGTTTTAGTAAAAACAATTGCCATATCTTAGATGTAAACAAAACGGCAACGGCACAAACTTAAAATGAGTTGAAGAAAATTGCATTCGACGATTTTGAAAAATTGTAAAAAAATAACCAATGAAGAAATTGGCTTCAAAAGCTCAGGAAACACAAACAAATAACTCATGTTTATGTTTTAGTAAAACCAATTGCCATATCTTAGATGTAAACAAAACGGCAACGGCACAAACTTAAAATGAGTTGAAGAAAATTGCATTCGACGATTTTGAAAAATTGTAAAAAAATAACCAATGAAGAAATTTGCTTCAAAAGCTCAGGAAACACAAACAAATAACACATGTTTATGTTTTAGTAAAAACAATTGCCATATCTTAGATGTAAACAAAACGGCAACGGCACAAACTTAAAATGAGTTGAAGAAAATTGCATTCGACGATTTTGAAAAATTGTAAAAAAATAACCAATGAAGAAATTTGCTTCAAAAGCTCAGGAAACACAAACAAATAACTCATGTTTATGTTTTAGTAAAAACAATTGCCATATCTTAGATGTAAACAAAACGGCAACGGCACAAACTTAAAATGAGTTGAAGAAAATTGCATTCGACGATTTTGAAAAATTGTAAAAAAATAACCAATGAAGAAATTGGCTTCAAAAGCTCAGGAAACATAAACAAATAACTCATGTTTATGTTTTAGTAAAAACAATTGCCATATCTTAGATGTAAACAAAACGGCAACGGTACAAACTTAAAATGAGTTGAAGAAAATTGCATTCGACGATTTTGAAAAATTATAAAGAAATAACCAATGAAGAAATTTGCTTCAAAAGCTCAGAAAACAAACAAATAACACCTGTTTATGTTTTAGTAAAAACAATTGCCATATCTTAGATGTAAACAAAACGGCAACGGCACAAACTTAAAATGAGTTGAAGAAAATTGCATTCGACTATTTAAAAAAATTGTAAAAAAATAACTAATGAAGAAATTTGGAAAACTTCAAGAAATTTGGAAAATTTGTTCACTATTCTACTCTGATTTGAAAGCTCTTTTGATTACTGCGAAAAAAACGAATTCGAGTCGCAATTGTTTTTCAGTTTTTCAGCTGTCGGTTCCGAACCAGTGAAGAAAAATTGAAAATTCGTTCACCGCTCTACTCAACTCTTCAAGATCTTTTAATTCCTGCGAAAAAAACTTTTTCGAATTTCAATTGTTTTTTAGTTTTTCAACAATTGGATTGGAAAACTTCAAGAAATTTTCTAAATTCGTCCACTACTCTACTCTGCTGTGAAAGCTCTTTTGATTACTGTGAAAAAAACGAATCCGAGTCGCAATTGTTTTTCAGTTTTTTAGCTGTAGGTTCCGAACCAATGAAGAAAAATTGAAAATTCGTTCACCGCTCTATTAGACTCTTCAAGATCTTTTAATTCCTGCGAGAAAAACGTATTCGAATTTCAATTATTTTTTTAGTTTTTTAACAATTGCATTGGAAAACTTGAAGAAATTTTGAAAATTCGTTCGCTATTCTACTCCGCGTTGAAAGCTCTTGATTACTGCAAAAAAAAACGAGTTCGAGTCGCAATTGTTTTTCAGTTTTTCAGCTGTAGGTTCCGAACCAATGAAGAAAAATTGAAAATTCGTTCACTGCTCCACTAAACTCTTCAAGATCTTTTAATTCTTGCGAAGAAAACGTTTTCGAATTTCAATTGTTTTTTTAGTTTTTCAACAATTGGATTGGAAAACTTTAAGAAATTTTAAAAATTCGTTCATTACTCTACTCTGCGTTGAAAGCTTTTTTGATTACTGCAAAAAAACGAATTCGGGTCGCAATTGTTTTTCAGTTTTTCAGCTGTAGGTTCCGAACCAATGAAGAAAAATTGAAAATTCGTTCACCGCTCTACTAAACTCTTCAAGATCTTTTAATTCCTGCGAAAAATCTCAATTGTTTTTTTAGTTTTTCAATAATTGGATTGGAAAACTTTAAGAAATTTGGAAAATTCGTTCATTACTCTACTCTGTGTTGAAAGCTCGTTTGATTACAGCAAAAAAGCGAATTCGAGTCGCAATTGTTTTTCAGTTTTTCAGCTGTAAGTTACGAACCAATGAAGAAAAAAATAAAATTTGTTCACTATTCTACTCTACTTTGAAAGCTCTTTTGATTACTGTAACAAAACGAATTCGAGTCGCAATTGTTTTTCAGTTTTTCAGTTGTAGGTTCCAAACCAGTGAAGAAAAATTGAAAATTCGTTCACCGCTCTATTAGACTCTTCAAGATCTTTTAATTCCTGCGAAAAAACGTATTCGAATTTCAATTGTTTTTTAGTTTTTTTAACAATTGGATTGGAAAACTTCAAGAAAATTTGAAAATTCGTTCACTACTCTACTCTGCGTTGAAAGCTCTTTTGATTACTGCGAGAAAACAAATCCGAGTTGCAATTGTTTTTCGGTTTTTTGCTATAAATTTGCTATATATTGAAGATATTTCGAAAATTCGTTCAAAATTTTACTCTACTTTTGAAGCTCTTTTGATTACAGCGAAAAAAACTAATTCGAGTTGCAATTGTTTTTCAGTTTTTCTGCCATAAATTCCGAACCATTGAAGCTATTTAGAAAATTCGTTCAACTTTTCAAGCGAAAACAATTCTTGGGTTTGGTAGTGATTATTTGGAAAACTATAATAAACTGAATAATTTAGTAATGGATGGATAGAAGTCTGCACTTGTTTCGGGTGCTTTTTCTATCAATTCTATGACCAATTAAGTACCTACACAATTTTTTGGGTGATTTAAAAAAATTAATTCTAGCATTGTATCAAAAAAAAATAAACATCCCTATCAAGTTCATCACTTGCTTGATTAATTTACTTTCGGTAAATAATTTCTTACATACAAGATCTTTATTCAGACAATACATTTAGAAAAATTCAAAATGAACATGAATTAAAAAAAAATGTTTAAGTCTATCGACCATCGGTCTTTCTGCAGAAATTTCTTATTTACTCTCCTCCAAAGTACGAATTGGTCGTTTAAATAGTTTTTGTAAGGGGACGGTATTTATTTCCAATTACAAACAAAAGACGAACGATAGTTGTCGCATTGTTATTTAAATCCTGATCGCGAGCGGAATAAAATTTGAATCGGTGAGCTTTTCGGAAGCAACAGTTGCCGTCGATGGTAATTTCCATGAATTATGGCCCCGTGCATGATGATGAGAGCGCGGATCGGCCTCCGTGTACGCATGCAAGTAAAGTATAAATTTTCACGGGGGAAAATTTTCAGGCTTCAGCCATTAACCCTCCGCTATTGGATAAAGGGCCGCGCCGGTGTATAAACCGTGGAAGAGAAGAGAAAACGCGGGGAACTCGACATGCGCGCGGGCTTCGACCACCACCACCACCGCCACCACCACCTCCACCATAAAACCATAGCATCGAGCTTTGGCCCTGACGACACGATCCTCTCCTCTCATATATGCAAATATGTTTACGATGGCATGACGTAACGACTATTGTTAACATATCATTGATTGTTAAGTTCATGACCTGCACTACTATAAGGGAAAGCGGTTTCTCCTCTCTTTTGAAAAGAGGTCGCGGACAATGCGGAAATGAAGGCGCGATCTAAGGAAATCACGACTCGATGCTCTCCCATTCACACCTACAATTTTATTGATTGGGCCCCGACGACGACGACGGCGACGTTTAAAAACGTATTTCACTCGTGTATTCTGCTATTCTGAATTCTGCGCCGGCATTATTTTCTATTGTCGATTCGCGGAGGCGTAACAGGTGGCCTATTTTTACATTAACGCCGCATTATCACTGCAAACAATATCATTTCCCCGTCTGTTTAAAGTACATCTGCCCCTCCATCATCATTCTGACCCTTAATTTATTGAATCATTCTGACCCTTAATTTATTGAAGGACTGTAATTCAGGGACATATTTGTATATTCAAAAGTTATGAACACGTTCACCAGCAAATGTATTCAATCAAAAAATGCACCGCCGGGTGTATTTTTTACATTTGCTAATTAAAAGAACGAGGAGCAGAGCAAGATAGTGAACGAATTTTTGAAATACCTCCAATGGTTCGCAACTTATGGCAAAAACACCGAAAAACAATTGCAACTCGAATTGTTTTTTTCTCGCTAAATCAAAAGAGCTTCAAGTGGAGATTAAAACGGTGAAAAAATTTTCGAAATATCTTCAACGGCTCAAAACTTATAGCAAAAAAATTAAAAACAATTGCGACACGAATCATTTTTTTTTGCAGTAATCGAGAGAGCTCGAAGAGTGGAGTAAGATGGTGAACGAATTTTTGAAATACCTTCAACCGTTCCCAACTTATAGCAAAAACAATTGCAACTCGATTTTTTTTTCTTGCTTAATCAAAAGAGCTTTAAACAGAGATTACAACGCCGAGCAAATTTTCAAAATTTCTTCAACGGCTCAGAACTTATAGCAAAAAAAATGAAAAACAATTGCCACACGAATCCGTTTTCTTGCAGTAATCGAAAGAACTCGAAGAGTGGAGTAAGATGGTGAACGAATTTTTGAAATATCTTCAACGGTTCCCAACTTATAGCAAAAACAATTGCAACTCGATTTTTTTTTCTTGCTTAATCAAAAGAGCTTTAAACAGAGATTACAACGCCGAGCAAATTTTCAAAATTTCTTCAACGGCTCAGAACTTATAGCAAAAAAAATGAAAAACAATTGCCACACGAATCCGTTTTCTTGCAGTAATCGAAAGAACTCGAAGAGTGGAGTAAGATGGTGAACGAATTTTTGAAATATCTTCAACGGTTCCCAACTTATAGCAAAAACAATTGCAACTCGATTTTTTTTTCTTGCTTAATCAAAAGAGCTTTAAACAGAGATTACAACGCCGAGCAAATTTTCAAAATTTCTTCAACGGCTCAGAACTTATAGCAAAAAAAATGAAAAACAATTGCCACACGAATCCGTTTTCTTGCAGTAATCGAAAGAACTCGAAGAGTGGAGTAAGATGGTGAACGAATTTTTGAAATATCTTCAACGGTTCCCAACTTATAGCAAAAACAATTGCAACTCGATTTTTTTTTCTTGCTTAATCAAAAGAGCTTTAAACAGAGATTACAACGCCGAGCAAATTTTCAAAATTTCTTTAACGGCTCAGAACTTATAGCAAAAAAAATAAAAAACAATTGCGACACGAATCCGTTTTCTTGCAGTAATCGAAAGAGCTCGAAGAGTGAAGTAAGATGGTGAACGAATTTTTGAAATATCTTCAACGGTTCCCAACTTATAGCAAAAACAATTGCAACCCGATTTTTTTTTCTCGCTTAATCAAAAGAGCTTGAAACAGAGATTACAACGCCGAGCAAATTTTCAAAATTTCTTCAACGGCTCAAAACTTATAGCAAAAAAAAGAAAAACAATTGCGACACGGATCAATTTTTTTTTTGCAGTAATCGAAAGAGCTCGAAGAGTGGAGTAAGATGGTGAATGAATTTTTCAAATATCTTCAACGGTTCCCAACTTATAGCAAAAACAATTGCAACTCGATTTTTTTTCTTGCTTAATCAAAAGAGCTTTAAGCAGAGATTACAACGCCGAGCAAATTTTCGAAATTTCTTCAACGGCTCAGAACTTATAGCAAAAAAAATGAAAAACAATTGCGACACGAATCCGTTTTCTTGCAGTAATCGAAAGAGCTCGAAGAGTGGAGTAAGATGGTGAACGAATTTTTGAAATATCTTCAACGGTTCCCAACTTATAGCAAAAACAATTGCAACTCGATTTTTTTTTCTTGCTTAATCAAAAGAGCTTTAAACAGAGATTACAACGCCGAGCAAATTTTCAAAATTTCTTCAACGGCTCAGAACTTATAGCAAAAAAAAATGAAAAACAATTGCCACACGAATCCGTTTTCTTGCAGTAATCGAAAGAGCTCGAAGAGTGAAGTAAGATGGTGAACAAATTTTTGAAATATCTTCAACGGTTCCCAACTTATAGCAAAAACAATTGCAACCCGATTTTTTTTTCTCGCTTAATCAAAAGAGCTTGAAACAGAGATTACAACGCCGAGCAAATTTTCAAAATTTCTTCAACGGCTCAAAACTTATAGCAAAAAAAAGAAAAACAATTGCGACACGGATCAATTTTTTTTTGCAGTAATCGAAAGAGCTCGAAGAGTGGAGTAAGATGGTGAATGAATTTTTCAAATATCTTCAACGGTTCCCAACTTATAGCAAAAACAATTGCAACTAGATTTTTTTTTCTTGCTTAATCAAAAGAGCTTTAAGCAGAGATTACAACGCCGAGCAAATTTTCGAAATTTCTTCAACGGCTCAGAACTTATAGCAAAAAAAGTGAAAAACAATTGCGACACGAATCCGTTTTTTTGCAGTAATCGAAAGAGCTCGAAGAGTGGAGTAAGATGGTGAACGAATTTTTGAAATATCTTCAACGGTTCCCAACTTACAGCAAAAACAATTGCAACTCGATTGTTTTTTTTCTCGCTTAATCAAAAGAGCTTGAATCAGAGATTAAAACGCTGAGCAAATTTTCGAAATTTCTTCAACAGCTCAGAACTTATAGCAAAAAAAATGAAAAACAATTGCGACACGAATCCGTTTTTTTTTTGCAGTAATCGAAAGAGCTCGAGGAGTGGAGTAAGATGGTGAACGAATTTTTGAAATATCTTCAATGGTTCGGAACTTGTGGCAAAAACACTGAAAAACAGTTGAAATTGTTGGATGGATTTTGGCATTTGGCAGACAATAGATTTTTTCTGAATGGATTTTTGAAGTTTCAAAGCGAATTTCGGCGTGGATTATGTTTTTAGAAATCGATCGAATTTTGACGGATTTTGGTAATTTCAAGTCAATGATGTCAAAAATTGATTAATTTTGAATGGATTTTTGATAATTCCGGTGTGGATTATATTTTTTGCATTTTTTTTAAATCGGCGAATTTAAAAAATAATTTATTTTGGATGGATTTTAGCATTTTGAAGTTAATGATGTCAAAAATGGATTAATTTCGAATGGATTTTTGACGTTTCCAAGCTAATTCCGCGATGGATTATTTTTTGCATTTTTTTTTAATCGCAGAAATTCGTCATTTCAAGTTTGTGTTGAAGCAAATGGTGAAAAATAGATTTATTTCGGGTGGATTTTAGCATTTTGAAGTTGATGATGTCAAAAATGGATTAATTCCGAATGGATTTTCGAAGTTTTGAAGTTAATTCTAAGATGGATTTTTTTTTTGCATTTTATTTTTTTGCCGAATTTCGCCGTTTCAAGTTTGTGCCGAAGCAGACGTTAAAAAATAATTTATTTTGAATGGATTTTAGTATTTTGAAGCTAATCATGTAAAAAATTGATTAATTCGGAATGGATTTTCGAAGTTTCAAAGCTAAATCCGAGATGGATTATTTTTTGCATTTTTTTAATCGCAGAAATTCGCCATTTCAAGTTTGTGTTGAAGCAGATGGTGAAAAATAGATTTATTTCGGGTGGATTTTAGCGTTTTGAAGCTAAAGATGTCAAAAATGGATTAATTCCGAATGGATTTTCAAAGTTTTAAAGCCAATTCTAAGATGGATTATTTTTTTACATTTTATTTTTCGACGAATTTCGTCGTTTAAAGTTTCTGCCGAAGCAGATTTTACAAAATAGTTTATTTTGCTTAAAATTTAGCAATTTGAATGATGTCAAAAATTTCGAATGGATTTTTGAAGTTTCCAAGCCAATTCTGAGATGGATTATTTTTTTACATTTTATTTTTCGACGAATTTCGTTGTTTAAAGTTTCTGCCGAAACAGACGTTAAAAAATAAATTATTTTGGATGGATTTTAGCATTGTGAAACTAATGATGTCAAAAACGGATTATTCGTGAAGGTTTTTTGAAGTTTTAAAGCTAATTCCGCGCTGGATTATTTTTTTGTATTTTTTTAATCGCAGAAATTCGTCATTTCAAGTTTGTGCTGAAGCAATTGGTAAAAAATAGATTTATTTTGCGTGGATTTTAGCATTTTGAAGCCCATGATGTCAAAAATGGATTAATTCTGGATGGATTTTCGAAGTTTTAAAGCTAATTCTAACATGGATTATTTTTTTACATTTTATTTTTCGACGAATGTCGTCGTTTAAAGTTTCTGCCGAAGCAGATTTTACAAAATAATTTATTTTGCTTAAAATTTAGCAATTTGAAGCTAATGATGTCAAAAATTTCGAATGGATTTTTGAAGTTTCCAAGCCAATTCTGAGATGGATTATTTTTTTTTACATTTAATTTTTCGCCGAATTTCGTCTTTTTAAGTTTGTGCAGAAGCAAAATGTGAAAGCCAATAATTTCAAAAAAATAGATTAATTCTGAATAGTTTCGAAATATTTTTTCGAATAATTTATTTTCGCACAATTGATCATCCGAAGAATTGGCGTCAGAAAAATATACTTTTTTTTTTACATTATTTCAGTCACCGAATTTTCGTTTCAAGTTTCTGCAGGAGCAGATTAATTTTTGATGGATTTTGCCATTTTGAATTCAGTGATGTCAAAAATAGATTAATTCCGAATGGATTTTCGAGCTAATTTCGCGATGGATTTTTTTTTGTATTTTTTTTTATCGCAGAAATTCGTCATTTCAAGTTTGTGCTGAAACAAATGGTGAAAAATAGATTTATTTCGGGTGGATTTTAGCATTTTGAAGCTAAAGATGTCAAAAATTGATTAATTTCGAATGGATTTTCGAAGTTTTCAAGCTAATTTCGCGATGGATTTTTTTTGTATTTTTTTTTAATCGCAGAAATTAGCCATTTCAAGTTTGTGCTGAAGGAAATGGTGAAAAATAGATTTATTTCGGGTGGATTTTAGTATTTTGAAGCTGATGATGTCAAAATTGGATTAATTCCGAATGGATTTTCGAACTTTTGAAGGTAATTCTGGGACGGATTTTATTTTTTCACATGATTTCAATCGCCAGATTTCGTCTTTTCTAAATTTGCGAAGAAGCAGAATGTGAAAAATAAATTTATTTTCGATGGATTTCGGCATTGTGAAGTTCTCAAAATGATATATTTTGGTGCATATGTTGAAGCCAATGGATTTATTTAATTTATTTAATCCTGTTTGACAATAACATGGTATAGTGTAGGAATCTAAACTTACTTAACTGATGTGCAAAAATTAATGACACCTTCAGTGTGTGGTGTTCCGCAGGGTACTGTTCTGGGGCCGATATTATTCATAATTTTGTGTTATTTTATAACTCTACATAGAAATCTTGTTGTTGGTATCCATCCAGTGAAATAAGAATAGAAAGCGATTAAAAGAAAATGGTAAAATGGAAAACCATGGGTCTCATTAATTGTGGTGTTCCGCAAGGTACTGTTATGGGGCCAATATTATTCATCATTTTGTGTTATGTTATAACTCTACACAGAAATCTTGTTGTTGGTATCTATCCAGTGAAATAAGAATAGAAAGCGATTAAAAAAAAATGGTGAACTGAAAAACCATGGGTTTCATTAACTGTGGTGTTCCGCAAGGTACTGTTACGGGGCTAATATTATTCAAAATTTTGTGTTATTTAATAAACTCTACGTAGAAATTTGTTGGTAACATCCAGTGAAGTAGAAATAGAAAGCGATTTAACTAAAATGAAAAACCGTGGATTTCACATAGTGTATCCATCATATAAAAAAAAATCTTATTAATTCAAGTATTGTTGGGTTTCTTCAGTTTCACAGAGTAATTATTTATGTCGCTGTGGTAATTTTGTAATGATTATTATGGATAAAAAAAATACTGTTGTTAAAGTTGATTAAATATGACGTTATACAAACTTGTAGGGTGTATATCTAAATGAACTGGTCTACCGTGGCACAATGGAGGCTCATATTTTGGAACGTGATTTATTTTTTCACAGCGGGCAAATACGTCTGAATTGAATGAGAGATTTTTGTGTGCGCGTGTGTGTGTGTGTGCGGGCGCGCGCGCCCCTGTATGTGTGTTTGTGTGAGCTTTTCCCAAATATGAAATTCACATATCCGTTTATACAACTCGGTAAATAATGATAAATATTTGATAGGTATCCGTAGCAAGTATAAGTGAACTTCTGGTTTGAAGCCCTTTTCAATATTAAAATGTAATATTGTGATGTAATATAGCGGTGGCCGATGTTAACAATGGCGGTTCCGGGCAGCTCCGCTAGTTCGCGCCACCGCTCTCATATTGATTTTGCCACATGCCTTCACATAAAGCCGACCAGCTGGTCCATCCATTATTCAACTTAAATATACATTCTGATATATGCATGCACGGTGGCGTAAATCCACGGAAAATGTCATACTACGTACCTGCACACATTACCAGTTCAAGTTTTGCACGTTTGCAATTTTTAAAGAAAAAAAAAAGAAAAATTTCGTACACTTTCACCCCCAGTTAATCTTTATTGCGGTCGCACAGCGGGATTATAAAATTTGCAACAATTAATTAATTACTCTGTGAGGTTTCAATTAACCATAGTAGCAAATCAATAAACCGCAGCAGAGTGAATAAATCACAGTAGAGTGAATAAACCTCGGGAGAATAATTAAATCGCAGTGGAGTGAATAAAACACTGCACGGTGAATAAATCATAGACTATACTTAATGATTAAATCATTATTATTGGCAAATAATCCAGAATGAAGTAAATAATTTATAATTGGCGGTTAATAAACTTAATCTCATCCTCATGATGTAGTTGTATAGAAATTAAATACTTCCTAAATATTGAGGAAGTTATTCGTTTCTATACAACAATAATCTCATCCTATTTATGCAAATACTTAGGAATTCTGTACCAAACAATCCTTCAAACCGCATTCAAAATCCATTAAAATCAGAATCAAGATTACGACAAAATCGTGCTTAAATCATTATGTATATTTCATTTTTATTCTTTAATTATGGCTTCCTCGACCTAATTGATAAGTAAACATATATACCGGGTGAGTTTATAAAAGATAGACGTTTGTAATTGAATTTTTTCAAAATTTGTGCGGTGAAAATGGCTTTTTTTTGGGTTTAATGGTGAAACTCTATAATCAGTGTTTAGAGATTTTTCTTGAATATGAAAGTTCGCTCATTTCTGAATCATTTTGTAAAAGTTAGACGTATGTAATTGCTTTGGATGTTAAAAACGGCGTTTTTTTCGACATTTGGGCGCTGAAAATGGTAATTTTTGGGTTTAATGGTGATTATTAGGAAAACTATAACATCAATGTTTACGTATTTTTTCTTGAATATGAAAACCCAATCATTTTTGAATCACTTTGTGAAAGTTATAAGTTTGTAATTGCTTCAGATGTTAAAAAAAAGCGGCGTTTTTTGACATTTAGTCGCTGAAAATGGCAATTTTTTTGGATTTAATAGTGATTATTAGGAAAACTGTATATATATATATACCACAATTGAAAGTCAACCCTCCATGATCCGCACTCACCATTCCATCCCCGCTCCCATCCCTATTCCAGTTAATCATTCCACCCTAAAAAAACAATTGACAAGTAATGACGCTACTGAATTTGACAACTAGCATATGCTTTGTGTAGTCAGTCTCCGAGAGTCCCCGAGGATCCTGCAGAATTTCCGAAGGTGATATTTTAGTTAAATGTTGAAATAATAGGTATGTAGTTCTAAAATAATACAAAAGAATATTCCTGATCAAACAATCAGAAAATATTTCATCAAGAGTTGTTGCACTTCATGAAAATATTTAAATGTATATACAGGATGGATATACAGGGTGGATATACAGCGTGGATATACAGGGTGGTTCATATTAAAGTTACAATTTTTTTTTTAAATAGACATGGTGATATCAAAATTACAGACCAAACTTGTTTGTTTTTTTTAATACCATATCTTTGTATTTTTGGATCCTGTATTTCTACGGAATTAAGTTGCCTTGAATAAAAAAAAAATCATCTAACTATACTATACAGGGTGATCGATATTTGCAAACTGCAACATTTCTTTTTGATGATACTATAGTGTCTCTGATTGCCGCTTTTTTTGCACATTTTTTTTGGTCATCATTTTTGGCAACGGAACATTCCCTTGAAAGAATTTATTTTCGAAGAATTAATCATTCGAAGAATTGATTGATTTTCGAAGAATTAATCATTAGAAGAATTGATCGTCCGAAGAATTTATTTTCGAAGAATTTATCATTCGAAGAATTGATCATTCGAAAAATTGATCGTTCGAAGAATTTATTTTCGAAGAATTAATCATCCGAAGAATTGATCGTCCGAAGAATTTATTTTCGAAGAATTTATCATTCGAAGAATTGATCATTCGAAAAATTGATCATTCGAAAAATTGATCATTCGAAAAATTTATTTTCGAAAAATCAATCATTCGAAAAATTGATCATTCGAAGAATTTAGTTTCGAAAAATTAATCATTCGAAGAATTGATCATTAGAAGAATTATCGTTCGAAGAATTGATCATTAGAAGAATTATCGTTCGAAGAATTTATTTTCAAAAAATTAATCATTCGAAGAATTGATCGTCCGAAGAATTTATTTTCGAAGAATTTATCATTCGAAAAATTGATCGTTCGAAGAATTTATTTTCGAAGAATAGGCATTATAAAGAAAAATTTCACGAATTTTTATAAAAAAAATTGTTTTCGAAGAATTTACATATAACCACACTTTTTGACTTTTCAACTGTCTGAATGTCAATTACGATTGTTTATACGCATTTTTTCAATTCATAGGCGACTGCGATTAATTTCTCAGTGGAACCATTAATACATGTTCCGAAGCAGGTGCATGACATAGTAAACTCGATTAATTGAACAATTAATTTACAAGCGTTCATATTTTATTATTACGAAATAATTGCAACGATTTACTTCGAAAAACCATTCACTTCGCGGCGAGATAATCTGAAAACGTGAAAACGAATGTCGGACACGTGTAAAAGCATGACTCGCATCGGATCAATATCAGCACCGTTTTTTTTTTCTTTTTCAGATTCAGCACGAAACAATTAATTTTCGCATTACTAACCTGTAAAAATGTAAAAGACAGCAAAATGTCGTGGAATGAATTGAATATAGTAATATATTCTAGTTAATTAACAATGTGAATAGTTACAAAACAAATGCAATACTGTGGTAATAACTATCATAATAATACATAGTATTATATACATAGTATTTTATGTACCAAGGGCATAATCAATTGATTATGGCCCGAGAGAACGTTTAAGGCTCAACCGAAAGAGATCGGTATCTTTAAAAAATTATATTATTTTTAATTTTTATAAAAACAATTTCCGCATTCTTAGTGGAAACAAAACGGCAACATTTCAAACTTAAATTGGGAAAACGAAAAATGCTTCAACGATTTTAACAACTGTAAAAAAATATATCCAACAAAAGATATACTTTTAAGGCTCAAAATCCTCGAAAAGAATAACACATTTTTGGTTTCCATAGAAACAATTGCGATACTCTTAGCGGAAGTAAAACGGCAACATTTCAAACTTGATATGGAAAAAACGAGAAATTCGTGCAACGAATTTCGAAAAACTGTAAAAAATTAATTAACGAAGATCTAATTCAGTGAATTACGACAAAACATCGTGTGGGGCCGTTTCACAAGAATTGCGTAAGATTGACAGCTGTCACTTTCTGTTCAGCCTAAAAATTACGCCTTTTCTACGCGTAAACACAACTAGTTTCTCCTTCCTTTACATTCTTTGCAATTTTAGGCGAAGTCGGCGAAGTTGCGGCCTTAAAATACGCGTTATTTTGACAGTTGTCACTTTTTACCTAACCTAGAAATCGCAGTTTTCTACCTAAAAACGCAATCAGCTCCTGATTACTTTATATTATTTGCAATTTTAGAGAAAAAAAAAGAACTTAAAGACAAACTTGATGTTTTAAAATACGCGTCAAATGTTGTCATTTTGACAGCTGTCACTTTTTACTTAACCTAGAAATCACATTTTTTTACACGAAAACAACTAGTTTTTCCTTCCTTTACATTCTTTGCAATTTTAGGGGATATCAGAACTTGAAGGCAAAGTTGCGGTCTTAAAACACGCGTCATTTTGACAGCAGTCACTTTTTACCTAACCTAGAAATCTCAGTTTTGCACATAGAAACACAATTAGCTTCTGATTACTTTATATTCTTTACAATTTCAGGGGGAAACTGAACTCAGAGGTAAAATTGTGGTCTTAAAATACGCGTTATTTTGACAGCTGTCACTTTTTACCTAACCTAGAAATCGCAGTTTTCTACATAGACTCACAATTAGCTTCTGATTACTTTTATATTCTTTGCAATTTTAAGAAAAAATGGAATTTAAAGACAAACTTGAGGTCTTAAAATACTCTTTAAACGGTGTCATTTTGACAGCTGTCACTATTTTCTTATCCTAGAAATCGCAGTGTTCTACATAAAAAAAACGCAATTACCTTCTCTTTGCAATTTAAAGAGAAATCCGAGTTTCTGACGTGAAAAATGTTCATTGAGAAAAGATGAGATGTTGAAACGCGCTTTAAATGGGTACATTTTGTCAGCTGTCAATTCTCCTATAACCTAGAAATCATGCTTTTTCTACACGCAAACAAGATTAGCTTATATTTGTTTTGCATTCTTTGCAATTTTAAGTGAAAATTAAGCTTTTTTTAAAGGATGAGATTCACATCAAATTTTGACAGCTGTCAATTTTCACCTAACCTAGAAATCGCAGTTTTCTACATAATAACACAATTAGATTCTCCTTGATTTACATTCTTTGCAATTTTAGGAGAAACCGGAACTTACAGGCAAAGTTGCTGCCTTAAAATGCGGTTGTAATTTTGACAGCTATCACTTTTTGCCTAACGCAGAAATCGCAATTAGCTTCTTTTTGCAATTTAAAGAGAAATCCTAGTTTCCGACGTAAAGAATGTTCACTGAGAAAAGGTACGATGTTGAAGTGCGCGTCTAATGAGTACATTTTTTCAGCTGTCAATTCTCATTTAACCTAGAAATCCTAGAAATCACGCTTTTTACGCATGAAAAATTTAACGGAAAATTGAGCTTTTTTTTAGGATGAGATTCACGTCAAATTTTGACAGCTGTCACTTTTTACCTAACCTAGAAATCGCAGTTTTCTGCATAATAACACAACTAGCTTCTCCTTGATTTATATTCTTTGTAATTTTAGGAGAAAACGGAACTTAAAGGCAAAGTTGCCGCCTTAAAATGCGGTTGTAATTTTGACAGCTGTCACTTTTTGCCTAACCCGGAAATCGCAATTTTCTACACATAAACGCAATTAGCTTCTCTTTACAATTTAAAGAGAAATTCTAGTTTCCGACTGAGAAAAGGTACGATGTTGAAGTGCACATTTTTTCAGCTGTCAATTCTTATCTAACCTAGAAATCATAAAAATCACGCTTTTTACGCATGGAAACATCTTTGTTTTGCATACTTTACATTTTTTTAGGGAAAATGGAGCTTTTCACGTGATAATAGGATGAGATGTTGCTTTGAAATTCGCGTCAAATGGTGTCATTTTGACAGCTGTCACTGTTTACCTAACCTAGAAATTGTAATTTTTTACATAAAAAAACACAATTAAATTTTCTTTTCAATGTAAAGAGAAATCCGATTTTCCGACGTGAAAAATGTTCACCGAGAAAAGGTATGATGTTGAAGTGCGCGTCAAATGAGTACATTTTTTCAGCTGTCAATTCTTATCTAACCTAGAAATCATAGAAATCACGTTTTTTATGCATGTTTTGCATACTTTGCATTTTTAAGGTAAAACTGAGCTTTTCACGTGATAATTTCTCTAAAGGGTGAGATGTGGCTTCGAAATTTGCGTCAAATGGTGTCTTTTTGACAGCTGTCATTTTTTACCTAACCTAGAAATCGCAGTTTTCTGCACAGAAACACAATTAGCTTCTGATGACTTTATATTATTTGCAATTTCAGGGAAAAACGGAACTTAAAGCGAAAATTGCGACCTTAAAATACGCGTCAAACGGTGTCATTTTCACAGCTGTCACTGTTTACCTAACCTAGAAATCGTAGTTTTCTACATAAAAATTTCTACAATTAGCTTCTCTTTGCAATTTAAAGGGAAATCTGAGTTTCTGGTGTGAAAAAAGTTCATTGTGAAAAGGTGAGAAAATGGGTACATTTTTTCAGCTGTCAATTCTCCTATAACTCAGAAATCGCGCTTTTTCTCCACGAAAACACGATTAGCTTATATTTGTTTTGCATTCTTTGCAATTTTAAGGGAAAACTGAGCTTTTTTTAAAGGATGAGATTCACGTCAAATTTTGACAGCTGTCACTTTTTACCTAACCTAGAAATCGCAGTTTTCTGCATAATAACACAATCAGCTTCTCCTTGATTTACATTCTTTGCAATTTTAAGAGAAAACGGAACTTAAAGGCAAAGTTGCCGCCTTAAAATGCGGTTGTAATTTTGACAGCTGTCACTTTTTACCTAACCTTGAAATCGCAGTTTTCTGCACAATAACACAACTAGCTTCTCCTTGATTTACATTCTTTGCAATTTTAGGAGAAAACGGAACTTAAAGGCAAAGTTGCCGCCTTAAAATAGGGTTGTAATTTTGACAGCTGTCACTTTTTGCCTAACCCAGAAATCGCAATTTTCTACACATAAACGCAATTCTCAAGATTCTCTTTGCAATTTAAAGAGAAATCCGATTTTCCGACGTGAAAAATGTTTATTGAGAAAAGGGTAGGATGTTGAAGTGCGCTTCAAATGGGTACATTTTTCAACTGTCAATTAGATCTTATCTAACCTAGAAATCATAGAAATCACGCTTTTTATGCATGTTTTGCATACTTTGCATTTTTTAAGGGAAAACTGAGCTTTTCACGTGATAATTTCTCTAAAGTGTGAGATGTGGCTTTGAAATTAGCGTCAAATGGTGTCTTTTTGACAGCTGTCCCTGTTTACCTAACCTAGAAATCGTAATTTTCTACAGAAAAAAAACACAATTAGATTCTCTTGGCAATTTAAAGAGAAACCCGATTTCCGACGTGAAAAATGTTCACTGAGAAAAGGTACGGTGTTGAAGTGCGCGTCAAATGGGTACATTTTTTCAGCTGTGAATTCTTATCTAACCTAGGAATCATGGAAATCACGCTTTTCATTTATTTATTTATTTATTTATTTATTTATTTATTTATTTAAATCAAATACCCAACAGACCCACAGGTCCAGTTACAGGGGTGATATATACAAAGTAACAGTAAAAAATTTAATATCAAAGTTAAAGTTAAGACTAACTAAAATTACAATCATATCTATAAACTAAGTTAACTAATCGTTACAGTAAAATCAATATATTAAAAAAAAAAGAAAACATAGGTTATGAAATTCATAATGACTAAGTAAAATGCGTAGGATGTTAACATTTAGCATTAAAAAAAAAGGCGGAGAAGAAAACAGAAAACAGAAAATATACAGAGAATATATATGGCCCTAGCTTGTATCAATTACTAAAATACTCTAAGACCTGTTTTGTGAAGATCACGAGTTTTGCGGCAAATAGATCAACATTAGGACTCACTTCATTATAAGCTATTGATAACCGATGTAACGGAGAACTCAGAGTATAGTTATTATGAGGTGTGTTGTATGAAAGCGGTCTAACATATCGAGCAGCCAAGCGCGGGACTGTAAAATTAAATTTATTTAAAAAGAGGGGATTGTCGACAGCAAAATGAACCAATTTATATAAGTGAACTAGAGCAATATACTGATGTTTACGTCGAATGGATATGAAATTGAAATCAGATAGGAGCGATTCATATGATATATCATTATTATAGTAACCATATCTAATAAAAAACAAGTATCGCAAGAACTTCTTTTGAATATTCTCAAGCATGTCCATGTATTTGTGATACATTGGTGACCAGATTAGAGAACAGTAGGTAAGCTTGCTTATAACAAAAGCATCGAAGAGAGTCCTAATGACATCCTCACTCCGGAAGCCGCGACAAGTACGGATAATGAAACCCAACATCCTAAAGCAGGCTTTACTTGTTTTGACAACATGTGTGTTGAAAGTCAAATTGCTATCAAAAGTAACACCCAAGTCTCTAATCTCAAAAACTCTTTCAATTACAGTGTTATCGACAACATAGCTCTCCAAAATGATATTCAACTTGCGGTGGAAAGTAATGACAGAACATTTATTCGGGTTCAGTGTCAGTTTGTGCGATTTGCACCAATGGTTAACAGTGTTCAAATCATCCTGGAGAGCAACGCTGTCGGAGGCACTGTCAATTACTTTCATTATCTTAAGGTCATCAGCGTAAATCAGGACATCACATTTCAAGTCAGTACATACATCATCAAAAAAGATTAAGAACAGCAGGGGGCCCAGATTAGAACCCTGAGGTACCCCACTGACGGCCAGGTATGGCTCAGAATGGACACCGTTTATATCAACTATCTGCTGGCGATCAACTAGGTACGATGCTATCACATCGATAACATTCTGGGTGATCCCAAATTTATATAAACTGTCTAATACTAAAGCGTGATCAAGTCTGTCAAAGGCTTTTGTTAGGTCTGTATAAACAACATCCACCTGCTTATTTTTACTAAGCGCTTCCGACACGAATTGAGATAGATTGCACAGGTTGGTACATGTTGAGCGCCTCTTGAAGAAGCCGTGGTGGTTAATGCTTAATTTAGAAACAACACTGTGATAAATGTGCTCACTCAGAATCGATTCAAAGATCTTAGAGAAGTTAGAGAGAAGAGCGATAGGTCGATAATTTTCAATTTCCGACCTGTTCTTGGATTTAAAGACTGGACAGATGCGAACTCGTTTCCACAGATTAGGAAATTTGCTGGTTCCAAGAATAAGTCGAAAAATGAAAGTTAATGGCTCACAAATAAAATCAGCACAATCCCGAACAATTAATGCTGGGATCAGGTCCAAGCCTGCGGTGAATTTAGGTTTCAGCTTGCGTAAGTGTTCTCTAACTTGTGATGAGTCGATGCGAAGGTCTCCTAAGTGGGAATGAAAAGAAGTTGATTTGTCATGCGAAGAAGAGTCCCCGTAAGACATCCTGAAGTGCTCAGCAAAGCCATTTACAATATCCCCAGGTGTTGTCAGGTGAGTGCCGTTGAGCGACAGATCCCCTGGGATCCGAGTAGTGTTCTGTTTGGAATTTACGTAGGACCACAAATAGTTCGGGTTCTTCTTTACTTCACTTTCTGTATTCCTAATGTAGTCCCCATGGGCCGCAGAAATTTGATGTTTGCATGATCTCCTTAACTCTTCATATTTAGCTTTATGAGCCTCTAGTCCAAATTTCCTAAATAGTTTGCGATATTTCTCCTTTTCTTTAAGTTTTTTGGAAATAGGCTTGGTAATCCATGGGACATTGTGATCGTGTGCAAGATTGGATCTACTGTACTGCGGGATATGTAAATCAAATAGTTGGTACAATATGCCGTATAATCTTTCACAGGCCAAGTCAACATCAGTGCACTCATAGACAGGAGACCAGTCAGTGGACATTATATCATTGTATAAGCCAGGAAAGTTAGTTTTCCTAAAGCAATACTTCCAATTCCGATGAACATCAAGTTTAGGTGGTACTGACATCTCCAATTGGAGATTAAAAGCGAGACTGGGATGGTGACCATCTTCTTTCACTAGTGGAAGTGGATTTCTCTGAATATCCGAGATAATATTTTTAGACATTATAAAGTCTAGTATTTTCCCATTATTATTGAGTACATTATTGTGCTGGATGAAATCATTGAACTCGAGGAAGTTGTTAAGCGCGTGTAACTGACCTGACTGTAGACCAGCAGAGTATCCCGGTATATTGAAATCACCAACTACCACAATATTATCATTATGAGCGTTATTTAATGTATCGACCCAATCAAAAAATGTTATGTAATCTGTAGCTCTAGTGGAAGGTTTGATATAAGTACATACATATAATACAGTCGAAATGCCTGATCCCACTTTAACTGCCGTGATTTCCATTGACTCAAGGTCAGGCTTAGATATTTTTATTTCCTCCGAAGTGAATTTAGAATGGACGGCAATCAAAGAGCCGCCACCCCTCCCACATGCCCTATCAGCGCGATATACATTATATATATTTGGAAACACCTCACCATCAGCCACCCCGTTATGTAGCCAGGTTTCTGTCAGGAGAAGTATCTCAAAATCCTCGGATAAAGCATTATTAAAAAGTTCAGATAGCTTACTGTTAAGGCCACGTACATTCTGATAACACAGGCATATAGGTGTAGATGTGTGGGAGAGTTGGGGATGATTTAGTTTTTTTTATTAGATGTCCTCTTTACTATTTTAGGAACATTATTAAAGTGTTTGATAACAAGATCCTGTTCACCATCCCCTTCGCGACGCTTAAGCTCAGTCAAAATTTGCTTAAACTGTGCACGTTGGACAATAGTTTTGTCAAAGCTGACTCTAATATCGTTCATGCATGAAAACATCTTCGTTTTGCATACTTTGCATTTTTTAGGGAAAACTGAGCGTTTCACGTGATAATTTTTGAAAAAGGATGAGATGTGGCTTTTAAATTCGCGTCAAGTGGTGTCATTTTGACAGCTGCCCCTGTTTACCTAACCTAGAAAAAACACAATTAGATTCTCTTTTCAAATTTAAAGAGAAAAAGTATCATTTTGGCAGCTGTCACTTCTTGAAATTTTGAAAAAAATTCACGATCACAATACTTTCTCGGACTTCGTAACGGAGAATGAGATGAGCCTGTATATATATATATATATATATATATATATATATATGTATATAAATATATATAAATATATATATGCTGGAGGGAAGTAACGGTCGTACTTGTTGGGAAAAGTAACAAATTTTTTCAAAGAAAAGTCCTCGTATCAGGTCGGATTCCCTGATACGAGGACTTTTCTTCGAAAAAATTTGTTACTATATATATATATATATATATATATTCTACACCCTGTATATAAATAAATGTACGTAGGGTTGTGAGCGCATAAATCCGCATCAGACGTTGGCAATGTCTCAACGTTGCGCTGTTGGGGGAGAGAGAGTTTCTCTCCTCCACTTTGTCTTAGCTCTCCCGTTTCCTGCGAGGAACTTTGCCAATTCATCTCCCTGCAGAAGATGCTTCCTCTCTCCCAGCTCTTTACTACAAATGCCTTCCGAACTAGATTTGCTGGCACTAAAGAGGCGGCGATATGTTTGTATTACGAAACTGCAGGATTTGCCTGATATTTATAGTCGTCCTCGTACAACGCGGAATTCAGATGCGCTTTTACCAGACATCTCTTCTCACCACACCAGTCTGCGCCATTGTTCTCCCACGTGTGCATATTATGTATTCGCTCCATTCGGGACGAGACGCGCTTTTTTTTTAATTCACCAGATAATCAATTTATTGATTGTAGCCACGAGATAATCAATTTATTGGCAAAAGTACAGGTGGACATTTTTAGCAGTTGTTGTGCGTGTAAGAATTCAATTTATTGTCGCTTATTTCTAATGTAAGTTTAGGTGAATTAAATAAAGACTAAAAGTAGTTTGAATATCAGTGACGCCTCACGGGTTTTTTTTTGGTGCGGCTGAGGTAGCAGAGGTAGCAATGCAGATAAGTTGCAACCAGCGGCGGCTCGTGGATTTTCCTAGGGAATGATGTCGCTCGTGCTGGATCACTTACTCTAATAGAGGAAGCAAATATTCCGTTGCTTTTTCAGTCAAATTTTCTTCCGTCGCTCCACCGCGACTGGTTGCAACTATCTGTATTGCTACCTCGGCCGTATCAAAGAAAACCCCGCGAACCATCACCACTAAATATTCAAAATCTGCAAAATAAATAAATTTTTTGAAACGTCAAATTTGAACAACAGTGAATAATAATTTATGAATCTCGTCGACACCAGATGACAATTTAACACTACGATTTTATTAAAATACACATTTAAGCTCAAATAAGTCCGACGGTGTAATTGAAAGATGGCATTAGGGATGAGCATTGTGGCCGGGCAACAATGGGATATTTCAGAAAGAGAGAGAGAGAGAGAGAGAGTGGAGAAGCGAAGAGGCCGAGTGGCCGCTCCTGGACAATGCCGGGATTAGGCGACTCGAGATGGATTCTTGTTATTAATATAAATATAGCCGCGGATCAACGAAATAGACTTCTGAATTGTATCTTATTTCGAGAACGAAAAAAAGAGAGAAAATTATTTCCCTTATTTCTTCTCGTAAATGTTTTTTTTTTTTTTTAGAATTTCGATGAATGTATACATTTCGAGCACCCTCTTTCACACATGCGTTGCGCTTCATTACCAAGTTAAAAATGTCGCGATGTATAAGGCATGATACACTTCTGATTTATTTTTGCGTGTGTGTGTGTGTGTGTGTGTGTCTGTTGGTGCACTAATTGGGCCCTCGAGCTCAGAGCTCGCAACTCCAAGGCGACAAATTAAATTAAATGTTGCCGCAACCACACCTCTGAGTGGCATAGCAAGTGCTCAGCAATTTGCATGCGTACGTAGTCTTAATGACATTCGAATTGTAGGTGACATGTGTTAATTATTTATTCTACTCCTTACTGAAAAAAGTACTCGAAATCAATTATGTGTACAATCCGTAATCCAAATTTACTCAAAATCCATTCGGGATTATAATTCTATGAAAATCCACAAACACACCCTCAATGGATTTTGAGATAAATCCATGCGGACGGAGCTAAATTTCTTGAAAATTTGCAATTATTTGCGTGGCTGAAATAAATATAAAAACAATTGCCAGCGACTTGAAACTTTCCAAATTTACTCAAAATACATTCGGGATTATAATTCCATGAAAAACCGCAAACACCCCCTCAATGGATTTTGAGGAAAATCCATGCGAACGGAGTTAAATTTCTTAAAAATTTGCAATTATTTGTGTCGCTGAAATAAATATAAAAACAATTGCCAACGACTTGTAACTCTTCAAATTTACTCAAAATACATTCGGGATTATAATTCTATGAAAAACGGCAAACACCCCCTCAATGGATTTTGAGATAAATCCATGCGAACGGAGCTTAATTTCTTGAAAATTTGCAATTATTTGCGTGGCTGAAATAAATATAAAAACAATTGCCAACGACTTGAAACTTTCCAAATTTACTCAAAATCCATTCGGGATTACAATTCCACGAAAATCCGCAAACACCCCCTCAATGGATTTTGAGGAAAATCCATGCGAACGGAGTTAAATTTCTTGAAAATTTGCAATTATTTGCGTGGCTGAAATAAATATAAAAACAATTGCCAACGACTTGAAACTTTCCAAATTTACTCAAAATCCATTCGGGATTACAATTCCACGAAAATCCGCAAACACCCCCTCAATGGATTTTGAGGAAAATCCATGCGAACGGAGTTAAATTTCTTGAAAATTTGCAATTATTTGCGTGGCTGAAATAAATATAAAAACAATTGCCAACGACTTGAAACTTTCCAAATTTACTCAAAATCCATTCGGGATTATAATTCCATCAAAATCCGAAAACACCCCCTCAATGGATTTCGAGGAAAATCCATGCGAACGGAGCTTAATTTCTTGAAAATTTGCAATTATTTGCGTGGCTGAAATAAATATAAAAACAATTGCCAACGACTTGAAACTTTCCAAATTTACTCAAAATCCATTCGGGATTACAATTCCACGAAAATCCGCAAACACCCCCTCAATGGATTTTGAGGAAAATCCATGCGAACGGAGTTAAATTTCTTGAAAATTTGCAATTATTTGCGTGGCTGAAATAAATATAAAAACAATTGCCAACGACTTGAAACTTTCCAAATTTACTCAAAATCCATTCGGGATTATAATTCCATCAAAATCCGAAAACACCCCCTCAATGGATTTCGAGGAAAATCCATGCGAACGGAGCTTAATTTCTTGAAAATTTGCAATTATTTGCGTGGCTGAAATAAATATAAAAACAATTGCCAACGACTTGAAACTTTCCAAATTTACTCAAAATCCATTCGGGATTATAATTCCATCAAAATCCGCAAACACCCCCTCAATGGATTTTGAGATAAATCCATGCGAACGGAGCTTAATTTCTTGAAAATTTGCAATTATTTGCGTGGCTGAAATAAATATAAAAACAATTGCCAACGACTTGAAACTTTTCAAATTTACTCAAAATCCATTCGGGATTATAATTCCATGAAAATCCGCAAACACCCCCTCAATGGATTTTGAGGAAAATCCATGCGAACGGAGCTTAATTTTTTGAAAATTTGCAATTATTTGCGTGGCTGAAATAAATATAAAAACAATTGCCACCGACTTGAAACTTTCCAAATTTACTCAAAATACATTCAGGATTAAAATTCCATGAAAATCCGCAAACATCCCCTCAATGGATTTTGAGGAAAATCCATGCGAACGGACCTAAATTTCTTGAAAATTTGCAATTATTTGCGTGGCTGAAATAAATATAAAAACAATTGCCACCGACTTGAAACTTTCCAAATTTACTCAAAATACATTCGGGATTATAATTCCGTGAAAATCCGAAAACACTCCATCGATGGATTTTGAAATAAATCCATGCGAACGGAATATAATTTCTTGAAAATCTGCAATTGTTCGGGTGGCTCAAAAAATATAAAAACAATTGCCAACGACTTGAAACTTTCCAAATTTACTCAAAATACATTCGGGATTAAAATTCCATGAAAATCCGCAAACATCCCCTCAATGGATTTTGAGGAAAATCCATGCGAACGGAGCTAAATTTCTTGAAAATTTGCAATTATTTGCGTGGCTGAAATAAATATAAAAACAATTGCCAGCGACTTGAAACTTTCCAAATTTACTCAAAATACATTCAGGATTATAATTCCGTGAAAATCCGAAAACACTCCATCGATGGATTTTGAAATAAATCCATGCGAACGGAATATAATTTCTTGAAAATCTGCAATTGTTCGGGTGGCTCAAAAAAATATAAAAACAATTGCCAACGACTTGAAACTTTCCAAATTTACTCAAAATACATTCGGGATTAAAATTCCATGAAAATCCGCAAACATCCCCTCAATGGATTTTGAGGAAAATCCATGCGAACGGAGCTAAATTTCTTGAAAATTTGCAATTATTTGCGTGGCTGAAATAAATATAAAAACAATTGCCAGCGACTTGAAACTTTCCAAATTTACTCAAAATACATTCAGGATTATAATTCCGTGAAAATCCGAAAACACTCCAACGATGGATTTTGAAATAAATCCATGCGAACGGAATATAATTTCTTGAAAATCTGCAATTGTTCGGGTGGCTCAAAAAAATATAAAAACAATTGCCAACGACTTGAAACTTTCCAAATTTACTCAAAATACATTCGGGATTATAATTCCGTGAAAAACCGCAAACACCCCGTCAATGGATTTTGAGATAAATCCATGCGAACGGAGCTTGATTTATTGAAAATTTGTAATTATTTGCTTGGCTCAAATAAATATAAAAACAATTGCCAACGACTTGAAACTTTCCAAATTTACTCAAATTACATTCGGGATTATAATTCCGTGAAAATCCGCAAACACACCCCTAGTGGATTTTGAAATAAATTACATTTTATTAAGAAATGTTTTTTTTTTTGTAACATTTCGTCTATAATTTTGAAAAGGTAAGAGTTACATGAAGTTTATATTAATAATAATTGTAGAGAATCCCGAAATGAACAATTTATAAAGAGTGGGTTTTTTTCATTTTCCAATAAATAAAATATATTTTTCATAATTTTACCGTTCCAACGTCCGCAATTTTGTTTTAGACAGACGAATTTGCTAGTTGAAAATAAGATAATTAATTTATAATATATAGCAGCTGGCAGTGACAATAAAAACAATCAATTAAATTCACACCCGAGACCCACCCCGAAAATAAAAGTCACCGCGGAGAGATTAATATTTTCTGCATCATCGTTAGCATCCCCTCGGGCCAGTTTATAACCAATTTCTTCTCCGAATTCCTGGATTTTGCCGGAGGTGACAACCCCACGGGGGTGCATTGGCACGGGCGGTCTCATTGTAATACCCCTCTCAGGTAGACGCGTACACCTGGCGAAACTACCCCATGGATTTTCTTGAATCAATGCACACCCGCGCAATTTACTACGGTTGTTCAGCTGAGTATAAAGACTATGACTCGGCGGGAGGGGAGGGTTTAAAACTTTCCGACGTGCGTATTTTTTTATTTTTAAGCACCGCCGCTTCTTCGACTGTCAATCCTCAAAGGGATTTTCTTCTGAAATAAATACCGCCCGAGGACGCTTCTTTGAAAATGATGCACCCTTGTGGAACCGTTGCAGTCTACTTGTTATAATTCTGGATTAAGCGTAATACAGATATGCTTCAAATTGTTATATATATATATATATATTTATATACCGGGTGTGGCACTTAAGACGCCTCGGACCATAGCTCCTTTACGATAAAAGCTATCGAAAAAAATCTAAGAACAAAGTGGTGCATAGTTACCGTCGCTATGTTTTAAAAATATTTCTAATCATCAGTGGCGTGCCGTACTCCAGTGGCGTACCAAACTTATGTTTTTTTAAATGGAATGCCCTATTTTTTATTGCAGATTTGGAAAGTGCTCGACGAGTACTTATTTTTTTATCTAACATGTTATACCCTTCACTTTAGCGGTTTCGCTGTTATAACCCCTTCTTTCAAAATTGCGCCCCATTTTTGAGATTTTTTTGTAGAGAAACTAATTGATGCCGGCGCCTAAATTTTGAATTGAGGTACAGGTTAAGACCTCGTATACCTTCACATAATTTTTTTTCGGGTAATTTATGGCAAAAAAATAATTTTTGATTGATCTTCGCATGTTGTCATTTTTTCCGAAAATTTCAAATGGCACCCCCCTAAAAAAATTACGGCGTTGTACAGCCAAAACTCTAAATTTTTCATTGGTGTAAAAAAAATTACACATTGCATAACAAAATTTCGGAGAAAAAAGGAATTTCATCGCAAATGTCGGGAAACGTTTTCCGTTCCCAAGTGTGCCATGAGAAAACAAAAGATTGGTAATTGTCAAAGTAAATTATTAGACGTCAGTAGCAGCCATAAGTCATTTTTGATAAACGTTCTAAAAATGTTCCGAACTCAAGAGGAAATGGTTGACATGATATTTATTCTTGGAGAATGTAACAAGAATTGTTTCTTGGCATCACGAGTGTACGCTGCGAGATATCCGCACAGGGCACATCCAAATGAACGTGCGTTTCAAAAAGTGTTGGAGAAATTTACTACTACGGGAAGTGTGAAACGGCCAAGGAGAGTTAGAAAGAAGGCAGTTATTACCGAAAATAATGAACTGCGGTATATCACCAGAAGTTGCGGTTATGCCTCCAGCAGGAAGGTCGTCATTTCGAACATCTAGTTTAAGTTGTTAAATTTTCTTAATCTGCATTTTTCATATCATGTTGAATAAATAGGTACATACTATTATGTTGACCGTATTTGTGTATTTGTTTTGGTACTTTGACAATTACCAATCTTTTGTTTTCTCATGGCACACTTGGGAACGGAAAACGTTTCCCGACATTTGCGATGAAATTCCTTTTTTCTCCGAAATTTTGTTATGCAATGTGTAATTTTTTTTACACCAATGAAAAATTTAGAGTTTTGGCTGTACAACGCCGTAATTTTTTTAGGGGGGTGCCATTTGAAATTTTCGGAAAAAATGACAACATACGAAGATCAATCAAAAATTATTTTTTTTCCATAAATTACCCGAAAAAAAATAATGTGAAGGTATACGAGGTCTTAACCCGTACCTCAATTCAAAATTTAGGCGCCGGCGTCAATTAGTTTCTCTACAAAAAAATCTCAAAAATGGGGCGCAATTTTGAAAGAAGGGGTTATAACAGCGAAACCGCTAAAGTGAAGGGTATAACATGTTAGATAAAAAAATAAGTACTCGTCGAGCACTTTCCAAATCTGCAATAAAAAATAGGGCATTCCATTTAAAAAAACATAAGTTTGGTACGCCACTGGAGTACGGCACGCCACTGATGATTAGAAATATTTTTAAAACATAGCGACGGTAACTATGCACCACTTTGTTCTTAGATTTTTTTCGATAGCTTTTATCGTAAAGGAGCTATGGTCCGAGGCGTCTTAAGTGCCACACCCTGTATATGTCATCATAATTCACTAATTTTTTCCCGCATCAAAATGACGTCAGTTGAAAGCGGAATTTGCGTTGCGAAAACGGAGTGTTTCGTTGTGAACGGCTGTTAAATCCACAACCATTTTGACAGATGCTTCAAATTATCAACAAATAGTGATTAATGATGTGTCATCATAATTCACTACTTAGATCTAATTTATCTTTTCCCGCACCAAAATGGCGGCAGTTGAAAGAGGAGTGTGCGTCAAAATGAGATACCCTTTTTACACTTTTTGAAAATTGCTCACTTTCGGTATCTAAAATCGCTTTAAAAATTTAACTTTTACTAAGAGGCGTTGGATAATGTGTATATTTAGCGACTACTTATTTTATAAATTAATAAATTTTTAATGACTGCAGGTGAATAAATTTCTTGTAAAATGGTCTTTCGGCCCACTTAAATAGTTGATTCAAGACTTTGAATTTACGAGTGAAGAACTGAACGAAAACTTTGCGCGGGCAAACTTGAAGAAAAAAAAAACATAAACACAATGGAAGGCAAACATAAAACAAATGACGCTTAAAAATGAGGCTGGCGGAGTCGTTGAAAGCGCCGAGAAATGTGGAGCGATATTTCACGGCGGTTGTGAATTCGTGGAAGTCGTCGCATTCTCCAGGTGTCAGCGTGACTGATGACCCCCCGCGTCACTTCCTCTTGGCGAAAAAATAAAATATAGGCCCCACCGGCTCAATGAAAAGGTCCATTCATGTCACCTGAGGAATGCCACCTAAACGAAGGTGGAACTTGGAAGGTGCTGTTATTCACACCCCGACGACTTTTAGTTTCACTCGCACTCACGAAATACTCGTAAATATTGTTAATTGCTTTAAATACCTGGTACTGCCCCTCTTTACCGACAATCCGCAATCGTAAAATCGTCAATTACATCGACGCATTTTATTATTTCTTGGAGAACGCGGCGCGATACAACATTCTTTGTTCTTCGTGCGAATTATCCGAATATTCACGTAAACGTAGCAAACTCTAATTTTGTTAATTTTGGATAATAATCTTTTTCAAACGACTATGTGATACTTCATTTTTACGGATAAATTAAATACAATTTTCTATTTTTAAAATGTTTATACTGTAAAAGAAACGTTCGAAATTTTCTTACGATCACTAGAGGGAAAATATTTATTAAAGGTATTTCCCGTCTAAAATGAAACGCGAAAGGTCCCAAATGTAAATGTTGTGTTAATTACTTTAGCAATTAATTAATGTCTGAGTGGAGTGAAGTCAGTGACCGGCAAGGGTAAATGCAAGACTTCGTCTAGTGATATTTGTGGCGACTTTGACATTGCTGCCAAGCCAAGTGCGGACCCTATTAGTCTAAAAGGTCTCTAAAATGTCAATCTTTTAATTACAGCCGGCATGCCGGGGCGAGAATTAACGGAATCTTCGGTTACGTGCTTTAAACTCTTAAAGCTCGTTCAATAATTTATCATTATTGCATGGTTATTAATTATTCAACAATGATGCAATTAATATTCGCGCGAGTTAATAAAAAAAAATTAAAAACATTTACCATCGACTGGAAACTTTCTGAATTTGCTCAAAATACATTCAGGATTATAATTCCATGAAAATCCGGAAACACGTGCTCAAAAGATTTTGAAATAATTCCATGCGAACGGAACTTAATTTCCTAAAAATTTGTAATTATTTCGGAGCTCAAAAAAAAAATATAAAAACAATTGCCATCGACTTGAAACTTTCCAAATTTACTCAAAATACATTCAGGATTATTATTCCATGAAAATCCGCAAACACGTGTTCCATAGATTTTGAAATAATTCCATGCGAACGGAACTTAATTTCCTAAAATTTGTAATTATTTCGGAGCTCAAAAAAAAATATAAAAACAATTGCCATCGACTTGAAACTTTCCAAATTTACTCAAAATACATTCAGGATTATTATTTCATGAAAATCCGCAAACACGTGTTCCATAGATTTTGAAATAATTCCATGCGAACGGAACTTAATTTCCTAAAAATTTGTAATTATTTCGGAGCTCAAAAAAAATATATAAAAACAATTGCCATCGACTTGAAACTTTCCAAATTTACTCAAAATACATTCAGGATTATTATTCCATGAAAATCCGCAAACACGTGTTCCATAGATTTTGAAATAATTCCATGCGAACGGAACTTAATTTCCTAAAAATTGTAATTATTTCGGAGCTCAAAAAAAAAATATAAAAACAATTGCCATCGACTTGAAACTTTCCAAATTTACTCAAAATACATTCAGGATTATTATTTCATGAAAATCCGCAAACACGTGTTCCATAGATTTTGAAATAATTCCATGCGAACGGAACTTAATTTCCTAAAAATTGTAATTATTTCGGAGCTCAAAAAAAAATATAAAAACAATTGCCATCGACTTGAAACTGTCCAAATTTACTCAAAATACATTCAGGATTATTATTTCATGAAAATCCGCAAACACGTGTTCCATAGATTTTGAAATAATTCCATGCGAACGGAACTTAATTTCCTAAAAATTGTAATTATTTCGGAGCTCAAAAAAAAATATAAAAACAATTGCCATCGACTTGAAACTGTCCAAATTTACTCAAAATACATTCAGGATTATTATTTCATGAAAATCCGCAAACACGTGTTCCATAGATTTTGAAATAATTCCATGCGAACGGAACTTAATTTCCTAAAAATTGTAATTATTTCGGAGCTCAAAAAAAAAATATAAAAACAATTGCCATCGACTTGAAACTTTCCAAATTTACTCAAAATACATTCAGGATTATTATTCCATGAAAATCCGCAAACACGTGTTGCATAGATTTTGAAATAATTCCATGCGAACGGAACTTAATTTCCTAAAAATTGTAATTATTTCGGAGCTCAAAAAAAAATATAAAAACAATTGCCATCGACTTGAAACTGTCCAAATTTACTCAAAATACATTCAGGATTATTATTTCATGAAAATCCGCAAACACGTGTTCCATAGATTTTGAAATAATTCCATGCGAACGGAACTTAATTTCCTAAAAATTGTAATTATTTCGGAGCTCAAAAAAAAATATAAAAACAATTGCCATCGACTTGAAACTGTCCAAATTTACTCAAAATACATTCAGGATTATTATTTCATGAAAATCCGCAAACACGTGTTCCATAGATTTTGAAATAATTCCATGCGAACGGAACTTAATTTCCTAAAAATTGTAATTATTTCGGAGCTCAAAAAAAAATATAAAAACAATTGCCATCGACTTGAAACTGTCCAAATTTACTCAAAATACATTCAGGATTATTATTTCATGAAAATCCGCAAACACGTGTTCCATAGATTTTGAAATAATTCCATGCGAACGGAACTTAATTTCCTAAAAATTGTAATTATTTCGGAGCTCAAAAAAAAATATAAAAACAATTGCCATCGACTTGAAACTGTCCAAATTTACTCAAAATACATTCAGGATTATTATTTCATGAAAATCCGCAAACACGTGTTCCATAGATTTTGAAATAATTCCATGCGAACGGAACTTAATTTCCTAAAAATTGTAATTATTTCGGAGCTCAAAAAAAAAATATAAAAACAATTGCCATCGACTTGAAACTTTCCAAATTTACTCAAAATACATTCAGGATTATTATTCCATGAAAATCCGCAAACACGTGTTGCATAGATTTTGAAATAATTCCATGCGAACGGAACTTAATTTCCTAAAAATTGTAATTATTTCGGAGCTCAAAAAAAAATATAAAAACAATTGCCATCGACTTGAAACTGTCCAAATTTACTCAAAATACATTCAGGATTATTATTTCATGAAAATCCGCAAACACGTGTTCCATAGATTTTGAAATAATTCCATGCGAACGGAACTTAATTTCCTAAAAATTGTAATTATTTCGGAGCTCAAAAAAAAATATAAAAACAATTGCCATCGACTTGAAACTGTCCAAATTTACTCAAAATACATTCAGGATTATTATTTCATGAAAATCCGCAAACACGTGTTCCATAGATTTTGAAATAATTCCATGCGAACGGAACTTAATTTCCTAAAAATTTTAAATTATTTCGGAGCTCAAAAAAAAATATAAAAACAATTGCCATCGACTTGATACTTTCCAAATTTACTCAAAATACATTCAGGATTATTATTCCCCGAAAATCCGCAAACACGTGCTCAATAGATTTTGAAATAAATTAATTCCTAATTTTTTTAATTATTTCAGATTTCAAAAAAATATAAAAACAATTGCCATCGACTTGAAACTTTCCAAATTTACTCAAAATACATTCAGGATTATTATTTCATGAAAATCCGCAAACACGTGTTCCATAGATTTTGAAATAATTCCATGCGAACGGAACTTAATTTCCTAAAAATTGTAATTATTTCGGAGCTCAAAAAAATATATAAAAACAATTGCCATCGACTTGAAACTGTCCAAATTTACTCAAAATACATTCAGGATTATTATTTCATGAAAATCCGCAAACACGTGTTCCATAGATTTTGAAATAATTCCATGCGAACGGAACTTAATTTCCTAAAAATTGTAATTATTTCGGAGCTCAAAAAAAATATAAAAACAATTGCCATCGACTTGAAACTGTCCAAATTTACTCAAAATACATTCAGGATTATTATTTCATGAAAATCCGCAAACATGTGTTCCATAGATTTTGAAATAATTCCATGCGAACGGAACTTAACTTCCTAAAAATTTGAAATTATTTCGGAGCTAAAAAAAATATAAAAACAATTGCCATCGACTTGAAACTTTCCAAATTTACTCAAAATACATTCAGGATTATTATTCCATGAAAATCCGCAAACACGTGTTCCATAGATTTTGAAATAATTCCATGCGAACGGAACTTAATTTCCTAAAAATTTGAAATTATTTCGGAGCTCAAAAAAAATATAAAAACAATTGCCATCGACTTGAAACTTTCCAAATTTACTCAAAATACATTCAGGATTATTATTTCATGAAAATCCGCAAACACGTGTTCCATAGATTTTGAAATAATTCCATGCGAACGGAACTTAATTTCCTAAAAATTTGAAATTATTTCGGAGCTCAAAAAAAATATAAAAACAATTGCCATCGACTTGAAACTTTCCAAATTTACTCAAAATACATTCAGGATTATTATTTCATGAAAATCCGCAAACACGTGTTCCATAGATTTTGAAATAATTCCATGCGAACGGAACTTAATTTCCTAAAAATTTGAAATTATTTCGGAGCTCAAAAAAAATATAAAAACAATTGCCATCGACTTGAAACTTTCCAAATTTACTCAAAATACATTCAGGATTATTATTTCATGAAAATCCGCAAACACGTGCTCAAAAGATTTTGAAATAATTCCATGCGAACGGAGATTAATTTCCTAAAAATTTTAAATTATTTCGGAGCTCAAAAAAAAATATAAAAACAATTGCCATCGACTTGATACTTTCCAAATTTACTCAAAATACATTCAGGATTATAATTCCAAGAAAATCCGTAAAGACGTGTTCCATAGATTTTGAAATAATTCCATGCGAACGGAACTTAATTTCCTAAAAATTGTAATTATTTCGGAGCTCAAAAAAAATATAAAAACAATTGCCATCGACTTGAAACTTTCCAAATTTACTCAAAATACATTCAGGATTATTATCCCCCGAAAATCCGCAAACACGTGCTCAATAGATTTTGAAATAAATTAATTCCTAATTTTTTTAATTATTTCGGAGCTCAAAAAAAATATAAAAACAATTGCCATCGACTTGAAACTTTCCAAATTTACTCAAAATACATTCAGGATTATTATTTCATGAAAATCCGCAAACACGTGCTCAAAAGATTTTGAAATAATTCCATGCGAACGGAGATTAATTTCCTAAAAATTTTAAATTATTTCGGAGCTCAAAAAAAAATATAAAAACAATTGCCATCGACTTGAAACTTTCCAAATTTACTCAAAATACATTCAGGATTATTATTTCATGAAAATCCGCAAACACGTGTTCCATAGATTTTGAAATAATTCCATGCGAACGGAACTTAATTTCCTAAAAATTTGAAATTATTTCGGAGCTCAAAAAAAATATAAAAACAATTGCCATCGACTTGAAACTTTCCAAATTTACTCAAAATACATTCAGGATTATTATTTCATGAAAATCCGCAAACACGTGTTCCATAGATTTTGAAATAATTCCATGCGAACGGAACTTAATTTCCTAAAAATTTGAAATTATTTCGGAGCTCAAAAAAAATATAAAAACAATTGCCATCGACTTGAAACTTTCCAAATTTACTCAAAATACATTCAGGATTATTATTTCATGAAAATCCGCAAACACGTGCTCAAAAGATTTTGAAATAATTCCATGCGAACGGAGATTAATTTCCTAAAAATTTTAAATTATTTCGGAGCTCAAAAAAAAATATAAAAACAATTGCCATCGACTTGATACTTTCCAAATTTACTCAAAATACATTCAGGATTATAATTCCACGAAAATCCGTAAAGACGTGTTCCATAGATTTTGAAATAATTCCATGCGAACGGAACTTAATTTCCTAAAAATTGTAATTATTTCGGAGCTCAAAAAAAATATAAAAACAATTGCCATCGACTTGAAACTTTCCAAATTTACTCAAAATACATTCAGGATTATTATCCCCCGAAAATCCGCAAACACGTGCTCAATAGATTTTGAAATAAATTAATTCCTAATTTTTTTAATTATTTCGGAGCTCAAAAAAAATATAAAAACAATTGCCATCGACTTGAAACTTTCCAAATTTACTCAAAATACATTCAGGATTATTATTTCATGAAAATCCGCAAACACGTGCTCAAAAGATTTTGAAATAATTCCATGCGAACGGAGATTAATTTCCTAAAAATTTTAAATTATTTCGGAGCTCAAAAAAAAATATAAAAACAATTGCCATCGACTTGAAACTTTCCAAATTTACTCAAAATACATTCAGGATTATTATTTCATGAAAATCCGCAAACACGTGTTCCATAGATTTTGAAATAATTCCATGCGAACGGAACTTAATTTCCTAAAAATTTGAAATTATTTCGGAGCTCAAAAAAAATATAAAAACAATTGCCATCGACTTGAAACTTTCCAAATTTACTCAAAATACATTCAGGATTATTATTCCATGAAAATCCGCAAACACGTGTTCCATAGATTTTGAAATAATTCCATGCGAACGGAACTTAATTTCCTAAAAATTTGAAATTATTTCGGAGCTCAAAAAAAATATAAAAACAATTGCCATCGACTTGAAACTTTCCAAATTTACTCAAAATACATTCAGGATTATTATTTCATGAAAATCCGCAAACACGTGTTCCATAGATTTTGAAATAATTCCATGCGAACGGAACTTAATTTCCTAAAAATTGTAATTATTTCGGAGCTCAAAAAAAATATAAAAACAATTGCCATCGACTTGAAACTGTCCAAATTTACTCAAAATACATTCAGGATTATTATTTCATGAAAATCCGCAAACATGTGTTCCATAGATTTTGAAATAATTCCATGCGAACGGAACTTAACTTCCTAAAAATTTGAAATTATTTCGGAGCTAAAAAAAATATAAAAACAATTGCCATCGACTTGAAACTTTCCAAATTTACTCAAAATACATTCAGGATTATTATTCCATGAAAATCCGCAAACACGTGTTCCATAGATTTTGAAATAATTCCATGCGAACGGAACTTAATTTCCTAAAAATTTGAAATTATTTCGGAGCTCAAAAAAAAATATAAAAACAATTGCCATCGACTTGATACTTTCCAAATTTACTCAAAATACATTCAGGATTATTATTTCATGAAAATCCGCAAACACGTGTTCCATAGATTTTGAAATAATTCCATGCGAACGGAACTTAATTTCCTAAAAATTTGAAATTATTTCGGAGCTCAAAAAAAAATATAAAAACAATTGCCATCGACTTGATACTTTCCAAATTTACTCAAAATACATTCAGGATTATTATTTCATGAAAATCCGCAAACACGTGTTCCATAGATTTTGAAATAATTCCATGCGAACGGAACTTAATTTCCTAAAAATTTTAAATTATTTCGGAGCTCAAAAAAAAATATAAAAACAATTGCCATCGACTTGATACTTTCCAAATTTACTCAAAATACATTCAGGATTATTATTCCCCGAAAATCCGCAAACACGTGCTCAATAGATTTTGAAATAAATTAATTCCTAATTTTTTTAATTATTTCAGATTTCAAAAAAATATAAAAACAATTGCCATCGACTTGAAACTTTCCAAATTTACTCAAAATACATTCAGGATTATTATTTCATGAAAATCCGCAAACACCTGTTCCATAGATTTTAAAATAATTCCATGCGAACGGAACTTAATTTCCTAAAAATTGTAATTATTTCGGAGCTCAAAAAAAAATATAAAAACAATTGCCATCGACTTGAAACTGTCCAAATTTACTCAAAATACATTCAGGATTATTATTTCATGAAAATCCGCAAACACGTGTTCCATAGATTTTGAAATAATTCCATGCGAACGGAACTTAATTTCCTAAAAATTATAATTATTTCGGAGCTCAAAAAAAAATATAAAAACAATTGCCATAGACTTGAAACTGTCCAAATTTACTCAAAATACATTCAGGATTATTATTTCATGAAAATCCACAAACATGTGTTCCATAGATTTTGAAATAATTCCATGCGAACGGAACTTAATTTCCTAAAAATTTGAAATTATTTCGGAGCTAAAAAAAAATATAAAAACAATTGCCATCGACTTAAAACTTTCCAAATTTACTCAAAATACATTCAGGATTATAATTCCATGAAAATCCGCAAACACGTGCTCAAAAGATTTTGAAATAATTCCATGCGAACGGAACTTAATTTCCTAAAAATTGTAATTATTTCGGAACTCAAAAAAAATATAAAAACAATTGCCATCGACTTGAAACTTTCCAAATTTACTCAAAATACATGCAGGATTATAATTCCATAAAAATCCGCAAACACGTGTTCCATAGATTTTGAAATAATTCCATGCGAACGGAGATTAATTTCCTAAAAATTTGAAATTATTTCGGAGCTCAAAAAAAATATAAAAACAATTGCCATCGACTTAAAACTTTCCAAATTTACTCAAAATACATTCAGGATTATAATTCCATGAAAATCCGCAAACACGTGCTCAAAAGATTTTGAAATAATTCCATGCGAACGGAGATTAATTTCCTAAAAATTTGTAATTATTTCGGAGCTCAAAAAAAATATAAAAACAATTGCCATCGACTTGAAACTTTCCAAATTTACTCAAAATACATTCAGGATTATAATTCCATAAAAATCCGCAAACACGTGTTCCATAGATTTTGAAATAATTCCATGCGAACGGAACTTAATTTCCTAAAAATTTTAAATCATTTCGGAGCTCAAAAAAAAATATAAAAACAATTGCCATCGACTTGATAGTTTCCAAATTTACTCAAAATACATTCAGGATTATAATTCCGTGAAAATCCGAAAACACCCCATTGATGGGTTTTGAGATAAATTCATGCGAACGGAATATAATTTCTTGAAAATCTGCAATTATTCGAGTGGCTCAAAAAAATATAAAAACAATTGCTATCGACATGCATATATTTAATACCACTTAAAACACTCTAAAATCCTCTACTTTTTAACACACAAAATAAAATAATCAAAACATGCGGCGATTTAAAAAAAAAATCCGAAACTCAATTTTTTTTCTTTCAACTTTGAAAAACCGAATTTTAGCAATTTTCATTGTCTCTAGATGAATATTTTTTAATATGTTTTTAAAATAAACTATATTCTCTGTAATTTAGCATATGAATTATCATAATCAAAAAACGCGTTCAACACCTCAACAGGCAACAGATCCGATTAATTCGGATGTGAGGGGTTTTATTGTAATTTAAAAAAGGAAATTAATGTAGAATATCGACAAATTGTGTAAATTGCGCCTCTTCGAATGCAAATTCGCAATTACATCGACTCGAAAGTAATAAACAATCTGTGCTGGGGCTAGGTCAGGGATGGAATGAATTATACACAATGGGCAATAGAATTTAGTGCATGGAGGCGCTCTTTTAGTCATCGTTAAGCTTCCTAACCACGCGTGTCGAAAGATTAACCGTGGCTGAATGCGCGAGGCGCATGAATGCCCATAGATTGCAAATTATGTTTGAATATCGAATTAAACATGGAAAAACGACGAAAAATAAAATGCACCACATATAACACATTCAACAAATTTGTAATATATTTATCTTGGTTAATCTCAGCAGGGATATTGTTATTAAAATTATTTTTATAATACTAAAAATATTGGTTTTATCATTTTGATGTAACGACATTTGATAAATCACGTCGCCCTATCGGAAAAACAAAAAAAAAAGAATAACGTAATATTTTACGCGCCGCGCAATATTTTACCGCTAACCCATTTTATAAACCATTATCTTTAAATAAGACATTTTCTCCCCTCCCGGCACCGACCGGCAAAGTTTTGATAAAACTGCCATATTATTCTTAAAGTGTAGCTATTTTACAAGTCTCTGGTTCACACCCCTGCATTATATATTCAAGGCAGTGCCGCGCATAGCAGCGAGCGACCCTCCCACTGTCTGAAATACTACGTGATAGAGCCCCCCAAATTCAAACTCAATTCCGTACCGATTTCAAATATACGAAAAGATCTTGTTGTTGGTTCTATACAATAAAACTATGTACGCAAGAAGGCAAAGCAATTAAATATACAGGGTGTCTCATCAAGTAAATAAGCATAACCTTAAAATTTCCCAAAATAATAAATATTATAATTACATCACCAGATGTGAAAATTACACATAATAAATATTCAGAAGTTGGCGTTGGAAAAATGAAACATGTGCGCACCCATTATATAAAAATCCGTAATTACTGGGCGCGCTGTAAAAAATCGTGTAACATTTGCGCGATCACGTGTTACGTGTATCTAAAGTATAATATCTGAGCGTGGAATTATTCCCATTCAGGGAAATGTCGTCGACAAGAGTTCCTTTCATGGCGAGATTGCGTGTGCTCAACTAACACGGTTACCTCCGCTACATTTATTATTTCGTCTCATTTGCATAAAACGCATTTGTGCCGGAATGGTAAAGTTGACTTTCGCGACGCGCGGCAATCGCGGCTAATTGATTAGTGACGAAACGACGCCCTTTACCCCCTCCGAAGGAAATTTCGTCGATGGGAGCGATTGTAAAATTAAATCTCAATCAGCAATTGTGGAACAGCAACTTTGGAAAATTTGAAGTCGTTGGCAATTGTTTTTATATTTTTTTGAGCCACTCGAACATTTGCAGATTTTCAAGAAATTAAATTCTGTTCGCATGGATTTATTTCAAAATCCATCGATGGGGTGTTTTCGGATTTTGATGGAATTATAATCCTGAATGCATTTTGAGTAAATTTGGAAAGTTTTAAATCGTTGGCAATTGTTTTCATATTTTTTCGAGCCACTCGAACATTTGCAGATTTTCAAGAAATTATATTCCGTTCGCATGGATTTATTTCAAAATCCATCGATGGGGTGTTTTCGGATTTTCACGGAATTATAATCCTGAATGTATTTTGAGTAAATTTTGAAAGTTTCTAGTCGTTGGCAATTGTTTTTATATTTTTTTGAGCCACTCGAACAATTGCAGATTTTCAAGAAATTATATTCCGTTCGCATGGATTTATTTCAAAATCCATCGATGGGGTGTTTTCGGATTTTCACGGAATTATAATCCTGAATGTATTTTGAGTAAATTTTGAAAGTTTCTAGTCGTTGGCAATTGTTTTTATATTTTTTTGAGCCACTCGAACAATTGCAGATTTTCAAGAAATTAAATTCCGTTCGCATGGATTTATTTCAAAATCCATCGATGGGGTGTTTTCGGATTTTCACGGAATTATAATCCTGAATGTATTTTGAGTAAATTTTGAAAGTTTCTAGTCGTTAGCAATTGTTTTTATATTTTTTTGAGCCACTCGAACAATTGCAGATTTTCAAGAAATTATATTCCGTTCGCATGGATTTATTTCAAAATCCATCGATGGGGTGTTTTCGGATTTTCACGGAATTATAATCCTGAATGTATTTTGAGTAAATTAGGAAAGTTTCAAGTCGTTGGCAATTGTTTTTATATTTTTTTGAGCCACTCGAACATTTGCAGATTTTCAAGAAATTAAATTCCGTTCGCATGGATTTATTTCAAAATCCATCGATGGGGTGTTTTCGGATTTTCACGGAATTATAATCCTGAATGTATTTTGAGTAAATTTTGAAAGTTTCTAGTCGTTGGCAATTGTTTTTATATTTTTTTGAGCCACTCGAACAATTGCAGATTTTCAAGAAATTATATTCCGTTCGCATGGATTTATTTCAAAATCCATCGATGGCGTGTTTTCGGATTTTCACGGAATTATAATCCTGAATGTATTTTGAGTAAATTAGGAAAGTTTCAAGTCGTTGGCAATTGTTTTTATATTTTTTTGAGCCACTCGAACATTTGCAGATTTTCAAGAAATTAAATTCTGTTCGCATGGATTTATTTCAAAATCCATCGATGGGGTGTTTTCGGATTTTTACGGAATTATAATCCTGAATGTATTTTGTGTAAATTTGGAAAGTTTCAAGTCGTTGGCAATTGTTTTTATATTTTTTTGAGCCACTCGAACATTTGCAGATTTTCAAGAAATTAAATTCCGTTCGCATGGATTTATTTCAAAATCCATCGATGGGGTGTTTTCGGATTTTCACGGAATTATAATCCTGAATGTATTTTGAGTAAATTTTGAAAGTTTCTAGTCGTTGGCAATTGTTTTTATATTTTTTTGAGCCACTCGAACAATTGCAGATTTTCAAGAAATTAAATTCCGTTCGCATGGATTTATTTCAAAATCCATCGATGGGGTGTTTTCGGATTTTCACGGAATTATAATCCTGAATGTATTTTGAGTAAATTTTGAAAGTTTCTAGTCGTTGGCAATTGTTTTTATATTTTTTTGAGCCACTCGAACAATTGCAGATTTTCAAGAAATTATATTCCGTTCGCATGGATTTATTTCAAAATCCATCGATGGGGTGTTTTCGGATTTTCACGGAATTATAATCCTGAATGTATTTTGAGTAAATTAGGAAAGTTTCAAGTCGTTGGCAATTGTTTTTATATTTTTTTGAGCCACTCGAATATTTGCAGATTTTCAAGAAATTAAATTCTGTTCGCATGAATTTATTTCAAAATCCATCGATGGGGTGTTTTCGGATTTTTACGGAATTATAATCCTGAATGTATTTTGTGTAAATTTGGAAAGTTTCAAGTCGATGGCAATTGTTTTTATATTTTTTTGAGCCACTCGAACATTTGCAGATTTTCAAGAAATTAAATTCTGTTCGCATGAATTTATTTCAAAATCCATCGATGGCGTGTTTTCGGATTTTCACGGAATTATAATCCTGAATGTATTTTGAGTAAATTAGGAAAGTTTCAAGTCGTTGGCAATTGTTTTTATATTTTTTTGAGCCACTCGAACATTTGCAGATTTTCAAGAAATTAAATTCTGTTCGCATGAATTTATTTCAAAATCCATCGATGGGGTGTTTTCGGATTTTTACGGAATTATAATCCTGAATGTATTTTGTGTAAATTTGGAAAGTTTCAAGTCGATGGCAATTGTTTTTATATTTTTTCGAGCCACCCGAACAATTGCAGATTTTCAAGAAATTAAATTCCGTTCGCATGGATTTATTTCAAAATCCATCGATGGGGTGTTTTCGGATTTTCATGGAATTATAATCCTGAATGTATTTTGAGTAAATTAGGAAAGTTTCAAGTCGTTGGCAATTGTTTTTATATTTTTTTGAGCCACTCGAACATTTGCAGATTTTCAAGAAATTAAATTCTGTTCGCATGAATTTATTTCAAAATCCATCGATGGGGTGTTTTCGGATTTTTACGGAATTATAATCCTGAATGTATTTTGTGTAAATTTGGAAAGTTTCAAGTCGATGGCAATTGTTTTTATATTTTTTCGAGCCACCCGAACAATTGCAGATTTTCAAGAAATTAAATTCCGTTCGCATGGATTTATTTCAAAATCCATCGATGGGGTGTTTTCGTATTTTCATGGAATTATAATCCTGAATGTATTTTGAGTAAATTAGGAAAGTTTCAAGTCGTTGGCAATTGTTTTTATATTTTTTTGAGCCACTCGAACATTTGCAGATTTTCAAGAAATTAAATTCTGTTCGCATGGATTTATTTCAAAATCCATCGATGGGGTGTTTTCGGATTTTTACGGAATTATAATCCTGAATGTATTTTGTGTAAATTTGGAAAGTTTCAAGTCGATGGCAATTGTTTTTATATTTTTTCGAGCCACCCGAACAATTGCAGATTTTCAAGAAATTAAATTCTGTTCGCATGGATTTATTTCAAAATCCATCGATGGGGTGTTTTCGGATTTTCATGGAATTATAATCCTAAATGTATTTTGAGTAAATTAGGAAAGTTTCAAGTCAATGGCAACTGTTTTTATATTTTTTCGAGCCACCCGAACAATTGCAGATTTTCAAGAAATTAAATTCCGTTCGCATGGATTTATTTCAAAATCCATCGATGGGGTGTTTTCGGATTTTCATGGAATTATAATCCTGAATGTATTTTGAGTAAATTAGGAAAGTTTCAAGTCGTTGGCAATTGTTTTTATATTTTTTTGAGCCACTCGAACATTTGCAGATTTTCAAGAAATTAAATTCCGTTCGCATGGATTTATTTCAAAATCCATCGATGGGGTGTTTTCGGATTTTTACGGAATTATAATCCTGAATGTATTTTGTGTAAATTTGGAAAGTTTCAAGTCGATGGCAATTGTTTTTATATTTTTTCGAGCCACCCGAACAATTGCAGATTTTCAAGAAATTAAATTCTGTTCGCATGGATTTATTTCAAAATCCATCGATGGGGTGTTTTCGGATTTTTACGGAATTATAATCCTGAATGTATTTTGTGTAAATTTGGAAAGTTTCAAGTCGATGGCAATTGTTTTTATATTTTTTCGAGCCACCCGAACAATTGCAGATTTTCAAGAAATTATATTCCGTTCGCATGGATTTATTTCAAAATCCATCGATGGGGTGTTTTCGTATTTTCATGGAATTATAATCCTGAATGTATTTTGAGTAAATTAGGAAAGTTTCAAGTCAATTGCAACTGTTTTTATATTTTTTTGAGCCACTCGAACAATTGCAGATTTTCAAGAAATTATATTCCGTTCGCATGGATTTATTTCAAAATCCATCGATGGGGTGTTTTCGGATTTTCATGGAATTATAATCCTGAATGTATTTTGTGTAAATTTGAAAAGTTTCAAGTCGATGGCAATTGTTTTTATATTTTTTCGAGCCACCCGAACAATTGCAGATTTTCAAGAAATTAAATTCCGTTCGCATGGATTTATTTCAAAATCCATCGATGGGGTGTTTTCGGATTTTCATGGAATTATAATCCTGAATGTATTTTGAGTAAATTAGGAAAGTTTCAAGTCGTTGGCAATTGTTTTTATATTTTTTTGAGCCACCCGAACAATTGCAGATTTTCAAGAAATTAAATTCTGTTCGCATGGATTTATTTCAAAATCCATCGATGGGGTGTTTTCGTATTTTCATGGAATTATAATCCTGAATGTATTTTGTGTAAATTTGGAAAGTTTCAAGTCGATGGCAATTGTTTTTATATTTTTTCGAGCCACCCGAACAATTGCAGATTTTCAAGAAATTAAATTCTGTTCGCATGGATTTATTTCAAAATCCATCGATGGGGTGTTTTCGGATTTTTACGGAATTATAATCCTGAATGTATTTTGTGTAAATTTGGAAAGTTTCAAGTCGATGGCAATTGTTTTTATATTTTTTCGAGCCACCCGAACAATTGCAGATTTTCAAGAAATTATATTCCGTTCGCATGGATTTATTTCAAAATCCATCGATGGGGTGTTTTCGGATTTTCATGGAATTATAATCCTGGATGTGTTTTGAGTAAATTTGAAAAGTTTCAAGTCGTTGGCAATTGTTTTTATATTTTTTCGAGCCACTCGAACAATTGCAGATTTTCAAGAAATTATATTCCTTTCGCATGGATTTATCTCAAAATCCATTGAGGGGGTGTTATAGTAGGTATTAACTATCTGTATACCAAATTAATAATTATTTCTATCGACGTTTCGGCGACGAGTTTTGGGATTCCGTCCGTGAGAACGCGACAAATGTTTTAATAAAAAAAAATCATCATCATCCATTAGGGGTTGAAATCATAGCTGGGGATTTAAACTGGCCCCTAATAGTCTTGTTGATACAAGATTGACAATACAAACATTTTAAAGTTACATTTTGTATCGATCGCGCGCGCGCCCCCTGGGCGAACGGAGAAACGAAAGCTCCGGCGAATTTAATAAAATAAACTGAGCGGACCCGAAAAAGAGGTTAAGTGCAAACCCGATTGGATTCGCTTAGTTGATTTCATTTGCGGACACGTATGTACACATTCGAAATTCTAAAATGCGCGCACCTCAATCTTCATTCTTCAGCCGTCACCCGAGACCCCCCCCCGTATCTTGGATGGGAGAGAGTGGAGGATAGAGAGGAAAAAAAATAACTCAATACCCCTTATCTGTGGAAGTGCACCCCCTGTTAAAATTCCTCGCGCGCCATAATTGAATCGAAAAACACATTGAGTGTCTCGGGGTAGCGAGCTTTAATCCAATTGTTCGCGTTGCCGACACAATTCATTAGTAGCTAATCAAGTTCCACAACATTGCGCCAGGCTCTGCCATCTGTTATCTGTTTAACAGGCGACTGTAATTGTTTTCGGGGGATTCGATTTATAGACTTTATTACTTGATATGTGCACTGCCGTTTTTTTTTTTTTTTTTCAATTACCAGGAGGAAACCGAATACATTATGACCGCTAAACAGTAACCGTATACATAAGTGACAATTGACATTAACAAAAGAATAACGACGGGTGATAATCCAATATAATAATAATTTCCTTTGAAAGCACAATGGGAGATAAATAAGCGACTTATAATTTTATAAATGGCTAAATGGACGTTGAGACGATGCCTCGTCGCATGTAAACACCTCGTATGGACAAGAATCCGGTACATAAATTACACCCGCGTATTTTGTATAATATACACGGTGGATCGGAGTTGGTTGGCGGTTTTGATCATTGATACATTTTATTTGTATTTATAAGTATCAAAAATCTTGGAAGATTAATTTCTATGGTTTTTCTAATTACTATATAAATTTTTACAGAATCATAATCTCGAATTGATTTTGAGTAATTTTGGAAAATTTCATGTTGGTGTCTTTTGTTTTTCTATTTTTTTTAACCGGCGAAATCATTACAATTTTTCAAAACTTTCCACTCTGATCAAATGAAATTATCGCAAAACTCAGTGATGGGGTGTATGTAGGTTATTACGGAATCATAATCTAGAATGTATTTTGAGTAATTTTGGGAAATTTCAGGTTGATGTCTTTTGTTTTTCTATTTTTTTTTTAACCGTCGAAATCATTACAATTTTTCACAAATTTCCACTCTGATCAAATGAAATTATCGCAAAACTCAGTGATGGGGTGCATGTGGGTTATTACGGAATCATAGTCTAGAATGTATTTTGAGTAATTTTGGAAAATTTCAGGTTGATGTCTTTTGTTTTTCTATTTTTTTTTAACCGTCGAAATCATTACAATTTTTCACAAATTTCCACTCTGATCAAATGAAATTATCGCAAAACTCAGTGATGGGGTGCATGTGGGTTATTACGGAATCATAGTCTAGAATGCATTTTGGGTAATTTTGGAAAATTTCAGGTTGATGTCTTTTGTTTTTCTATTTTTTTTAACCGTCGAAATCATTGCAATTTTTCACAAATTTCCACTCTGATCAAATGAAATTATCGCAAAACTCAGTGATGGGGTGTATGTGGGTTATCACAGAATCGTAATCTAGAATGTATTTTGAGTAATTTTGGAAAATTTCAGGTTGGTGTCTTTTGTTTTTCTATTTTTTAAGCGCTTAAGAAAAAGGTGCAACTTTAGATAATTACAAAATCGGTCATCGTGTAATTAGCTCGAAATGTAGGAAAGGGATTTTGCAGATATTGGCAGTATGCCGTTTGAGTAAATTAAAAAAATTTCAACTGTCCGGCAATTGTTTTTAAATTTTTCCAAACGCTCACACGGCAATATTTTCGCCTTTAATTTAATTGCACCTCGCTTATCTCTTATCATTCGCCTCCGGGCGAAACAAAATGTTATTGGTTGAATGCACCGCAGCAATTCTTATCTTCCAATTCGCCGGGCCGATCAAGCAAAAAAAAACTTGTTTTTTGCCAAATTGCTGGATTTTGAATCGACGCGTTCGGATCAGTACATCGCCGTTGTTCGTTCGAGGTGTTTCTGTGCGTTAATTGTCGGTTAATTAACTTCATTCTTGAAAAAGAAAGAAGTAGCAATAAATTTGTGCATCGTTGTGTGCATGGTGAATCGACAGATCGAATAAGAGAAGTATTTTTATTTCCGTTTCTTCAAAAGGTGAGTTTTGTGTCACGAATGGATTAAAAACGTGAAGCTACATCTCTACTTATTTTACGGAAAGGATCCGAGTAAAGACAAGAACTCATCATTTAAAAGGTAATCGTTTAAGTTACGTGCTAATGATATTATATTAGAGAAAAATCATCAAAGCCATTAAACAATTTTTATTTGAAATTTCAAGTAATTGTTTTTATATTTTTTATTCGCGCCCGCAAAATAATTACGAATTTTCAAGTCTGCGCTGTGTTCGCCTGGAATTATCTCAAAATCTAGGAATGGGGTGTTTGCGGATTTTTATGGATTCTTAATCTCGGATGAATTTCGAGTAATTTTAACCAAGTTTCAAGTCGGTGGCAATTGTTTTTATATTTTTTTTCGCGCCCGCAAAATAATTACGAATTTTCAGTCTACGCTGTGTTTGCCTGGAATTATCTCAAAATCTAGGAATGGGGTGTTTGTGGATTTTTATGGATTCTTAATCTCAGATGAATTTCGAGTAATTTTAACCAAGTTTCAAGTCGGTGGCAATTGTTTTTATATTTTTATTCGCGCCCGCAAAATAATTACGAATTTTCAGTCTACAGCTGTGTTTGCCTGGAATTATCTCAAAATCTAGGAATGGGGTGTTTGTGGATTTTTATGGATTCTTAATCTCAGATGAATTTCGAGTAATTTTAACCAAGTTTCAAGTCGGTGGCAATTGTTTTTATATTTTTATTCGCGCCCGCAAAATAATTACGAATTTTCAGTCTACGCTGTGTTTGCCTGGAATTATCTCAAAATCTAGGAATGGGGTGTTTGCGGATTTTTATGGATTCTTAATCTCAGATGAATTTCGAGTAATTTTAACCAAGTTTCAAGTCGGTGGCAATTGTTTTTATATTTTTATTCGCGCCCGCAAAATAATTACGAATTTTCAGTCTACGCTGTGTTTGCCTGGAATTATCTCAAAATCTAGGAATGGGGTGTTTGCGGATTTTTATGGATTCCTAATCTCTGATGAATTTCGAGTAATTTTAACCAAATTTCAAGTCGGTGGCAATTGTTTTTATATTTTTTATTCGCGCCCGCAAAATAATTACGAATTTTCAAGTCTACGCTGTGTTTGCTTGGAATTATCTCAAAATCTAGGAATGGGGTGTTTGCGGATTTTTATGGATTCTTAATCTCAGATGAATTTCGAGTAATTTTAACCAAGTTTCAAGTCGGTGGCAATTGTTTTTATATTTTTTTTCGCGCCCGCAAAATAATTACGAATTTTCAGTCTACGCTGTGTTTGCCTGGAATTATCTCAAAATCTAGGAATGGGGTGTTTGTGGATTTTTATGGATTCTTAATCTCAGATGAATTTCGAGTAATTTTAACCAAGTTTCAAGTCGGTGGCAATTGTTTTTATATTTTTATTCGCGCCCGCAAAATAATTACGAATTTTCAGTCTACGCTGTGTTTGCCTGGAATTATCTCAAAATCTAGGAATGGGGTGTTTGCGGATTTTTATGGATTCCTAATCTCTGATGAATTTCGAGTAATTTTAACCAAATTTCAAGTCGGTGGCAATTGTTTTTATATTTTTTATTCGCGCCCGCAAAATAATTACGAATTTTCAAGTCTACGCTGTGTTTGCTTGGAATTATCTCAAAATCTAGGAATGGGGTGTTTGCGGATTTTTATGGATTCTTAATCTCAGATGAATTTCGAGTAATTTTAACCAAGTTTCAAGTCGGTGGCAATTGTTTTTATATTTTTTTTCGCGCCCGCAAAATAATTACGAATTTTCAGTCTACGCTGTGTTTGCCTGGAATTATCTCAAAATCTAGGAATGGGGTGTTTGTGGATTTTTATGGATTCTTAATCTCAGATGAATTTCGAGTAATTTTAACCAAGTTTCAAGTCGGTGGCAATTGTTTTTATATTTTTATTCGCGCCCGCAAAATAATTACGAATTTTCAGTCTACAGCTGTGTTTGCCTGGAATTATCTCAAAATCTAGGAATGGGGTGTTTGCAGATTTTTACGGATTCTTAATCTCGGATGAATTTCGAGTAATTTTAACCAAGTTTCAAGTCGGTGGCAATTGTTTTTATATTTTTATTCGCGCCCGCAAAATAATTACGAATTTTCAGTCTACGCTGTGTTTGCCTGGAATTATCTCAAAATCTAGGAATGGGGTGTTTGTGGATTTTTATGGATTCTTAATCTCAGATGAATTTCGAGTAATTTTAACCAAGTTTCAAGTCGGTGGCAATTGTTTTTATATTTTTTATTCGCGCCCGCAAAATAATTACGAATTTTCAGTCTACAGCTGTGTTTGCCTGGAATTATCTCAAAATCTAGGAATGGGGTGTTTGCAGATTTTTACGGATTCTTAATCTCGGATGAATTTCGAGTAATTTTAACCAAGTTTCAAGTCGGTGGCAATTGTTTTTATATTTTTATTCGCGCCCGCAAAATAATTACGAATTTTCAGTCTACGCTGTGTTTGCCTGGAATTATCTCAAAATCTAGGAATGGGGTGTTTGTGGATTTTTATGGATTCTTAATCTCAGATGAATTTCGAGTAATTTTAACCAAGTTTCAAGTCGGTGCCAATTGTTTTTATATTTTTATTCGCGCCCGCAAAATAATTACGAATTTTCAGTCTACGCTGTGTTTGCCTGGAATTATCTCAAAATCTAGGAATGGGGTGTTTGCGGATTTTTATGGATTCCTAATCTCTGATGAATTTCGAGTAATTTTAACCAAATTTCAAGTCGGTGGCAATTGTTTTTATATTTTTTATTCGCGCCCGCAAAATAATTACGAATTTTCAAGTCTACGCTGTGTTTGCTTGGAATTATCTCAAAATCTAGGAATGAGGTGTTTGCGGATTTTTATGGATTCCTAATCTCTGATGAATTTCGAGTAATTTTAACCAAATTTCAAGTCGGTGGCAATTGTTTTTATATTTTTTATTCGCGCCCGCAAAATAATTACGAATTTTCAAGTCTACGCTGTGTTTGCTTGGAATTATCTCAAAATCTAGGAATGGGGTGTTTGCGGATTTTTATGGATTCCTAATCTCTGATGAATTTCGAGTAATTTTAACCAAATTTCAAGTCGGTGGCAATTGTTTTTATATTTTTTATTCGCGCCCGCAAAATAATTACGAATTTTCAAGTCTACGCTGTGTTTGCTTGGAATTATCTCAAAATCTAGGAATGGGGTGTTTGCGGATTTTTATGGATTCTTAATCTCTGATGAATTTCGAGTAATTTTAACCAAGTTTCAAGTCGGTGGCAATTGTTTTTATATTTTTTATTCGCGCCCGCAAAATAATTACGAATTTTCAGTCTACGCTGTGTTTGCTTGGAATTATCTCAAAATCTAGGAATGGGGTGTTTGCGGATTTTTATGGATTCCTAATCTCTGATGAATTTCGAGTAATTTTAACCAAATTTCAAGTCGGTGGCAATTGTTTTTATATTTTTTATTCGCGCCCGCAAAATAATTACGAATTTTCAAGTCTACGCTGTGTTTGCTTGGAATTATCTCAAAATCTAGGAATGGGGTGTTTGCGGATTTTTATGGATTCCTAATCTCTGATGAATTTCGAGTAATTTTAACCAAATTTCAAGTCGGTGGCAATTGTTTTTATATTTTTTATTCGCGCCCGCAAAATAATTACGAATTTTCAAGTCTACGCTGTGTTTGCTTGGAATTATCTCAAAATCTAGGAATGGGGTGTTTGCGGATTTTTATGGATTCCTAATCTCTGATGAATTTCGAGTAATTTTAACCAAATTTCAAGTCGGTGGCAATTGTTTTTATATTTTTTATTCGCGCCCGCAAAATAATTACGAATTTTCAAGTCTGCGCTGTGTTCGCCTGGAATTATCTCAAAATCTAGGAATGGGGTGTTTGCGGATTTTTATGGATTCTTAATCTCTGATGAATTTCGAGTAATTTTAACCAAGTTTCAAGTCGGTGGCAATTGTTTTTATATTTTTTATTCGCGCCCGCAAAATAATTACGAATTTTCAAGTCTACGCTGTGTTTGCTTGGAATTATCTCAAAATCTAGGAATGGGGTGTTTGCGGATTTTTATGGATTCCTAATCTCTGATGAATTTCGAGTAATTTTAACCAAATTTCAAGTCGGTGGCAATTGTTTTTATATTTTTTATTCGCGCCCGCAAAATAATTACGAATTTTCAAGTCTACGCTGTGTTTGCTTGGAATTATCTCAAAATCTAGGAATGGGGTGTTTGCGGATTTTTATGGATTCTTAATCTCTGATGAATTTCGAGTAATTTTAACCAAATTTCAAGTCGGTGGCAATTGTTTTTATATTTTTTATTCGCGCCCGCAAAATAATTACGAATTTTCAAGTCTACGCTGTGTTTGCTTGGAATTATCTCAAAATCTAGGAATGGGGTGTTTGCGGATTTTTATGGATTCCTAATCTCTGATGAATTTCGAGTAATTTTAACCAAATTTCAAGTCGGTGGCAATTGTTTTTATATTTTTTATTCGCGCCCGCAAAATAATTACGAATTTTCAAGTCTACGCTGTGTTTGCTTGGAATTATCTCAAAATCTAGGAATGGGGTGTTTGCGGATTTTTATGGATTCTTAATCTCTGATGAATTTCGAGTAATTTTAACCAAGTTTCAAGTCGGTGGCAATTGTTTTTATATTTTTTATTCGCGCCCGCAAAATAATTACGAATTTTCAGTCTACGCTGTGTTTGCTTGGAATTATCTCAAAATCTAGGAATGGGGTGTTTGCGGATTTTTATGGATTCCTAATCTCTGATGAATTTCGAGTAATTTTAACCAAATTTCAAGTCGGTGGCAATTGTTTTTATATTTTTTATTCGCGCCCGCAAAATAATTACGAATTTTCAAGTCTACGCTGTGTTTGCTTGGAATTATCTCAAAATCTAGGAATGGGGTGTTTGCGGATTTTTATGGATTCCTAATCTCTGATGAATTTCGAGTAATTTTAACCAAATTTCAAGTCGGTGGCAATTGTTTTTATATTTTTTATTCGCGCCCGCAAAATAATTACGAATTTTCAAGTCTACGCTGTGTTTGCTTGGAATTATCTCAAAATCTAGGAATGGGGTGTTTGCGGATTTTTATGGATTCTTAATCTCTGATGAATTTCGAGTAATTTTAACCAAGTTTCAAGTCGGTGGCAATTGTTTTTATATTTTTTATTCGCGCCCGCAAAATAATTACGAATTTTCAGTCTACGCTGTGTTTGCCTGGAATTATCTCAAAATCTAGGAATGGGGTGTTTGCAGATTTTTACGGATTCTTAATCTCTGATGAATTTCGAGTAATTTTAACCAAGTTTCAAGTCGGTGGCAATTGTTTTTATATTTTTTATTCGCGCCCGCAAAATAATTACGAATTTTCAGTCTACGCTGTGTTTGCCTGGAATTATCTCAAAATCTAGGAATGGGGTGTTTGTGGATTTTTACGGATTCTTAATCTCGGATGAATTTTGAGTAATTTTAACCAAGTTTCAAGTCGGTGGCAATTGTTTTTATATTTTTTATTCGCGCCCGCAAAATAATTACGAATTTTCAGTCCACGCTGTGTTTGCCTGGAATTATCTCAAAATGTAGGAATGGGGTGTTTTCGAAAATGTGTCGTTTATAAACTTTTTCGTATCGAAGAATGAAATATTCTTCAATAAATTACATTTAAAGTAAATTTGCTCAGGCAAACGACGCGTTTATTAAATATCAGTCGCGAAGTGATTCGATTGGAGAGGGTGGCTGTTGCAATTAGAATACCAAATGAAGTGGGCCGTCGGTGGCAGTTGGCAGCAGCGGCGGCGGCGGCGGCGGTTGGCAGCCCTGTGCCGCGACAGACGTCAGGTCAATCGACTTATCGCACGCCACCCTTAGACCTTCCTCCTGCGTAATTACACCGGATATGATTTGGTTGATTTCGTATTGTTCACTTTATTATATTTCGTGGTTCCGACGTGTTTCTCTTGATTACGGCTCGTGCGTTTGACGAGAGGGAATTTTCGCCCCGAAAATGTTGCACGTAATCAAATCTCGATATTGGAATAGATTGACATTTTAAAAGATTTAACACTTTCACCACTGTATAATTAGCCATGTTTAATACGTTCAGTTTAAGATTCGTTAACTTTAACACTGGTAATAAATAGTTTCGTTTGTGCTTAAGAAAATCATAAAAAAATCTCCTCTGGTTGCAGTCTGAATACTAACAGTTTCCATCCAGAGTCTTAATTTTAATTATCGCGACATCGATTTCTCCCTTTTTCTTTATTGAAAAGAAAAAAAAATGTAATGCCACGAGGCCCACGAGGCCGGCATATATTATTAGATGCAGAGGCGATATTGGCTCTGGCTTAGACACCTCATGAATAAGTTGACGGGCAGACCGTGTCGATAATGGCTGGTGACGTCGAGACACGTGACCTCCCGCCCTCTCGTTTGTGCGCACTTAAATTGTCACATTGTTTTATTCCGATTTAAAAATGTACACCGACACACCACCAAAAACTGGAAACGAGGAGCATGATGATAGTTGAATTAACGTTCTTTGGCGAGTGCTTCGACATGACTGGCTGGCGTGTCGGCGGCGCCTAGAGCGTCGGTACGCCATAGAAATGATTCTATAGTAATGGGTTATATCTGTGGATTTTTGTGTTCGATACAAAGGGCCCTCCCTTGCTCGGTATCTCCATTCAATAGTACATAATCAGAGCCATTGGGAGAGAGCGTTCAATGGAACTCGAACGCCCGAGAGAACGAGTGACGTACTTTTCAGCGGGGCCAATGAGCCCCCGCTTTGTATACAAAACTACTTTGACACATTTCACGTGATAAATTGTTAACTAATTATTTCAGAGTAATTAGTCGTTTATTACCGTCAACTATTTCATAAGGAAAAGCTGCTAAACTTCATCATTTTCGGATTTTTACAAAAACTTAAATTTTGAAAGTTTGGAATTTGTGTCAATTTTTTTTTAAATGTTGCAATAAAATAATTTCAAGCTCTGTTCCCGTGTAATTATTTCGGAATCTAGTGAAGGGATATTTTTTTTTCTATTTTTTTTTTCATATTTATCGATGTTTTTTTTGAATGAAAACTTATTTTGTCAGAATTCTCCACAATTTTCATTTAATCAAATTTAAAAAAATCAGGAAAAGGGAACTTTTTTGATATTTTTCAGAAATAATAATAATAATAATCTTTATTCCATGTACTGCAGCAAAATATACATATATGATGTTACAGTGTTGGACGCGTCATCATAGAAAAAATTTTAACATAAAATGAAAATTACAATATCTCGTTAAGATTATAAAATAAATTCAGAAACATTTCCACGATCACAATACTTTCCCAATTAGGTTAAAAAATCTAAAATCTAGGGCAAAAATTTCGGGTTCAAAAATCAAAAATGCAAACCAAAAAATCGAGAATGTCAACATACAAATCGAAAATAAAGAATATTCGGGCGAAAATAAAGAAAATTTAGGCAAAAAAAATCAAAAAATTTAGAACAAAAAAAATCGAAAATATATGCTAATGATGTAAAATATGGGCAATAATAATAAATTATTGGTAATTTTAGCCCCAAAAATAACTTCCAAGTTACCGACCACAAATTCGATAATAATAGTCAAAAAAGAATAAAAACCGTGCTTGGTAAACATAACGAGCGAAAAATAAAAAAACTCGAAAATACCGGAAAAATCTTGCTAAAATCAAAAATTCTGACTGAAAAAAACAATAATGCTGACCAAAAAAAGAAACCGCAAATTTTGACAAATAAATCGAAAATGTAAGCAATAATAGTTAAAGAAAATTTTGAGAAATAAATCGAAAAAGTAAGCAATAATAATTAAAGAACATTTTGACTAAAATAAAACAAAAATAGGCTACGAGCTAAAAATATATACATCTTTATTAAAGTAATTGTACATTTTATTTGTTAGTGTTTTTCTTAAATTAAGGTTACTATGTTGTTTCCTTAAATAGCTATCGACCAGAGGTCCTTCTGCCTGAGTCTTAAAAATTGAAAATACAGAAAAAAATTTAAAAATTGGCCAAAAATTCTACAATACAAAAAGTCGAAAATTTAGACATAAACATAAAGGCCTTAATAAATAACAATAAAAAAATAATTGTAATAAAAAATAACAATAATAGTCATAAAAATGCGAACTGAAAACTCGAAAATTTCAACAAACAAATCGAAAATTTTGGCCAAAAAATGTATTTTAATTGTTCAAAATAAGCAATGTGCTAAACCAATAAAAAATCTATCTTATTCTATTCTAAAATATTAAACAAAAAAAACCGAAAATAAAGGCCAAAATAAGAAATTAAAAATGCAAAATGCAGACCAAAAAAAGTAAACTGAAAATAATTGACCATGACATAATATTATTTATTTTTTATATTTATGACATTCACATCCACTGCAACCTATGCTAATGTAATGTATTTTTGTTATGTAGTTTGTTTTTCTGTAGTTAGTGGCAACGTTAAATAAAGGAATTTGAAATTTGAATTTTGCCCTAAAAATAACTAGCTCAAAATTATTTTCCGACCAGAAACTCAAAAATAATGGCAACTTTTTGTTAATAATATGCCAAAAGTTAAAAACCTAAAATAAAAGGCGAAAAATAAGAAAAACTCCAAAATATCAGCAATACACCAAAAAATCGCGCATTAAAAATTCATTTCGGTATTCTCTGCATTTTCATGTTAAAATTAGGGATTTTTCAGATTCATTTCATATTTATCATTGTTATTTTTTTTTTTTTTATAAAAATTTGTTCATGTCAGAATCAATTCAATGTTCATTGAACTAAATGTTAAAAAAGGGGATTTTTCAAATGTCTTTCTTATTCATCCATGTTCGGACGGAAACCCATTTTGTTCATTTCAGAATTCTCCACAACTCTCATTTATGCAAATTAAAGAAAAAACAGTTTTTTTCGATTTTTCATATTTATCGATTTTTTTTTACAAAAATTTGTTTAGTTCATTTTCTGACGACCTATTTTTTGACAAAAGCTAACTTTGTTCATTTCAGAATTCTCCACAACTTTCATTTACGCAAATTAAAAAAAAAACGTTTTTTTCGATTTTTCATATTTATCAATTTTTTTTTACAAAAATTTGTTTAGTTCATTTTCTGACGACTTATTTTTTGACAAAAGCTTACTTTGTTCATTTCACAATTCCTCACAATTCTCATTTGTGCAAATTACAAAGAAAATAGTTTTTCCGATTTTTCGTATTTATCGATTTTTTTGTTTTTTTTTGGGCGGAAACTTATTTTGTTTCTGACTTTCTTTACATTGGTCTCCGTTTTTTTTTGGACAAAAATTTATTTTGTTCATTTCAGAATTCCGCACAATTTTCATTTGTGGAAATTACAAAGAAAAGAGTTTTTTAGATTTTTGAAATTTATCGATTTTTTTTGACTGAAACTTATTTTGTTCATTTTCTGACTTTTTTATATTGACCTTTTTTTGGAAAAAATTAACTTCAGAATTCTTCACAATTTTCAGTTATGTAAATTTAACAAAAAGGTTTTTCCGATTTTTTCATATTAATAGATTATTTTTTACAAAAAGTTATTTTTCTGTTTTTTCTTTTTAATATTTATTGACCCTTTTTTGTACAAAAACTATTTTGTTAATTTCAGAATTCTTCACAATTTTCATTTGTGCAAATTACAAAGTAAAGAGTTTTTCCGATTTTTCGTATTTATCGATTTTTTTTTTTGGACGGAAACTTATTTTGTTTCCGACTTTTTTATATTGGTCTCCGTTTTTTGGACAAAAACTAATTTTGTTAATTTCAGAATTCCTCACAATTTTCATTTTCAGATTTTTCAGATTTATCGATTTTTTTTTTGGCAGAAACTTATTTCGTTCATTTTCTGACTTTTATATTGACCTTTTTTTAGACAATTTCATTTCAGAATGTTTCACAATTTTCACTTATGCAAATTAAAAAAAAGGTTTTCCGATTTCTTTATATTTATAGATTATTTTTTTACAAAAAGTTATTTTTCTGTTTTTTCTATTTAATATATATTGACTTTTTTTTACAAAAAGTAATTTTGTTAATTTCAGAACTCTTCGCAATTTTCATTTGTGCAAATTTCGAAAAAAAGAGTTTTTCCGATTTTTCATATTTATCGAGTTTTTTTTTTGGCAGAAACTTGTTTCGTTCATTTTCTAACTTTTTTATATGGACCTTTTTTTGGACAAATTTAATTTCAGAATTCTTCACAATTTTCACTTATGCAAATAAAAAAAAAGTTTTCCGATTTTTTGATATTTATAAAATATTTTTTACAAAAACTTATTTTCCCGTTTTTTCGTTTTAATATTTATTGGCTTTTTTGTACAAAAACTCATTTTGTTCATTTCAGAATTCCTCACAATTTCCATTTATGCAAATTACAAAGAAAATAATTTTTCCGATTTTTCAGATGTATCGATTTTTTTTTTTGACGGAAACTTATTTTGTTTCCGACTTTTTTTATATTGGTCTCCATTTTTTTGTACAAAAACTCATTTTGTTCATTTCACAATTCTCATTTGTGCAAATTACAAAGAAAATAGTTTTTCCGATTTTTCAGATTTATCGATTTTTTTTGACAGAAACTTATTTTGTTCATTTTCTGACTTTTTTATATTGACCTTTTTTTGGACAAATTTCATTTTAGAATTCTTCACAATTTTCACTTATGCAAATTAAAAAACAAAAAGTTTTTCCGATTTTTTCATATTTATAGAGTATTTTTTACAACAATTTATTTTTCCGTTTTTTCTTTTTAATATTTATTGACTTTTTTGTACAAAAACTCATGTTAATTTCAGAATTCTTCACAATTTTCATTTATGTAAAAAAAATTTTTTTTCATTTTTGGTTTATAATTATGAAACGATAATAGTTACAGCAAATTTATGTTCATAATAATTGTAGAGAATGCCAAAATGAACAACTTATAAAGAATAAGTTTTTTTTCGAAATCCCTTTAGTTTTTGAGTAAACCGAGTTTTTTAATTTGATAATTTTATAATTTTTCCAAATTTCATAATTTTGAAGTTTTAAACGTCAGTTTCATCCGAGTTTACACAACGCTCGATGTATATTTAAAATATGATTTCAATTGAAAATAAATCATAAATAACTATGATCGGAGAAAGTAACATGATGACCGCATCACCATTTTTTTTTTCATTTTTGCTTTATAATTATGAAACAATAATAGTTACAGCAAATTTATGTTAATAATAATTGTAGAGAATGCCAAAATGAACAATTTATAAAGAATAAGTTTTTTTTCGAAATCCCTTTAGTTTTTGAGTAAACCGATTTTTTGAATTTGCAGTATAATTTTTCCGTCTTTCATAATTTTGACGTTTTAAACGTCAGTTACATCCGCTCGATGTACATTTAAAACATGATTTCAATTGAAAATAAACGAAAAAAGCGTAAATATGAATGATACCATCAAGTCGGAGAAAGTAACATGATGGTAATTCAAAAATATTTGTTTTTTTTTCGAAAATCTGTTAATGCGTGTTTATTATTTTTCGTGATGATAATACCTCTGCTCGTGGCTTTAATTTTAATCAGTAATCCAAATATATGTCATTGACAGATTCTACGGATTTCTAACTCGAATATTTTATTTTTCTTGAAAATTATTTATTATTTTTCGTGATCAAGTTATCAAGTTCTAAAAATATTTTGATCCAAATTTGATTTTGCGGAATTTCAGCTCGTAAATTTTGAAACCTACGCTAACCTACCTTCAGCTGGATTTTAAGGAAAATCCTTTGACAGTAATGTTATTATTTTTAATAATTTTTTTTTTTTAATAATTTTTCGTGCCAAAATTCTACACCCTCGTGACTTTAAATTAGTTAGCAATCCAGATATACGTTAGCAATAGATTTTCCTAAATTTTTTCTTAAACTTTATAAGAGTTATAAAAAAAATCGATTTGTCAATTTTCAAGAAAATACGTTTTTCCTTCAATCTCATAATTTTAAAATTAGTTAACAATCCAAATATACGTTAGCAATAGATTTTCCTAAATTTTTTCTTAAACTTTATAAGAGTTATAAAAAAATCGATTTGTCAATTTTCAAGAAAATACGTTTTTCCTTCAATCTCATAATTTTAAAATTAGTTAACAATCCAAATATACGTTAGCAATAGATTTTCCTAAATTTTTTCTTAAACTTTATAAGAGTTATAAAAAAATCGATTTGTCAATTTTCAAGAAAATACGTTTTTCATTCAATCTCATAATTTTAAAATTAGTTAACAATCCAAATATACGTTAGCAGTAGATTTTCCTAAATTTTTTCTTAAACTTTATAAGAGTTATAAAAAAATCAATTTGTCAATTTTAAAGAAAATACATTTTTCCTTCAATCTCATAATTTTAAAATTAGTTAATAATCCAAATATACGTTAGCAATAGATTTTCCTAAATTTTTTCTTAAACTTTATAAGAGTTATAAAAAAATCAATTTGTCAATTTTAAAGAAAATACATTTTTCCTTCAATCTCATAATTTTAAAATTAGTTAATAATCCAAATATACGTTAGCAATAGATTTTCCTAAATTTTTTCTTAAACTTTATAAGAGTTATAAAAAAATCAATTTGTCAATTTTCAAGAAAATACGTTTTTTATTCAATCTCATAATTTTAAAATTAGAACTTTATAAGAGTTATAAAAAAATCGATTTGTCAATTTTCAAGAAAATACGTTTTTCATTCAATCTCATAATTTTAAAATTAGTTAACAATCCAAATATACGTTAGCAATAGATTTTCCTAAATTTTTTCTTAAACTTTATAAGAGTTATAAAATTTTTTTTCAAGAAAATCTATTTTTTCTTTAACCTCAAAATTTTAAAATTAGTTAACAATCTAAGAAACTATAAACAGATTTTCTGGAATTTCAGCTCAAACATTTTGATGACTTCAAAATCGACTTTCGTCCGGATTTTCTAGAAGATCTCATGTTTCGTGTAAACATTATGACAATAATTTATATAATAATAATTATAATATTTATTCTGTCTAAGAAAAATGCTACAAATCTTAAATTACACAGATTCATCTTAAATAAAACAATAAATGAATATCTTAGAATTTATTCATGGTGATGGTTACGACCGTTACTACGTGGTAATTCATTATAGACACACTGACTAAACACTTACTAAGTTGTGGTAAAAACTTAGTAAGTGTTTTATTCAGTGTTTCTTAGAATTTAGTTTATAAATTCTAAGAAACACTGAATAAAACACTTACTAAGTTTTTACCACAACTTAGTAAGTGTTTTTTTCAGTGTTTCTATAATGAATTACCGTAAAAAAAATTCCGGAGGCTATAAAAATCGACTTTCAGATGTAACGTTCGTTATGGTAATTAATTCTAATAACTCTTTTGCCGGTTAGGCCGTTACAATATTAACTGATCTTAGCATCGAAATTTTTTTTAACTGGAGTCAAGTCACTATTTATTTTACAACCATCATCACCACAGAAACAAATAGAAGACCCCGCTCTATTTCCATCCCGGCCGGAGGGTGAGAAAACAATTTTCATCCGCTGGGGAAAAACAATTTAATATCCCCAGTCCTGCCGGAAGAAATCGACTGTGACGCCGCGGAATCCAGAATCACATCAGCCGCAAAATGCGAGGAGAGAGAGGCGACAATTACGATTGAAAGATGAGAGGAGACTTCGGAATTAATAAAACCCTCGCCCCCCCCCCCCACACATATTTCCGGATAGGATGTTTGCATTCTGTTGCGAAAATGAATTTTAACTCGCGCATAACATTAGAATACATTTCCATCGCAAATAGGAGAGATTCTAACTCGATTAACCCGCGCGTCCTCCGGAGGATCCGAGTCTCGTAATTCATTTTTAAATTTCGGTCCGTTCGGCGCGGGTTTTACGTAAGAAACGCGAACTATACTTTTCAATTGAAAACTCAAAGTTATCCGTAGTAATTATTCAAGCGGGTGTAGTGCGCTCGGTGAACTTGTGCGAGGCTCTTAAGCTGGCAGTCTTGCGCCACGGTTGCCAACTTTAACCATTAATTACGTGCAAACAACGTACGCGCACTCAAAACAAACTATTCGTTTTTTCGCGGCCCGGATGATAAATTATTTCAAATTGCCAACTTCCCGTAACTTATTATTATTATTTTTTACTAAACATTACGATGCAAATCTTTTTTTTAAATCGCTGGGTTGAGTTTAATCCTGAATTCGGTGGTGCGGCGACGCGGAAATTTGTTATTGCGTTCGCTCGCTCTGCGCAAACTTTACCTCCCAGGTGACACTCTAATATCTTTCGATACTGAAATGCAAAAAAAAAAATAATTTAATGCATTCAGATTTCATAAATATTTGAATATACTTGAATACTCCATCTCCGCATTAAATACTAACGTCCTTGAATGAGTGAAATCTTTCGGATTATGATGTACCCACATAAAAAAATATCCTGTATTTTTCTTTTTTTTTGGGGTGGGAATGAAACAATTTGAATATCTTGGTGTTCCGCACTATAAAAATGACGGCACGTTCGTGTTTCATGTGGCGGAATGAGATCCGTCGTAAATTCATATAACATCGAGGGCGAACCGCGCGGTCACCGCTTTTTTTTTATTTACGTGGAAACGTGGAGGGATCGAAATTTTCCCTAAAAAGCGTTAAAAAATAAATAAAAAGCGAACCGTCACGGTGCGGCGGGGACGCGGACTGTTATTAACTCCCCAAAAATGAATTACACCAGCGACAACAAATGATACCTCATTATTAAACATAATTCACATTAGTCCGGTTGATTGGACCGTGATTTATATACGTTTTATGCATTACGGACCCCTAATTAATTGACGTTGCGCGCCACTGAAAATTCATCGCCGATTGTTTTAGCGGTAAATGATTTCGAAATGTCAATTTTGTGTTAAATTAAATATCCATTAATAATTGACAAAATTCCTAATGCACTCAAGACACTAAATCAGGGGTCTCCAAACTACGGCCCGCGGGCCGCATCTGGCCCGCGGACTCAACGAGTCCGGCCCGCGACAAGCAGTTACATGTTCCGTAAATGTCACATTTGAAACTTCTATAACGATTTTTTGTTATAGGTTTTGAAATTAGTTATAAAACTGATTATATCATGGCACACTAGGTTATGAAGAATTGTATATATGGCCCGCGATGAAAAAAGTTTGGAGACCCCTGCACTAAATCATAAACAGTTTAAAGTTTAGAAAAATCTCATTGACAGTTGGAATTTAAAGCCCAAGAATTATGACAATGTTTAAAATCCGTTTTCGTACTGTTAATATCATTTTATGTTAACAAAATTTTATTTGTATTAATAGATTAATAAAAACCCTTGTTATAGGGCCCACACACCATCCCTTGGATTATAGGATATGGCCCACCCATCACCCACCCTCAATACCAATTACATTTTATCCTACAAAACTATGTTTGCTGAAAACTATTTTTTAACCAATTCATCGGTTCATGTTTAAAATTAACTATTCAAGACAGAAGACGTTCGTAGTTTAAGTACTATAAATTATGACCCACAGAGTGGTGGGTGGGCTCTATCGTTCAATCTAATCGCCCAGAGTAATTTTAATTAAATTAATTTCTGAAAAAGGAAATAATTTCATTGTTTTATGCATATGAAACCCTCGTCCATGTTAAACTATTTGGTTAATAGGATAGGGCCCACCCACTATTCGTGCCAACTCTAACTTAACCCACAAATCCGTGTTTGTTTAAAGTGATTTATTAATTCATTCATATGCGATGCTGGAAATTAAATAATAATCACTAAACACGTTCCCAGTTTAGATAAATTATAATCAACGAGGTGGTGGGTGGGCTTTACATCATAATCTAAACAGTTGAACATCGCCCAGGGTAATTAAAAATAAATTATTTGCGAAATTTGCGAGAAAAAAAACATAATTTCTATATCTTATTCATTGTTTTACACCCTCTTATTGATGTTGAACTGTTCGGATTGTAAGATAGGGACCACCCACCACTTTTTACAAAGTTCGGATAATTTTTTTTTCTTCTAAAGAAAAATACATTTTAGGATATCAAAATTTGGATTCTAGCGCAGCCATTGTTTTCACTGCAAAGTTCGGATAATTTTCTTTAGCCAATTTGAGAGGAACATCATTCGTGCTTAATCTGTTAAAATGTCATGCATTTGTTTAAAGAAATGTGAAATTTATGGAGAAATTTTTGAAGAAAGTGCATTTTTTGGTCATTCTGGCGCAGCCATTATTTTCATTAGAAAGTTCGGATGATTTTTTTTAGGCAATTTGGGAGGAACTTCATTCGAGCTTAATCTGTTAAAATTTAATGCATTTGTTTGTAGAAATGTGAAATTTATAGAGACATTTCTGAAGAAAGTGCATTTTTTTGTCATTCTGGCGCAGTCATTATTTTCATTAGAAAGTTCGGATAATTTTCTTTAGCCAATTTAAGAGGAACATCATTCGAGCGTAATCTGTCAAAATGTCATTCATTTGTTTGAAGAAATGTGAAATTTATGGAGAAATTTCTGAAGAAAGTGCATTTTTGTCAGTCTGTCGCGGCCATTATTTTCATTACAAAGTTCAGATAATTTTCTTTATGCAATTTGGGAGAAACATCATTGGAGCGTAATCTGTCAAAATTTCATGCATTTGTTTAAAGAAATGTCAAATTTATAGAGAAATTTCTGAAGAAAGTGCATTTTTTGGTCATTCTGGCGCAGCCATTGTTTTCGCTACAAACTTCGGATAATTTTCTTTAGGTAATTTGGGAGGAACATCATTCGAGCGTAATCTGTCAAAATTGCATGCATTTGTTTGAAGAAATGTGAAATTTATGGAGAAATTTCTGAAGAAAGTGCATTTTTGTCAGTCTGTCGCGGCCATTATTTTCATTACAAAGTTCTGATAATTTTCTTTAGCCAATTTGAGAGGAACATCATTCGAGCGTAATCTGTCAAAATGTCATTCATTTGTTTGAAGAAATGTGAAATTTATGGAGAAATTTCTGAAGAAAGTGCCTTTTTGTCAGTCTGTCGCGGCCATTATTTTCATTACAAAGTTCTGATAATTTTCTTTAGCCAATTTGGGAGGAACATCATTCGAGCTTAATCTGTCAAAATTTCAAGCATTTGTTTGAAGAAATGTGAAATTTATAGAGAAATTTCTGAAGAAAGTGCATTTTTGGTCATTCTGTCGCGGTCATTATTTTCATTACAAACTTCGGATAATTTTCTTTAGGTAATTTGGGAGGAACATCATTCGAGCCTAATCTGTCAAAATTTCATGCATTTGTTTAAAGAAATGTCAAATTTATAGAGAAATTTCTGAAGAAAGTGCATTTTTTGGTCATTCTGGTGCGGCCATTATTTTCATTAGAAAGCTCGGATAATTTTCTTTAGGCAATTTGAGAGGAACATCATTCAAGCGTAATCTGTCAAAATTTCATGCATTTGTTTAAAGAAATGTGAAATTTATAGAGAAATTTCTGAAGAAAATGCATTTTTTGGTCATTCTGTCGCGGCCATTATTTTCATTACAAAATTTTGATAACTTTCTTTAGGCAATTTGAAAGGAACATCATTCGAGCTTAATCTGTCAAAATTTCATGCATTTGTTTGAAGAAATGTGAAATTTATAAAGCAATTTCTGAAGAAAGTGCATTTTTGGTTATCAAAATTTTGATTGTAGCGCAGCCATTGTTTTCACTATAAACTTCGGGTAATTTTCTTTAGCCAATTTGAAAGGAACACCATTTAAGCTTAATCTGTCAAAATTCCATGCAATTGTTTTAAGAAATGTGAAATTTATAGAGAAATTTCTGAAGAAAGTGCATTTTTGGTAATCAAAATTTGGATTCTAGCGCATCCATTGTTTTCACCACAAACTTCGAATAATTTTCTTTAGGCAATTTGAGAGGAACATCATTCGTGCTTAATCTGTCAAAATTTCATGCATTTGTTTAAAGAAATGTGGAATTTATAGAGAAATTTCTGAAGAAAGTGCATTTTTGGTTATCAAAATTTTGATTGTAGCGCAGCCATTGTTTTCACTGCAAAGTTCGGATAATTTTCTTTAGCCAATTTGAGAGGAACAACATTTAAGCGTAATCTGTCAAAATTTCATGCATTTGTTTAAAGAAATGTGAAATTTATAAAGCAATTTTTGAAGAAAGTGCATTTTTGGTTATCAAAATTTTGATTGTAGCGCAGCTATTGTTTTCACTACAAACTTCGGATAATTTTCTTTAGGCAATTTGAGAGGAACATCATTCGTGCTTAATCTGTTAAAATTGCATGCATTTGTTTAAAGAAATGTGAAATTTATAGAGCAATTTCTGAAGAAAGTGCATTTTTGGTTATTAAAATTTTGATTGTAGCGCAGCCATTATTTTCACTGCAAAGTTCGGAAAATTCTCTTTAGGCAATTTGAAAGGAACATCATTCAAGCGTAATCTGTCAAAATTTAATGCATTTGTTTGAAGAAGTGTGAAATTTATGGAGAAATTTCTGAAGAAAGTGCATTTTTGGTCATCAAAATTTGGATTCTAGCGCAGCCATTGTTTTCACTACAAACTTCGGATAATTTTCTTTAGGCAATTTGAAAGGAATACCATTCGAGCTTAATCTGTCAAAATTTCATGCATTTGTTTGAAGAAATGTGAAATTTATAAAGCAATTTCTGAAGAAAGTGCATTTTTGTTTATCAAAATTTTGATTGTAGCGCAGCCATTGTTTTCACTGCAAAGTTCGGATAATTTTCTTTAGGCAATTTGAAAGGAACATCATTCGAGGGTAATCTATCAAAATTTCATGCATTTGTTTGAAGAAATGTGAAATTTATAAAGCAATTTCTGAAGAAAGTGCATTTTTGGTTATCAAAATTTTGATTGTAGCGCAGCCATTGTTTTCACTGCAAAGTTTGGATAATTTTCTTTAGCCAATTTGGGAGGAACATCATTCAAGCGTAATCTGTCAAAATTTAATGCATTTGTTTGAAGAAATGTGAAATTTATAGAGAAATTTCTGAAGAAAGTGCAGCCATTATTTTCATTACAAACTTCGGATAATTTTCTTTAGCCAATTTGAGAGGAATACCATTCGAGCGTAATCTGTCAAAATTCCATGCATTTGTTTGAAGAAATGTGAAATTTATAAAGCAATTTCTGAAGAAAGTGCATTTTTGTTTATCAAAATTTTGATTGTAGCGCAGCCATTGTTTTCACTGCAAAGTTCGGATAATTTTCTTTAGGCAATTTGAAAGGAACATCATTCGAGCGTAATCTGTCAAAATTTCATGCATTTGTTTGAAGAAATGTGAAATTTATAAAGCAATTTCTGAAGAAAGTGCATTTTTGTTTATCAAAATTTTGATTGTAGCGCAGCTATTGTTTTCACTACAAACTTCGGATAATTTTCTTTAGACAATTTGAGAGGAACATCATTCGTGTTTAATCTGTTAAAATTGCATGCATTTGTTTAAAGAAATGTGAAATTTATAGAGAAATTTCTGAAGAAAGTGCATTTTCGGTCATTAAAATTTTCATTCTAGCGCAGACATTGTTACTATTGCACAATTGGTCTAATTTGTGATGAAGTGGTGGGTGGGCTCTATCCTAGCATGCGACGGTGGGTGGGCTCCATCCTAGAATCCGCTGGTGAGTGGTGGGCCCTACCCCAAATCCTACAATTTGAACATTAGAACCAAAAACACGAGTGTTACAGGCAAACGTCGAACTTTTCCTTCATTCATAATTTTTGATCTGCTTCATAGAGCCACCGTGGTGAAACAATTGCAGCAGCGTCTCCACAAATATAAGCGAAATTCTATTTTCCGCATTTTGTTATAAAGTTAATTGATTAATTAAATCAATCAAACGCCTGTTCGAGTTGAAGTTCCCCAATCTGTATATCCTTAGCTACAGTGGCGGCTCGTTACATAGAGCCAAAGAAAACCTGTAGTTTCAAGCTCAGCAAGAATTTTTAATTAATTCTTAAAACGCTTTGGTCGAGGAAGATAAATCGTTTGTTCTTTTTCAAAAAAGGAGGTGGGGGGGGGGGGGGGTGGCTCTATCATCAACATGTTTCACGAGTCGCCACTGCTTAGCTTATTTGAAATAACGAACAGGCTCGCAACCACATAGAGATTATATTATTTTTAAACAATATTCGCAATTATTTTGTTTATAATTGTAACAAAAAGCCCGCAATTAATTATTAAAGTTAATGAGTGAAAGTACGCAACATGTTTGGGGGAAGTGGTGATGTGACCTGATTTTTAAACGGCATCGGCTTTAGATATCGAATTACAACAAGCGCGTAGGAAATATCGGAGTTCGGCTCTTTAAGCGTCAATGAACTTGAGGACAAAAATTTCAAATTTCGAAGGCAAGAAATCGTATCTCGCGTTTTAAATAAACAAAGACACATTCCATGCAGACCTAATTAAATGAGAAAAGCATGCGACATAATACTGTAATAACGTTAAGTAATTTTTTATATATTTATATGACGAATGCATCTATACTTTGTATGGTTAACACATAATAAAGATCAATATCAATATCGGTTTTCAAAATGTTTAAAAATTTAGGAAAATTCAAAAAAAATTTTCGAATAAATTTGGACGGAAATGGGTTCACAAATATTTTGTGCGCCTGTTCGTTATTTCAAATACACCCTGTATACCCTCACTGTCTGTAGTATATTCTTAGCTGATCAGCTTCAGTTTCACAAGGGGTGAACACATTCGAGCTTAAAATTAAAAATTCATGATGATTTTTTTTACTTTCTCCGTTACGAAGTACGAGAAAGTATTGTGATCGTGATTTTTTTTTTCAAAATTTTTTTTTACGGAAATATCCGTTTTGGGGTCCCTAGATGCCATTTCAACAATTTCTGGAAAAAAAAAATTTGTGTCTGTGTGTGTGTCTGTGTGTGTGTGTGTGTCTGTGCGCGCTGTATCTCAAAAACTAATAGACCAATTGAAATGAAACTTTGAACATAAGTTTTATTTGATAATCCGAAGAACTGAAAAGCTTTTGGTAAAATTTCGTACACCGGAAGTGGGTGTTTACCTTAACTGTTTTTTTGTTTTTTGCCAATATTTTCTTAAATATGAAAAATATCACAAAAATATTTTAACAAATATTGAAGACAATAAAGAAATTCAATTATTTTGTTTGAAAACATTTTTCATAAAATCATTGTTATTCGAGAAAAAAAATTATTATTTTTTTTTTCATTTTTGGTTTACAATTATGAAACGCTAATAGTTACAGCATATTTATGTTAATAATAATTGTAGAGAATGTCAAAATGAACAATTTATGAAGAATAAGTTTTTTTCGAAATCTCTTTAGTTTTTGAGTAAGCTGAGTTTTTAATTTGAAGTACATTTTTCCATCTTTCATAATTTTGACGTTTTAAACGTCAGTTTTATCCGAGTCTACGAAACGTTCGATGCACACTTAAAATATGATTTAAATTGAAAATAAACCATGGAAGAGTAAATATAAATGATACCATCAATTCGGAGAAAGTAACATGAAGGCCACATCACCATTTTTTATGAATTGTTTTCACTGATACGTCACAAATCTGAAAACGCGAAAATCAAAATTTTCAAACATTCATATCTCGTTCGAAAATAAAATAAAAATAAACATGTTATTCATTTGAAAATTGATGAATTTTAAAAAGCGATATTTTAGTACTTTAGTACAATTCTTTTAGAATATATTCTCCGCGGTACATAATTTTTGGATTTTTTACTCAAATGCTCAACACATGTAAAAATTACATTTTCAAAAATTTGTAACTCGTTTGAAAATTGGTGAATTTTAAAAAACAAAATTGAATTTTAAAGAGTGACATTTTAGTACTTTAGTACATTTTTTTCTAGAATTTATTTTGTGCGGTTTATATTTTTAACGAATCGTTTACACCGATGTCCCAAATTTTCGAGAACTCGAAAATAAAATTTTCAAACATTCTTATCTCGGCCGAAAATGAAATTTGAAAAAAATGTAATTCGTTTGAAAATTGGTGAATTTCAAAAACAAATATTTTAGTAAGTAAATTTTTGGATTTTCTTTTTCAAATGCTGACCAAATGGAAAAATTATGTTTTCAAAAATTCGTAACTTGTTTGAAAGTTGATGAATTTTAAAACACACAATTGAATTTTAAAGAGTGATATTTTAGTAATTTAATACAATTTTTCTAGAATTTGTTTTCTGCGGTTTATATTTGTAATGAACTGATACGTCACAAATGTTCAACAACCCGAAAATAAAGAATTTTAAACATCCATATCTCGTTCGAAAATGTATGAATCTTTAAAAACAAAAGTGCCTTTGGAAGAGTAATATTTTAACAATGAATATAATTTTTTTAGAATTTATTCTCCGCGGTACATATTTTTTGGATTTTTTCTCAAATGCTCAACACATGGAAAATTATATTATCAAAAATTCGTAATTCGTTTGAAAATTGATGGATTTCAAAAAACAAAATTGAGTTTTAAAGAGTGATATTTTGATAATTTAATACAATTTTGCTAGAATTTATTATTGGCGGTTTATATTTTTAACGAATTGTTTTCATGGATGTCCCAAATATTCAACAATGCGAAAATAAAAATTTTCAAACATTCACATCTCGTTCGAAAATGTACGAATCTTTAAAAATAAAAGTGCCTTTGGAAGAGTGATATTTTAGCAATTGAATATATTTTTTTATAATTTATTCTCTATGATACATAATGGATTTTTTTTTAAATGTTCAATAAATGGAAAAATAAAATTTTCAAAAATTCGCAACTAGTTTGAAAATTGGTGGATTTAAAAAAAACAACAAAAGTGTATTTTAAAGAGTGATGTTTTGGTAATTTAATACATTTTTTTTAGAATTTATTTTCTGCGGTTTATATTTTTAACCAATTGTTTTCAATAACGCAAAAATCAAAATGTTCAAACATTCATATCTTGTTCGAAAATGTATGAATCTTTGAAAACAAAAGTGCCTTTGGAAGAGTAATATTTTAACAATTAATATATTTTTTTACTTTCTCCGTTACGAAGTACGAGAAAGTATTGTGATCGTGATTTTTTTTTCAAACATTTTTTTTACGGAAATATCCGTTTTGGGGTCCCTAGATGCCATTTCAACAATTTCTGGAAAAAAAAAATTTGTGTGTGTGTGTGTGTGTGTGTGTGTGTCTGTCTGTGGGCGCTGTATCTCAAAAACTAACAAAGCAATTGATATGAAACTTTGAACATACGTCTTATTTGATAATCCGAAGAACTGAAAAGCTTTTGGTAAAATTTCGTACACCGGAAGTGGGCGTTTACCTTAACTGTTTTTTGTTTTTTGCCAATATTTTCTTAAATATGAAAAATATCACAAAAACATTTAAACAAACATTGAAGACCACAAAGAAATGAATATCTTTTGCCTGAAAATATTTTTCATAAAATCATTACTATTCGAGAAAAAAATTTATTATTTTTTTTTAATTTTTGGTTCATAATTATAAAACGAAAATAGTTACAGCAAATTTATGTTAATAATAATTGTAGAGAATGCCAAAATGAACAATTTATAAAGAATACATTTTTTTCGAAATCCCTTTAGTTTTTGAGTAAACTGAGTTTTTTAATTTGAAGTATAATTTTTCCATCTTTCATAATTTTGACGTTTTAAACGTCAGTTTCATCCGAGTTTACACAACGCTCGATGCATATTTAAAATATGATTTCAATTGAAAATAAACCATGAAAGCGTAAATATAAATGATACCATCAAGTCGGAGAAAGTAACATGATGGCCACATCACCATTTTTTAGAATTTATTTTCCACGGTACACAATTTTCTGATATTTTTCTCAAATGTTCAACAAATGGAAAAATAGAATTTTTAAAAATTCGCAACTCGTTTGAAAATTGGTGGATTAAAAAAAAATCCATCAAAAAGTGTACTTTAAGAGTGATATTTTAGTAATTTAATGCAATTTTTCTAGAATTTATTTTCTGCGGTTTATATTTTTAACGAATTGTTCAACAACTGGAAAATCAAAATTTTCAAAAAATCGTAACTCGTTTGAAAATGGATGGACTTTTAAAAACAAGCGTGATATTTTGGCAATATAATTTTAGTAGAAATTATTCTATACAATTCTAACTTTTTTAGATTTTTTTCTTCGATGTTTTACAAATGTTACATTTTCAAAAATACGTACGTCGGTTAAAAATTGCTGTATTTTCAAAACCAGAAGTCTTTCAAAGCTAGTTTGTTATAGTATATTGGCAATTAAATATATTTTTATATGTCTTCGAATTTTTTTAAACTCTCGACTCTAAAAATAAAATTTGTTACCAAAGAGTGTTATTTTGGCAATTGAATATATCATTTTACTTTCTCTGTTACGAAGTACGACAAAGTATTGTAATCGTAAAAATTTTTTCAAATTTTTTTTACGCAAATATTCGATTTGGAGGAGTCCCTAGATGCCATTTCAACAATTTCTAGAAAAAAAATTGTGTCTGTGTTTGTTTTTTTACAATATTTTTTTGAATAAGTAAAATATCACAAAAGCATTTAAACAAATACAACAAAGAAATAAATATCTTTGGTTAAAAAATATTTTTCGAGAGGAGACAGTATTTTTTTTTTTTTCATTTTTGATTTATAATCATGAAACGATAATAGTTACAGCAAATTTATGTTAATAATAATTGTAGAGAATGTCAAAATGAACAACCTATAAACAATAAATCTCGAAATTTCTTTAGTTTTTGAGTAAACTGACTTTTTAAATTTGAAGTATAATTTTTCCATCTTTCATAATTTTGACGTTTTAAATGTCAGTTTTATCCGAGTCTATAAAACATTCGATGTACATTTAAAATATGATTTAAATTGACAATAAACCATGAAAGCGTAAATATGAATGATACCATCAAGTCGGAGAAAGTAAAATGATGGCCACATTTTTTTGCGAATTATTATTATTTCGATACATGAAAATCGAAGAGCAGGGGTGAACACATTCGAGCTTAAAAATTCATGATGATTTTTTTTTATTATTATTTCGATACACGAAAATCGAAGAGCAGTGTCGCTACAATTAGTCTGAAGTACTTTATTCATGACGCCCTCGTGTGACCGAGCGTGGGCCGTGCAAAAAAAAAAGTTTCAAGTGTCGTTTTGTAACGCACATGAATGCGATATGGGAAAGGGCGAAATAACACGCGTAGAAATTGCAAAAGTGGGTGTACCTTATGGAAAGTGTCCACGTGCCAGTCACGTGACATTAATCTAGAAACCGTTCCCTTATTAAATAATAAATTGGAGCGTAAGGGCGAAATTTGCGGCCCACGGATCGCGAACGGCCGCGGCGATGCAATGTATAACGCGGGAAGGGCCGCAAGGGATTTTGTCGCTTCTCGCTGGAAATCGTGCGTTAAGAGCGAAAGTTGTTTATTACGGTCGGGTTTTTCGCGCGGGAGGCCGGGATGCTTCAAGCGGGGCCCAGTCGCGCGACTCCGGCCCTTAAGGGCGAACCGAAGAAGTTAATAGAGTATTGGTTACTGTTGAGCCAACATGGTTTATGGATGGGTTGGGCGTCGCTCGACACGCGGCGTCCCGACGTCCGTCATCATGTGAGAACCACGCGTGATAATCGCACTAACACGATATGGGGCAGAGACGAGGCCCTCCGGGATTAGCGAAGGGCTTACGGTTGCGATCGCTCCTCCACGCGTCATTACGTATTAGCGTTTCCGTTCGGGGATTCGGGCCAGATTATATTTAATTGTGGATATCGGCGACGGTTCAATGCTTCGTTAGGTCGTGTTTCCTCCGCATCTGTCAAAACACTGACGGATCCTGCTGCTTCTTTTTTTTTTGCTCGCCGCTTATTTAGGATCGGAGTTTGGTTACCCTTGTTTGATTTGTGTACAAATTGGGGTTTTGTCGGTTTGGATTATTCAGGTGTACCGTTACTTCCTCGGGGTAAACATGGGAGATTAATGCGCCGAGAAAAACAAACGTTGCGGTACAATAAATATGTGGTCGTAGGTAAAGTACAGTAAATATGCGGTCGTAGGTAAAGTATAGTACATAACGCGAGTTATAAAGCAATTACGCACGCGTTAAATTACTCTTACTCTATTTCCTTTATTTTCAAGTATGGAATCGGTCAGTTTTATGTTGATATTTTCGTTTCAACACATCACACATATTATATGCAGTAAACCAAAATGTGCCGCTTTCATGAAATACCGTTCGGAACACTATGTATAGCGAAATGCTATCGAATATTCCGTAGGTGGTGGCCGCTCCGGGCGCCACTACTGGACCATGCATTATTCAAGGGGTGTGAAACGTACACCGGTCTCCAACTCAAATAAACCAAACGGAAAGCGGATTTTTTTTGCGAGGTATCTAAACGAACTATTTTCATCCCCCCACCCCCCATCCCGTCGCAATCGAACTGCTTGTTTTACCTGGCATTTTTCTCCAATACGTGTGTGCACCGCGAGCCCTTTATACAACATTCGTCAGAAAATGTGAAACATCAATTTTGAGTGCAGACTTCTCCCCCCCCACCCCCTCTCCTCCCACCCCCCTTTACAGAGAGAGATTGAATCTGGGGGTGTGGGTGATGTGTGTTGGCAAATACGCAGGGGCGGTCACCCCGGCAACACTGCGGGACCGCGGGGGCACTCACGCACGATTATAGCTATTAAAGTGGGATTTTACAGGGACCGTGTTGAATTACTATACTTACATTGCTTTGCTACCCCTTGGTTTAAAGTCACATTTCGTCTGGGGTTTTCGCATAAATTTTCCCCGCTCGGCCCTCGCCGCACGCCGCCGGGGTTGGATGATTTTTTTTCCAACGTCTATAGACACGGTCCGACCGTGGAAAATTCTCGAAATTTCCCCTTCGCAATTAAAGTCGCTTTTCAAATATTCATTCCGCGCCGTTTTTAATGAGTGCGGAACATTATTTTTTATGCTGCAACACATTTTCAAATCAAACATTTAATTTTGTTATCACATGACCATACTGGTAATTAATAGGATAATAATAATTTGTTTCATAGTCTAGCAACCCCCAACCATTCACCTATATGCCAGAAAAATAAATGAACAAGAAATTGTGTTATTGACGAATCGACATCTTTATGAACTCCAGAATCCGAATTTGAAGTAAGTTTTTGCTTATCTCCAACCGTTCACGAGATATCCACCTATATGCAAAAAAAACAAATGAACAGAAAATTGTATTATTGATTAATTAACATCTTTATGAATTCAAGAATACGAATTCGCAATAAGATTTTCAATATCTCCAACCGTTCATGAGATATTCACCTATATGCCATTTAACAAATGAACAAAAAATTATTTTATTCACGAATTAACATCTTTATGAACTCAAGAATCCGGATTTGTAGTATTTTTTTCATTATCTCCAACCGTTCATGATATATCCGCCTATATGCCAAAAAAACAAATGAACAAAAAATTGTATTACTGATTAATTAACATTTTTATGAATTCAAGAATCCGAATTCGCAGTAAGATTTTCAATATCTCCAACCGTTCATGAGATATTCACCTATATGCAATAAAACAAATGAACAAAAAATGATTTTATTTACGAATTAACATCTTTATGAACTCAAGAATCCAAATTTATAGTATTTTTTTAATTATCTCCAACCGTTCATGAGATATCCGCCTATATGCCAAAAAAACAAATGAACAGAAAATTGTATTATTGATTAATTAACATTTTTATGAATTCAAGAATCCGAATTCGCAGTAAGATTTTCAATATCTCCAATCGTTCATGAGATATTCACGTATATGCAATAAAACAAATGAACAAAACAATATTTTATTTACGAATTAACATGTTTATGAACTCAAGAATCCGATGTTTTAGTATTTTTTTTTCATTATCTCCAACCGTTCATGATATATCCGCCTATATGCCAAAAAAACAAATGAACAAAAAATTGTATTACTGATTAATTAACATCTTTATGAATTCAAGGATCCGAATTCGCAGTAATATTTTCAAAATCTCCAACCGTTCATGAGATATTCACCTATATGCCATAAAACAAATGAACAAAAAATTATTTTATTTACGAATTAACATCTTTATGAACTCAAGAATCCTAATTTGCAGTATTTTTTTCATTATTTCCAACCGTTCATGAGATATCCGCCTATATGCCAAAAAAACAAATGCACAAAAAATTGTGTTATTCATGAATTGGCTTCTTTATGAACACAAGATTCTGAATTTGAAGTAAATTTTTCATTATCTCCAACCGTTCATGATATATCCGCCTATGTGCCAAAAAAACAAATGAAAAAAAATTGTATTATTGATTAATTAACATCTTTATGAATTCAAGAATCCGAATTCGCGATAAGATTTTCAATATCTCCAACCGTTCATGAGATATTCACCTATATGCCATAAAACAAATGAAGAAAAAATTATTTAGTTTACGAATTAACATCTTTATGAACTCAAGAATACAAATTTGTAGAATTTTTAACATTATCTCCAACCGTTCATGAGATATCCGCTTATATGTCAAAAACCAAATGAACAAGAAATTGTTTTATTGGCGAATTAAAATCTTTATGAACTCAAGAATCCCAACTTGAAGTAATTTTTTCATTATCTCCGTATTAACAGTTCATGAGATATCCGCCTATATGTCAAAAAAACAAATGCACAAGAAATTGTGTCATTAATTAATTGACATCTTTGTGAACTCATGATTCCGAATTTGAAGTCAATTTTTAATCATCTTCGACCGTTCATGAGATATCCGCCTATATGGAAAAAAACAAATGATCGGGAAATTGTGTTATTTATGATTCGTCATCTTTATCAACTCAAGAATTCGAATTTGCAGTAAGATTTTCAATATCTCCAACTGTTCATGAAATATTCACCTATATGCCATAAAACAAATGAACAAAAAAATATTTTATTCACGAATTAACATCTTTATGAACTCAAAAATCCGAATTTTTTGTATTTTTTTCATTATCTCCAACCCTTCATGATATATCCACCTATATGCCAAAAAAAAAACAAATGAACAAAAATTGTATTATTGATTAATTAACATCTCTATGAATTCAAGAATCCGAATACGCAGTAAGATTTTCAATATCTCCAATCGTTCATGAGATATTCACCTATATGCCATAAAACAAATGAACAAACAATTATTTTATTTACGAATTAACATCTTTATGAACTCAAGAATCCGAATTTGTAGTATTTTTTTCAATTATCTCCAACCGTTCATGAGATATCCGCTTATATGTCAAAAAAACAAATGAACAAGAAATTGTTTTATTGACGAATTTAAATCGTCATGAACTCAAAAATCCGAATTTGAAGTATTTTTTTCATTATCTCCAACCGTTCATGAGGTATCCGCCTATATGTCGAAAAAACAAATGCACAAGAAATTGTGTCATTAATTAATTGACATCTTTGTGAACTCGTGATTCCAAATTTGAAGTCAATTTTTGATTATCTTCGACCGTTCGTGAGATATCCGCCTATATGCAAAAAAAACAAATGATCGGGAAATTGTGTTATTTATGATTCGTCATCTTTATGAACTCAAGAATTCGAATTTGCAGTAAGATTTTCAATATCTCAAACTGTTCATGAAATATTCACCTATATGCCATAAAACAAATGAACAAAACATTATTTTATTGGCGAATCAACATCTCTATGAACTCGAGAATCCGAATTTGAGATAAGTTTCTGATTATCTCCAACCGTTCACGAGATATCCACCTATATGTCAGGAAAAAATGAACTCAAAAAAATTATCGCAATGAGAAATTTTCAATTATCACCATCCGTCTAAATTGAATAAAACAATTATAACGAAATGAAACGTAGATTTAGAATTTGAAAAAATAATTTAAAAAAAAATGAACAAAATATTTTTTTTTGTTTTTTTTTTTGCATATAGGTGCATATCTCGTGAACGGTTAGAGATAATCAAAAATTTACTTCAAATTCGGGTTCTTAAGTTTACAAGGATCATAATTCACCAAAAACAAAATATCTTGTTCATTTGTTTTTTTTGCATATAGGTGCATATCTCGTGAACGGTTAGAGATAATCAAAAAATTACTTCAAATTCGGGTTCTTGAGTTTACAAGGATCATAATCCACCAATCACACAATATCTTGTTCATTTGGGTTTTTTTGCATATAGGTGCATATCTCGTGAACGGTTAGAGATAATCATAAACTTACTTCAAATTCGGTTTTTTGAGTTTACAAAGATCATAATTCACGAATAATACAATTTCATGTTCATTTGTTTTCTTGACATATAGGTGCATATCTCGTGAACGGTTAGAGGTAATCAACAATTTACTTCAAATTCGGTTTCTTGAGTTAACAAAGATCAAAATTCACCAATGATACAATATCTTGTTCATTTGTTTTCTTGACATATAGGTGCATATTTCGTGAACGGTTGGAGATAATCAACAACTTCCTTGAAATTCAGTTTTTTGAGTTTGTCGAGATCACAATTCATCAATAACACAATATCTTGTTCATTTGTTTTATTGACATATAGGTGCATATCTCGTGAACGGTTAGAGATAAATAAAAACTTACTTCAAATTCGGTTTCTTGAGTGAGCAAAGATCATAATCCACCAATCACACAATATCTTGTTCATTTGGGTTTTTTTGCATATAGGTGCATATCTCGTGAACGGTTAGAGATAATCATAAACTTACTTCAAATTCGGTTTTTTCAGTTTACAAAGATCATAATTCACGAATAATACAATTTCATGTTCATTTGTTTTCTTGACATATAGGTGCATATCTCGTGAACGGTTAGTGATAATCAAAAACTTACTTCAAATTCGGTTTCTTAAGTTGACAAGGATCATAATTCACCAAAAACAAAATATCTTGTTTATTTGTTTTATTGACATATAGGTGCATATCTCGTGAACGGTTGGAGATAATTGAAAATTGACTTCAAATTTGGTTTCTTAAGTTAACAAAGATCATAATCCACCAATAACACAATATCTTGTTCATTTGTTTTTTTTGCATATAGGTGCATATCTCGTGAACGGTTGGAGATAATTGAAAATTGACTTCAAATTTGGTTTCTTAAGTTAACAAAGATCATAATCCACCAATAACACAATATCTTGTTCATTTGTTTTTTTTGCATATAGGTGCATATCTCGTGAACGGTTGGAGATAATTGAAAATTGACTTCAAATTTGGTTTCTTAAGTTAACAAAGATCATAATCCACCAATAACACAATATCTTGTTCATTTGTTTTTTTTGCATGTAGGTGCATATCTCGTGAACGGTTAGAGATAATCAAAAATTTACTTCAAATTCGGGTTCTTGAGTTTACAAGGAGCATAATTCGCCAATAAGACAATAACTTGTTCATTTGTTTTTTTTTTTCATATAGGCGTATATCTCGTGAACGGTTGGAGATAATTGAAAATTGACTAATGAAAATCTGCAAAATAACGAATTTTATTGGCTTACGAGATAGGAACGATATAAATCTACGCGAGCAATTACGTAAATTCAAAAACAGTTATTCAACTGTATAATGTTCATTCTTATATACACGCGGCGCAATCTATGTGTGTAATCTAAAAGGTGGTTGTTGTGCTATGTACAATTATCGCCCCTGTATCGTAATGCTTATGGGCTGTAAATCAGGATAAGCGCTACCCTCCGTAATGTATGCATGAGATATGCGCGCGTGGGCACGAAATGTCCGATAATTTTAACTTATGTAAACCATTATGTTTGGGTAAACTAGAAAATATCGCCACTGCCGCGGCTACCGAGCACAATGATAACGCGTCTTATCTATTTTAATAAAATGCAAAAAAGAAGATATATTTCACGTGGGATAATTAAGTAATATCCACCCTTGATTTAATCAAATGAAACCAATAACGCGCGGCGAAAATATAAAAAGAGGAGAAAACAGAAGTTAAGATAAATATAAAAGAGTGCAAATGGGGCCGAGATTATTACCGTGCCTTCCCTTTATAACAGCTGTTAAAAATATCTTAATGTTAGTTTAAATTCTATCTGGAGTTAAGTGCTCGCAAATAAACGGCGAACGCCCTTTTACGACGCACCGTAAAAACTTTATTTTCGGTTTGTCTTGGGAGAAGAGGAGATCACGAATTATCAATAAAATAATTCAATCGGACCTCTCCTACGCGCGCACGGGGGTAGGCCGTCGCGTAATCGCGTTCGAGCCGCTCCGCAGGACATCCACTGTTCGATTTTGAATATATTAAACCATAATGGAGACTTCTACTTGGGCGGTGTTTATCTACCTGTTAATATTTAAATGAATAACACATCAAAACACGACTTAACGTCTATTTTATTCGTGTCGTCCGTCCGTTTACGTTCTGACGGTCCGGTGAATAATTCATTACATTAGTGATATTCTCAATTCAATTGCGTAAGTGTGTCTTATTCGATGATATTTTGGACAGTATATAAATTTCTCATCTGTCACACGCGCGCGGGGGTATATTAGCACATATGCTGTGTTTGAGTAAGCGTGTGTTGATTAGCGGCGGATCAGAGCGAGGGGGGACGAGGGGATGATATCGGCGGATCCGATTATGGCAACCCCCGTAAGCGGCTCAGTACGAACTTAATATAGGTTTTGGAATCCCTCAGGGTGGATGCTAGTGTGGTTGGATTATATCGCACGCAGCAGCCATATGCCCACGACACTAATAACCGCCCAAAAATCTAGTGGTCCGCGCGAAAAATGCAAAGGCTAATATCGCAACAATATTTCCCTTGGTAATTCATTCACTCATTCATTTTTTTGTGTGCGTGAGCTTATATTCATGCACGTAGAAGGAATATGTTTTATATACATATTATGTAAAATATAATTTCATGATTTTACTTTCGTTTTTCTCACGCAGAAGATTATTTAGACTCACAAAAAACCCATGCTCTCGATTTGCACGGTTTTACTTAATCGATTAAAACACCTGAAAACCAATTGTTTTATCGAATAGAGTCTAAAATTATAATTTTTTAAATAGAGCTATTTTCAGACGCGAAAACTTCAACATCAAAATGGATACGATTCAATGTTCGAATTTTAGAGGTTTCATTTCCGTTTTTTAACTCAAAAAAACCCATGCTCTCGATTTGCACGGTTTTGTTTAATCTGCTTAAAACACAATTTTAATTTCTTTATTCATTTGTTTTTTTGCATATAGGTGGATATCTCGCGAACGATTGGACTTAAGCAAAAACTTACTTCAAATTCGGATTCCAGACTTCATAAAGATATCGATTCGTCAATGACACAATTTATTGTTCATTTGTTTTTTTTTGCATGTAGGCGGATATACCGTGCGTTCGATAAAAAACGCCCAACGCCATAACTCTGTAATTTATTGACCGATATGAATGAACTAAAAACCAAAGTCAATGGTGGTTTAAATACCAACAAATGACATCAATATTGATTTTTTTTTCAATAATAACTTCATTGCCAAATGATTGCCAACTTAAAATTTTCAAATGGCAGCATTTAATTTACATTCGACATTATTTTTCTGAATCCAATAATGCCCAATATGTTGTTTTTCGTTCAATATTTTATTTTAATAAATCTTCCATTTAAAATTATATTTTTCAAAAATTGTAATTAGCGTGCCTTGGAAAAAAGTGACAAATGTCATTTGTTGTAAGGTTATGTCAAACATGAATAATAAGGACCCTATAAATAAGTACTCAATGTAGAATAGAATAAATAAGTAGTGCAAGTATTAATTCACTTGTGATTTAACGTCTAACTCTGCAAGTCCACGAAATTGTCGATCCACTCTCTTCGACTTTTTAAACCGTCTCAAATTAAACTCAAGAAACCGAATTTGAAGTAAGTTTTTGATTATCTCTAACCGTTCACAAGATATACACCTATATGTCAAGAAAGCAAATGAACAAAATATTGTGTTATTGGTGAATTATGACCTCTCTAAATTCAAGAAACCGAATTTGAAATAAGGTTTCGACTATCACTAACCATTCACGAGATATGCACCTATATGCCAAGAAAACAAATGAACAAGATTTTGTGTTTTTGGTGAATGATGATCTTAGTAAACTCAAGAAACTGAATTTGAAGTAAGTTTTTAATTATCTCTAACCGTTCACGAGATATGCACCTATATGCCAAAAAACAAATAAAAATTAAATTACGTTATTAATGAAATGCAAAAAAAACAAATGAACAAGAAATTGTGTTATTGATAAATTGATATCGTCATGAACTCGAGAATCTGAATTTTAAATAAGTTTTTAGTTATCTTCAACCATTCACAAGATATCCACCTATATGCCACCAACATGTCAAAAAACCAATGAACAAGAAATTGTGTTTTTAATGAATGATCATCTTTGTGAACTCAAGAATGCGAATTCGAAGAAAGTGTTTTATTATCTCTAACCGTTCACGAGATATGCACCTATATGCCAAAAAAACAAATAAAAATTAAATTATGTTATTAATGAATTATCATCACTGTGAACCCGGAAATCCGAATTTCAAGTACGTTTTTTATTATCTCAAACCGTTCACGTGATATCGACCTATATGTCGTGTCCATTTGTTTTAGCATATAGGCAGATATCTCTGGAACGGTTGAAGATAATGAAAAACTGACTTTAAATTCAGATTCTAAAGTTCAAGCAGATGTTAATTAATCAATAAAACAATTTTTTCTTCATATGTTGTCGTATTATGGTTTTTAATAGGGTTATTGAAATTTTGTACTTCCTTAATATTACTTTATTTATATCGCAATATAAGTTTTTGATTATCACTAACCGTTCACGAGATACGCACCTATAGGTCAAGAAAACAAATGAACAAAATATTTTATTATTGGTGAATTATGATCTTAGTAAACTCAAGAAACCAAATTTGAAGTAAATTTTCAATGATCTCCAACCGTTCACGTTATGCACCTATATGTCAAGAAAACAAATGAACAAGATATTGCACTATTGGTGAATTATGATCTTTGCTAAATCAAGACACTGAATTTGAAGTAAGTTTTTGATTCTCTCTAACCATTCACGAGATATGCACCTATATGTCAGAAAAACAAATGAACAAGATATTTTATTATTGGTGAATTATGATCTTAGTAAACTCAAGAAACCGAATTTGAAGTAAGTTTTTGATTATCTCTAACCGTTCACGAGATATGCACCTATATGTCAAGAAAACAAATGAACAAGATATTTTATTATTGATGAATTATGATCTTTGCTAACTCAAGAATCCGAATTTGAAGTCAATTTTTGGTTATCTCCAATCGTTCACGAGATATCCGCTTATATGACAAAAAAACAAATGAACAAGAAATTGTTTTATTAATGAATTGAAATCTGTATGAACGCGAGAATCTGAATTTGAGATAAGTTTTACATTATCTCCAACCGTTCACGAGATATCCACCAATATGTCAAAAAACAATTGAAGAAGAAATTGTTTTATTGATGAATTAACATCTGAAGAATCCGAATTTTAAGTAAGCATAAAGAACATCTGGTTCATCAATGACACAATCTTTTGTTCATTTGTTTTTTTGCATATAGGCGGATATCTCATGAATGGTGGTTGATAATCAAAAATTGACTACAAATTCGGATTCTTGAGTTCATGAAGATGTTAATTAATCTATAAAACAATTTCTTGTTCATTTGTTTTGTGGCATATAAGCGGATATCTCATGAACGGTTGGAGATAATGAAAATCTTACTGCAAATTCGGATTCTCAAGTTTATGGAGATGTTAATTCATTGATAAAACATTTTTTTTTTCATTTGTTTTTTTGCATATTGGTGGATATCTCGTGAACGGTTGGAGATAATCAAAAATTGACTTCAAATTCGTAATCCAGAGTTCATAATGGTGTCAATTCGTTAATGACACAATTTCTTGTGCATTTGTTTTTTTGACATATAGGCGGATATGTCATGAACGGTTTGAAATAATGAAAAATTTACTGCAAATTCAGATTCTTGAATTCACGAAGATGTTAATTCATTAATAAAACAATTTCTTGTGCATTTGTTTTGTGGCATATAAGCGGATATCTCATGAACGGTTGGAGATGATGAAAATCTTATTGCAAATTCGGATTCTCAAGTTTATGAAGATGTTAATTCATTAATAAAACATTTTCTGTTCATTTGTTTTTTTTGCATATTGGTGCATATCTCGTAAACGATTGGAGATAATTAAAAATTGACTTCAAACTCGGAATCTTGACTTCATAAAGGTGTCAATTCGTTAATTACGCAATTTCTTGTGCATTTGTTTTTTTGGCATATAGGCGGATATCTCATGAACGGTTTGAGATAATGGAAAATTTACTACAAATTCAGATTCTAGAGTTCGTGAAGATGTTAATTCATCAATAAAACAATTTCTTGTTCATTTGTTTTGTGGCATGTAAGCGGATATCTCATGAACGATTGGAGATAATGAAAATCTTATTGCAAATTCGGATTCTCAAGTTTATGGAGATGTCAATTCATTGATAAAATATTTTTTGTTCATTTGTTTTTTTTGGCATATAGGTGGATATCTCGTGAACGGTTGGAGATAATCAAAAATTGACTTCAAATTCGGAATCTTGACTTCATAAAGGTGTCAATTTGTCAATGACGCAATTTCTTGTGCATTTGTTTTTTTTTTGGCATATAGACGGATATCTCATGAACGGTTTGAGATAATGAAAAATTTAGTACACATTCGGATTCTTGAATTCACGAAGATGTTAATTCATTAATAAAACAATTTCTTGTGCATTTGTTTTGTGGCATATAAGCGGATATCTCATGAACGGTTGGAGATAATAAAAATCTTACTGCAAATTCGGATTCTCAAGTTTATGGAGATGTCAATTCATTGATAAAACATTTTTTGTTCATTTGTTTTTTTTGGCATATAGGTGGATATCTCGTGAACGGTTGGAGATAATCAAAAATCGACTTCAAATTCGGAATCTTGACTTCATAAAGGTGTCAATTCGTTAACGACACAATTTCTTGTGCATTTGTACATATAGGCGGATATCTTATGAACGGTTTGAGATGATGAAAAATTTACTGCAAATTCGGAATCTTGAATTCATGAAGATGTTAATTCATCAATAAAACAATTTCTTATTCATTTGTTTTGTGGCATATAAGCGGATATCTCATGAACGGTTGGAGGTAATGAAAATCTTACTGCAAATTCGGATTCTTAAGTTTATGAAGATGTTAATACATTGATAAAACATTTTTTGTTCATTTGTTTTTTTTTTTGCATATAGGTGGATATCTCATGAACGGTTGGAGATAATTAAAAATCGATTTCAAATTCTGATTCTAGAGTTCGTAAAGAACTCATTTGTTTTTCCGGTGGATGCGCCGGAGACTTTAAAAAATTTGCGCCAATTATTCGAGCGCGGACGTTCAATATGGAAGTATATATTTGTTGACAACTTCTTAGTGTAGTCTGCAACCCTTTGGATCGATGTTCGCAGCATTGTCTCGACTCTGTGACAGCTAACTAAGTGCGTGTCTGTCAAATGCAGGCCCGGCTCAGCCAGCTATCGTAGGGTTCCGGACCATTACACTCACACTATTGTCTCTGCTGATGGACATATCCATGTCTCCGACGTGCCGTGATAACAACTCTGTAATATATATCTGTTACAGACGGGGCCCCCGAAATGGTTAATCGAATCATGCATTCATACTCATATCCGCGCGATTAATGGATTTACCATTAAATCCCAATCCCATCGATTTCGTCACGTGTTTACCGGGGGATTATAATTTATAAAGTTGGAAGAAAAAAAAAACGTTCGTTGGAAGTTGTCGTAATCAATCTTGGCATAATTCCTCCGCAGTTGTCTTAATGTGTGCATCACATAAGCCTAACAAGGCTTGACAATTATTCCGGGTAATTAAGTCGACGGAACTTTTCCCGGAGTCGCTTTCAGGCGAGGTAATTAAGAGAGTTAGTTCGGGTGGGCACGTCCCGGGATGTGCCCGGAATGTGCACGGGGATTCGATTGCCGTCCCCCTTTGTCTTTGCGATTGACACGCACCGATTTCTGAAAAGAATCATCTGCGCTCCTCGAATCGCTAATTTCTTCATGCACCATATCTTCTATTATGGAAATCACTCGTACGCCATCATTTACCTCCTTGGATGTTGCGAAACTATTGCCGGGAGGGAGGAGGATAATTTTCACGTCGCGGACCAAAACAAGGATCGTCAATTAGGGATGCCAGAAGGGGCGAATTCATAAATCAACTTAAAAATATTCAAACTGCATTAGTGTGTAGTATAAGTCGGGTTAAGACGGGAACGGGGGCGCGACGAGCGGAACCGGAACCGGAAGCGAGCGCGTGCGTGCTAATGACGTCGCCCCGCCGAAAGATCTTGAAACTCTCGCGCGCTCTTTTCCCTTTTGTCTGGTGACTCACTGCTCCTTTCAGAGCGAATCCGACTAATGATTCGGACAAGTATAAACATCATGCGTGCCGTGGGTCGGGTTTTTGTTTCAATTCGAAAACTTCAACGCCGGGAAATTTAATTACGCCGCGATGTTCTTTTCGCAATCATTATGACGCCCTCGCGTTTCAATGTTCCAATTAAAACTGCCCCAACTATGGCGCTTTCATTGTGGCTAACAACAATTTTTTCATGCCGTGTCTTTAAGGGCGAAAAAGGTGAAGGTAGAATTTTGTCAAATCTACTCAACATAGATGGCGCTTTATGATTCTATTAAAATCCGCAAACACCCCCTCTCTAGATTTAGAAATAATTACACTTGAACACCCCCGCGTTCCAATTCCAAGTTCTGATATCCTTCAAGTCGCCAAAAAAATTGAAAAACAATTGCCACAAACTTCAAACTTGCCAAATCTACTCAACATAGATGGCGCTTTATGATTCTATAAAAATCCGCAAACACCCAGTCTCTAGATTTAGAAATAATTACACTTGAACACCCCCGCGTTCCAATTCCAAGTTCTGTTATTCTCCAAGTCGCCAAAAAAAATTGAAAAACAATTGCTACAAACTTCAAACTTGCCAAATCTACTCAACATAGATGGCGCTTTATGATTCTATAAAAATCCGCAAACACCCCTTCTCTAGATTTAGAAATAATTACACTTGAACACCCCCGCGTTCCAATTCCAAGTTCTGTTATTCTCCAAGTCGCCAAAAAAAATTGAAAAACAATTGCTACAAACTTCAAACTTGCCAAATCTACTCAACATAGATGGCGCTTTATGATTCTATAAAAATCCGCAAACACCCCTTCTCTAGATTTAGAAATAATTACACTTGAACACCCCCGCGTTCCAATTCCAAGTTCTGATATTCTCCAAGTCGCCAAAAAAAATTGAAAAACAATTGCCACAAACTTCAAACTTGCCAAATCTACTCAACATAGATGGCGCTTTATGATTCTATAAAAATCCGCAAACACCCCCTCTCTAGATTTAGAAATAATTTCACTTGAACACCCCCGCGTTCCAATTCCAAGTTCTGATATTCTCCAAGTCGCCAAAAAAAATGAAAAACAATTGCTACAAACTTCAAACTTGCCAAATCTACTCAACATAGATGGCGCTTTATGATTCTATAAAAATCCGCAAACACCCCCTCTCTAGATTTAGAAATAATTACACTTGAACACCCCCGCGTTCCAATTCCAAGTTCTGATATTCTCCAAGTCGCCAAAAAAAATGAAAAACAATTGCTACAAACTTCAAACTTGCCAAATCTACTCAACATAGATGGCGCTTTATGATTCTATAAAAATCCGCAAACACCCCCTCTCTAGATTTAGAAATAATTTCACTTGAACACCCCCGCGTTCCAATTCCAAGTTCTGATATCCTTCAAGTCGCCAAAAAAAATGAAAAACAATTGCTACAAACTTCAAACTTGCCAAATCTACTCAACATAGATGGCGCTTTATGATTCTATAAAAATCCGCAAACACCCCCTCTCTAGATTTAGAAATAATTTCACTTGAACACCCCCGCGTTCCAATTCCAAGTTCTGATATTCTCCAAGTCGCCAAAAAAAATGAAAAACAATTGCTACAAACTTCAAACTTGCCAAATCTACTCAACATAGATGGCGCTTTATGATTCTATAAAAATCCGCAAACACCCCCTCTCTAGATTTAGAAATAATTACACTTGAACACCCCCGCGTTCCAATTCCAAGTTCTGATATTCTCCAAGTCGCCAAAAAAATTGAAAAACAATTGCTACAAACTTCAAACTTGCCAAATCTACTCAACATAGATGGCGCTTTATGGTTCCATAAAAATCCGCAAACACCCCCTCTCTAGATTTAGAAATAATTACACTTGAACACCCCCGCGTTCCAATTCCAAGTTCTGTTATTCTCCAAGTCGCCAAAAAAAATTGAAAAACAATTGCCACAAACTTCAAACTTGCCAAATCTACTCAACATAGATGGCGCTTTATGATTCTATAAAAATCCGCAAACACCCCCTCTCTAGATTTAGAAATAATTACACTTGAACACCCCCGCGTTCCAATTCCAAGTTCTGTTATTCTCCAAGTCGCCAAAAAAAATTGAAAAACAATTGCTACAAACTTCAAACTTGCCAAATCTACTCAACATAGATGGCGCTTTATGATTCTATAAAAATCCGCAAACACCCCCTCTCTAGATTTAGAAATAATTACACTTGAACACCCCCGCGTTCCAATTCCAAGTTCTGATATTCTCCAAGTCGCCAAAAAAAATTGAAAAACAATTGCTACAAACTTCAAACTTGCCAAATCTACTCAACATAGATGGCGCTTTATGGTTCCATAAAAATCCGCAAACACCCCCTCTCTAGATTTAGAAATAATTACACTTGAACACCCCCGCGTTCCAATTCCAAGTTCTGATATTCTCCAAGTCGCCAAAAAAAATTGAAAAACAATTGCTGCAAACTTCAAACTTGCCAAATATACTCAACATAGATGGCGCTTTATGATTCTATAAAAATCCGCAAACACCCCTTCTCTAGATTAAGAAATAATTACACTTGAACACCCCCGCGTTCCAATTCCAAGTTCTGATATTCTCCAAGTCGCCAAAAAAAATTGAAAAACAATTGCTGCAAACTTCAAACTTGCCAAATATACTCAACATAGATGGCGCTTTATGATTCTATAAAAATCCGCAAACACCCCTTCTCTAGATTAAGAAATAATTACACTTGAACACCCCCGCGTTCCAATTCCAAGTTCTGATATTCTCCAAGTCGCCAAAAAAAATTGAAAAACAATTGCTGCAAACTTCAAACTTGCCAAATATACTCAACATAGATGGCGCTTTATGATTCTATAAAAATCCGCAAACACCCCTTCTCTAGATTAAGAAATAATTACACTTGAACACCCCCGCGTTCCAATTCCAAGTTCTGATATTCTCCAAGTCGCCAAAAAAAATTGAAAAACAATTGCTGCAAACTTCAAACTTGCCAAATATACTCAACATAGATGGCGCTTTATGATTCTATAAAAATCCGCAAACACCCCTTCTCTAGATTTAGAAATAATTACACTTGAACACCCCCGCGTTCCAATTCCAAGTTCTGATATTCTCCAAGTCGCCAAAAAAAATTGAAAAACAATTGCTGCAAACTTCAAACTTGCCAAATATACTCAACATAGATGGCGCTTTATGATTCTATAAAAATCCGCAAACACCCCCTCTCTAGATTTAGAAATAATTTCACTTGAACACCCCCGCGTTCCAATTCCAAGTTCTGATATTCTCCAAGTCGCCAAAAAAAATGAAAAACAATTGCTACAAACTTCAAACTTGCCAAATCTACTCAACATAGATGGCGCTTTATGATTCTATAAAAATCCGCAAACACCCCCTCTCTAGATTTAGAAATAATTACACTTGAACACCCCCGCGTTCCAATTCCAAGTTCTGATATTCTCCAAGTCGCCAAAAAAATTGAAAAACAATTGCTACAAACTTCAAACTTGCCAAATCTACTCAACATAGATGGCGCTTTATGGTTCCATAAAAATCCGCAAACACCCCCTCTCTAGATTTAGAAATAATTACACTTGAACACCCCCGCGTTCCAATTCCAAGTTCTGTTATTCTCCAAGTCGCCAAAAAAAATTGAAAAACAATTGCCACAAACTTCAAACTTGCCAAATCTACTCAACATAGATGGCGCTTTATGATTCTATAAAAATCCGCAAACACCCCCTCTCTAGATTTAGAAATAATTACACTTGAACACCCCCGCGTTCCAATTCCAAGTTCTGTTATTCTCCAAGTCGCCAAAAAAAATTGAAAAACAATTGCTACAAACTTCAAACTTGCCAAATCTACTCAACATAGATGGCGCTTTATGATTCTATAAAAATCCGCAAACACCCCCTCTCTAGATTTAGAAATAATTACACTTGAACACCCCCGCGTTCCAATTCCAAGTTCTGATATTCTCCAAGTCGCCAAAAAAAATTGAAAAACAATTGCTACAAACTTCAAACTTGCCAAATCTACTCAACATAGATGGCGCTTTATGATTCTATAAAAATCCGCAAACACCCCCTCTCTAGATTTAGAAATAATTACACTTGAACACCCCCGCGTTCCAATTCCAAGTTCTGTTATTCTCCAAGTCGCCAAAAAAAATTGAAAAACAATTGCCACAAACTTCAAACTTGCCAAATCTACTCAACATAGATGGCGCTTTATGATTCTATAAAAATCCGCAAACACCCCCTCTCTAGATTTAGAAATAATTACACTTGAACACCCCCGCGTTCCAATTCCAAGTTCTGTTATTCTCCAAGTCGCCAAAAAAAATTGAAAAACAATTGCTACAAACTTCAAACTTGCCAAATCTACTCAACATAGATGGCGCTTTATGATTCTATAAAAATCCGCAAACACCCCCTCTCTAGATTTAGAAATAATTACACTTGAACACCCCCGCGTTCCAATTCCAAGTTCTGATATTCTCCAAGTCGCCAAAAAAAATTGAAAAACAATTGCTACAAACTTCAAACTTGCCAAATCTACTCAACATAGATGGCGCTTTATGATTCTATAAAAATCCGCAAACACCCCCTCTCTAGATTTAGAAATAATTACACTTGAACACCCCCGCGTTCCAATTCCAAGTTCTGATATTCTCCAAGTCGCCAAAAAAAATTGAAAAACAATTGCTGCAAACTTCAAACTTGCCAAATATACTCAACATAGATGGCGCTGTATGATTCTATAAAAATCCGCAAACACCCCTTCTCTAGATTAAGAAATAATTACACTTGAACACCCCCGCGTTCCAATTCCAAGTTCTGATATTCTCCAAGTCGCCAAAAAAAATTGAAAAACAATTGCTGCAAACTTCAAACTTGCCAAATATACTCAACATAGATGGCGCTTTATGATTCTATAAAAATCCGCAAACACCCCTTCTCTAGATTAAGAAATAATTACACTTGAACACCCCCGCGTTCCAATTCCAAGTTCTGATATTCTCCAAGTCGCCAAAAAAAATTGAAAAACAATTGCTGCAAACTTCAAACTTGCCAAATATACTCAACATAGATGGCGCTTTATGATTCTATAAAAATCCGCAAACACCCCTTCTCTAGATTTAGAAATAATTACACTTGAACACCCCCGCGTTCCAATTCCAAGTTCTGATATTCTCCAAGTCGCCAAAAAAAATTGAAAAACAATTGCTGCAAACTTCAAACTTGCCAAATATACTCAACATAGATGGCGCTTTATGATTCTATAAAAATCCGCAAACACCCCTTCTCTAGATTTAGAAATAATTACACTTGAACACCCCCGCGTTCCAATTCCAAGTTCTGATATTCTCCAAGTCGCCAAAAAAAATTGAAAAACAATTGCTGCAAACTTCAAACTTGCCAAATATACTCAACATAGATGGCGCTTTATGATTCTATAAAAATCCGCAAACACCCCTTCTCTAGATTTAGAAATAATTACACTTGAACACCCCCGCGTTCCAATTCCAAGTTCTGATATTCTCCAAGTCGCCAAAAAAAATTGAAAAACAATTGCTGCAAACTTCAAACTTGCCAAATATACTCAACATAGATGGCGCTGTATGATTCTATAAAAATCCGCAAACACCCCTTCTCTAGATTAAGAAATAATTACACTTGAACACCCCCGCGTTCCAATTCCAAGTTCTGATATTCTCCAAGTCGCCAAAAAAAATTGAAAAACAATTGCTGCAAACTTCAAACTTGCCAAATATACTCAACATAGATGGCGCTTTATGATTCTATAAAAATCCGCAAACACCCCTTCTCTAGATTAAGAAATAATTACACTTGAACACCCCCGCGTTCCAATTCCAAGTTCTGATATTCTCCAAGTCGCCAAAAAAAATTGAAAAACAATTGCTGCAAACTTCAAACTTGCCAAATATACTCAACATAGATGGCGCTGTATGATTCTATAAAAATCCGCAAACACCCCTTCTCTAGATTAAGAAATAATTACACTTGAACACCCCCGCGTTCCAATTCCAAGTTCTGATATTCTCCAAGTCGCCAAAAAAAATTGAAAAACAATTGCTGCAAACTTCAAACTTGCCAAATATACTCAACATAGATGGCGCTTTATGATTCTATAAAAATCCGCAAACACCCCTTCTCTAGATTTAGAAATAATTACACTTGAACACCCCCGCGTTCCAATTCCAAGTTCTGATATTCTCCAAGTCGCCAAAAAAAATTGAAAAACAATTGCTGCAAACTTCAAACTTGCCAAATATACTCAACATAGATGGCGCTTTATGATTCTATAAAAATCCGCAAACACCCCTTCTCTAGATTTAGAAATAATTACACTTGAACACCCCCGCGTTCCAATTCCAAGTTCTGATATTCTCCAAGTCGCCAAAAAAAATTGAAAAACAATTGCTGCAAACTTCAAACTTGCCAAATATACTCAACATAGATGGCGCTGTATGATTCTATAAAAATCCGCAAACACCCCTTCTCTAGATTAAGAAATAATTACACTTGAACACCCCCGCGTTCCAATTCCAAGTTCTGATATTCTCCAAGTCGCCAAAAAAAATTGAAAAACAATTGCTGCAAACTTCAAACTTGCCAAATATACTCAACATAGATGGCGCTTTATGATTCTATAAAAATCCGCAAACACCCCTTCTCTAGATTAAGAAATAATTACACTTGAACACCCCCGCGTTCCAATTCCAAGTTCTGATATTCTCCAAGTCGCCAAAAAAAATTGAAAAACAATTGCTGCAAACTTCAAACTTGCCAAATATACTCAACATAGATGGCGCTGTATGATTCTATAAAAATCCGCAAACACCCCTTCTCTAGATTAAGAAATAATTACACTTGAACACCCCCGCGTTCCAATTCCAAGTTCTGATATTCTCCAAGTCGCCAAAAAAAATTGAAAAACAATTGCTGCAAACTTCAAACTTGCCAAATATACTCAACATAGATGGCGATTTATGATTCTATAAAAATCCGCAAACACCCCTTCTCTAGATTAAGAAATAATTACACTTGAACACCCCCGCGTTCCAATTCCAAGTTCTGATATTCTCCAAGTCGCCAAAAAAAATTGAAAAACAATTGCTGCAAACTTCAAACTTGCCAAATATACTCAACATAGATGGCGCTGTATGATTCTATAAAAATCCGCAAACACCCCTTCTCTAGATTAAGAAATAATTACACTTGAACACCCCCGCGTTCCAATTCCAAGTTCTGATATTCTCCAAGTCGCCAAAAAAAATTGAAAAACAATTGCTGCAAACTTCAAACTTGCCAAATATACTCAACATAGATGGCGCTGTATGATTCTATAAAAATCCGCAAACACCCCTTCTCTAGATTAAGAAATAATTACACTTGAACACCCCCGCGTTCCAATTCCAAGTTCTGATATTCTCCAAGTCGCCAAAAAAAATTGAAAAACAATTGCTGCAAACTTCAAACTTGCCAAATATACTCAACATAGATGGCGCTGTATGATTCTATAAAAATCCGCAAACACCCCTTCTCTAGATTAAGAAATAATTACACTTGAACACCCCCGCGTTCCAATTCCAAGTTCTGATATTCTCCAAGTCGCCAAAAAAAATTGAAAAACAATTGCTGCAAACTTCAAACTTGCCAAATATACTCAACATAGATGGCGCTTTATGATTCTATAAAAATCCGCAAACACCCCTTCTCTAGATTTAGAAATAATTACACTTGAACACCCCCGCGTTCCAATTCCAAGTTCTGATATTCTCCAAGTCGCCAAAAAAAATTGAAAAACAATTGCTGCAAACTTCAAACTTGCCAAATATACTCAACATAGATGGCGCTTTATGATTCTATAAAAATCCGCAAACACCCCTTCTCTAGATTTAGAAATAATTACACTTGAACACCCCCGCGTTCCAATTCCAAGTTCTGATATTCTCCAAGTCGCCAAAAAAAATTGAAAAACAATTGCTGCAAACTTCAAACTTGCCAAATATACTCAACATAGATGGCGCTGTATGATTCTATAAAAATCCGCAAACACCCCTTCTCTAGATTTAGAAATAATTACACTTGAACACCCCCGCGTTCCAATTCCAAGTTCTGATATTCTCCAAGTCGCCAAAAAAAATTGAAAAACAATTGCTGCAAACTTCAAACTTGCCAAATATACTCAACATAGATGGCGCTTTATGATTCTATAAAAATCCGCAAACACCCCTTCTCTAGATTAAGAAATAATTACACTTGAACACCCCCGCGTTCCAATTCCAAGTTCTGATATTCTCCAAGTCGCCAAAAAAAATTGAAAAACAATTGCTGCAAACTTCAAACTTGCCAAATATACTCAACATAGATGGCGCTTTATGATTCTATAAAAATCCGCAAACACCCCTTCTCTAGATTAAGAAATAATTACACTTGAACACCCCCGCGTTCCAATTCCAAGTTCTGATATTCTCCAAGTCGCCAAAAAAAATTGAAAAACAATTGCTGCAAACTTCAAACTTGCCAAATATACTCAACATAGATGGCGCTTTATGATTCTATAAAAATCCGCAAACACCCCTTCTCTAGATTTAGAAATAATTACACTTGAACACCCCCGCGTTCCAATTCCAAGTTCTGATATTCTCCAAGTCGCAAAAAAAAATTGAAAAACAATTGCTGCAAACTTCAAACTTGCCAAATATACTCAACATAGATGGCGCTTTATGATTCTATAAAAATCCGCAAACACCCCCTCTCTAGATTTAGAAATAATTACACTTCAACACCCCCGCGTTCCAATTCCAAGTTCTGTTATTCTCCAAGTCGCCAAAAAAAATTGAAAAACAATTGCTACAAACTTCAAACTTGCCAAATCTACTCAACATAGATGGCGCTTTATGATTCTATAAAAATCCGCAAACACCCCCTCTCTAGATTTAGAAATAATTACACTTGAACACCCCCGCGTTCCAATTCCAAGTTCTGTTATTCTCCAAGTCGCCAAAAAAAATTGAAAAACAATTGCTACAAACTTCAAACTTGCCAAATCTACTCAACATAGATGGCGCTTTATGATTCTATAAAAATCCGCAAACACCCCCTCTCTAGATTTAGAAATAATTACACTTCAACACCCCCGCGTTCCAATTCCAAGTTCTGTTATTCTCCAAGTCGCCAAAAAAAATTGAAAAACAATTGCTACAAACTTCAAACTTGCCAAATCTACTCAACATAGATGGCGCTTTATGATTCTATAAAAATCCGCAAACACCCCTTCTCTAGATTTAGAAATAATTACACTTGAACACCCCCGCGTTCCAATTCCAAGTTCTGATATTCTACAAGTCGCCAAAAAAATTGAAAAACAATTGCCACAAACTTCAAACTTGCCAAATCTACTCAACATAGATGGCGCTTTATGATTCTATAAAAATCCGCAAACACCCCCCTCTAGATTTAGAAATAATTACACTTGAACACCCCCGCGTTCTACTTCCAAGTTCTGATATTCTCCAAGTCACATGCAATGAGGACAACAAGAACATAAACCAAATATTGATTTATATTTTCCAAGTGCACGGCTGTATCCGCATGAATGGGCAACTTGCGAGTGATTTGTTTTTACAGGCTACCGATTTGCAGGTCTCTTCGCCGAATAAATTCCGCCGCAGGAGGGCCTAAATAAATAATCCTCGAGGCACTATTTCGAATTTACAACACACACACACACACATACAAAACTGTTAATTTGATGAAAGCGTTAAGTACCATATTCGAATAAATTTCCAGGCGCGCGAGATTATTTAATTCGTGTGTTTAACACGTTGGAAATAATTAAATTTTTCTTAAAACCAAAGGGCTTATTATTTTACGATGAAAATCGTTACATGGTGGCGGTATCTACATTTTTTTGGTGTTATATTAAATTATTATTATTTAATCCATCCGCGTGAGTTTTACACACGAGTACACAACCGATTGCAATTCTGAAGTTCAAATTTTCTCGAACCGTTAAAAAAATATAAAAACAATTGCCAGAAAATGTAAATTGACTAAATTTACTTAAAAAGGATTATTCTTCAAGATTCTACAAAAATTAAAAAAGTACATCTTGGGTAACGTTTATCCAACCGGAGTGTAGTAATATTGCACCTTTTTAATTTTATCGCTGGGAATTTGTAAAACTTTTAATCGTAAATTTCAACGTCGCTGCTGTTTACGAAATGCAAATTTTAGTTATTTAGATGGAAAGTATGTAATAACTTTTGGTATTGCGGAAGCATGTAATTTAGTAAGTTCCCATACAAAAGTAAACTTAACAATTAACAAACTTTACACCCCCGGCGTGTGTAAAGTTTAATTATTTTAAAGTTTGAATCAAATTCCCTAAATTAATCTGCTACACGCAGTTTCGCCCGTTCAATAAAATTCGAGCCCTTATTAAAGTAAAGTTCGCGATGCATGTAAAATACATTAAATTGCTTATTTATTTATAAAGCTATAATAATTTATTGCGTTCTGAATTATATTTATTAGAGTTTGTATGTGTAATATTAATAATCATTAAAAACATTTTACAGTTGATTTTTATGTATAGGCAAGTTTACGAAAATTTGACGTGCGAAAGGATTTTTTCTCCCATCTCATCCCCGCCCAGAATTCATTGGTGTGAGATTTATCGGCAAACATGTGCAGGCGTCGATTTTACACTTTAATTACCAGACATGTCATTTTACGATAAACTCGCCTGTACCTACATGCAGGGGCGGCTCGTTATATAGAGCCAAGGAGTCATGGCACTATAAGTAGTTTCAAGCTCAGCAAGAATTTTTAATTAATTTTTAACTTTGGTCTAGGAAGATAAATCGTCATTGAAATTAAGTACAGTTTTTGAAAATCCACGATTTGTGAGTTTTTGAAAATTTTAATTTTCGAAAAAAATATTAAAATATATTTGCAAATCACCGTTTTATCAAATTAAGTGCAGTTTTTGAAAATCCATCAATTATTTCGCGAGTTATGAATTTTTGAAAATTTTAGATTTCCAATTGTGCAATACTCGAAAAAAAAAATTAGAAAAAATATAAAACGTGTCGACTAAATTCTACAAAAATTAAACTAGATTTGCAAATCATTGTTTTATCAAATCAAGTGCAGTTTTTGAAAATCCACCAATTATTTCACGAATTGTGAATTTTTGAAAATTTTAGATTTCCAATTGTGCAATACTCGAAAAAAAAAAATTAGATAAAATATAAAACGTGTCGACTAAATTCTACAAAAATTAAACTAGATTTGCAAATCATTGTTTTATCAAATCAAGTGCAGTTTTTGAAAATCCACCAATTATTTCGCGAGTTGTGAATTTTTGAAAATTTTAGATTTCCAATTGTGCAATACTCGAAAAAATTTTTTTAAAAAATATAAAACGTGTCGACTAAATTCTACAAAAATTAAACTAGATTTGCAAATCATTGTTTTATCAAATTAAGTGCAGGCTTTGAAAATCCACCAATTATTTCGCGAGTTGTGAATTTTTGAAAATTTTAGATTTTCAATTGTGCAATACTGGAAAAAAAAATTTAAAAAAATATAAAACGTGTCGACTAAATTCGACAAAAATTAAACTAGACTTTCAAATCATTGTTTTATCAAATCAAGTGCAGTTTTTGAAAATCCACCAATTATTTCACGAATTGTGAATTTTTGAAAATTTTAGATTTCCAATTGTGCAATACTCGAAAAAAAAAAATTAGATAAAATATAAAACGTGTCGACTAAATTCTACAAAAATTAAACTAGATTTGCAAATCATTGTTTTATCAAATCAAGTGCAGTTTTTGAAAATCCACCAATTATTTCGCGAGTTGTGAATTTTTGAAAATTTTAGATTTTCAATTGTGCAATACTGGAAAAAAAAATTAAAAAAAATATAAAACGTGTCGACTAAATTCGACAAAAATTAAACTAGACTTTCAAATCATTGTTTTATCAAATCAAGTGCAGTTTTTGAAAATCCACCAATTATTTCGCGAGTTGTGAATTTTTGAAAATTTTAGATTTCCAATTGTGCAATACTCGAAAAAATTTTTTTAAAAAATATAAAACGTGTCGACTAAATTCTACAAAAATTAAACTAGATTTGCAAATCATTGTTTTATCAAATTAAGTGCAGGCTTTGAAAATCCACCAATTATTTCGCGAGTTGTGAATTTTTGAAAATTTTAGATTTCCAATTGTGCAATACTCGAAAAAAAAAATTAGAAAAAATATAAAACGTGTCGACTAAATTCTACAAAAATTAAACTAGATTTGCAAATCATTGTTTTATCAAACCAAATAGAGTATTTGAAAATCCACCGATTATTTTGTGAGTTGTGAATTTTTGAAAATTTTAGATTTTCAATTGTGCAATACTCGAAAAAAAAAATAGAAAAAATATAAAACGTGTCGACTAAATTCTACAAAAATTAAACTAGATTTGCAAATCATTGTTTTATCAAATTAAGTGCAGTTTTTGAAAATCCACCAATTATTTTGGGAGTTGTGAATTTTTGAAAATTTTAGATTTCCAATTGTGCAATACTCGAAAAAAAAAAATTAGAAAAAATATAAAACGTGTCGACTAAATTCTACAAAAATTAAACTAGATTTGCAAATCATTGTTTTATCAAATCAAGTGCAGTTTTTGAAAATCCACCAATTATTTCGCGAGTTGTAAATTTTTGAAAATTTTAGATTTCCAATTGTGCAATACTCGAAAAAAAAAAATTAGAAAAAATATAAAACGTGTCGACTAAATTCTACAAAAATTAAACTAGATTTGCAAATCATTGTTTTATCAAATTAAGTGCAGTTTTTGAAAATCCACCAATTATTTCGCGAGTTGTAAATTTTTGAAAATTTTAGATTTCCAATTGTGCAATACTCGAAAAAAATATTAGAAAAAATATAAAACGTGTCGACTAAATTCTACAAAAATTAAACTAGATTTGCAAATCATTGTTTTATCAAACCAAATAGAGTATTTGAAAATCCACCGATTATTTTGGGAGTTGTGAATTTTTGAAAATTTTAGATTTCCAATTGTGCAATACTCGAAAAAAAAAAATTAGATAAAATATAAAACGTGTCGACTAAATTCTACAAAAATTAAACTAGATTTGCAAATCATTGTTTTATCAAATCAAGTGCAGTTTTTGAAAATCCACCAATTATTTCGCGAGTTGTAAATTTTTGAAAATTTTAGATTTCCAATTGTGCAATACTCGAAAAAAAAAAATTAGAAAAAATATAAAACGTGTCGACTAAATTCTACAAAAATTAAACTAGATTTGCAAATCATTGTTTTATCAAATTAAGTGCAGTTTTTGAAAATCCACCAATTATTTCGCGAGTTGTAAATTTTTGAAAATTTTAGATTTCCAATTGTGCAATACTCGAAAAAAATATTAGAAAAAATATAAAACGTGTCGACTAAATTCTACAAAAATTAAACTAGATTTGCAAATCATTGTTTTATCAAACCAAATAGAGTATTTGAAAATCCACCGATTATTTTGGGAGTTGTGAATTTTTGAAAATTTTAGATTTCCAATTGTGCAATACTCGAAAAAAAAAAATAGAAAAAATATAAAACGTGTCGACTAAATTCGACAAAAATTAAACTAGATTTGCAAATCATTGTTTTATCAAATTAAGTGCAGTTTTTGAAAATCCATCAATTATTTCGCCAGTTGTGAATTTTTGAAAATTTTAAATTTCCAATTGTGCAATACTCGAAAAAAAAAAATAGAAAAAATATAAAACGTGTCGACTAAATTCTACAAAAATTAAACTAGATTTGCAAATCATTGTTTTATCAAATCAAGTGCAGTTTTTGAAAATCCACCAATTATTTCGCGAGTTGTGAATTTTTGAAAATTTTAGATTTCCAATTGTGCAATACTCGAAAAAAAAAATTAGAAAAAATATAAAACGTGTCGACTAAATTCTACAAAAATTAAACTAGATTTGCAAATCATTGTTTTATCAAATCAAGTGCAGTTTTTGAAAATCCACCAATTATTTCGCGAGTTGTGAATTTTTGAAAATTTTAATTTTCGAATTGTGTAGTACTCGAGCAAAAAATAAAAAAAATAATATAAAAAATGTCGACTAAATTCTACAAAAATTAAACTAGATTTGCAAATCATTGTTTTATTAAATCAAGTGCAGTTTTTGAAAATTCACCAATTATTTCGCGAGTTGTGAATTTTTGAAAATTTTAATTTTCGAATTGTGTAGTACTCGAGCAAAAAATAAAAAAATAATATAAAAAATGTCGACTAAATTCTACAAAAATTAAACTGGATTTGCAAAACATGGTGTTATCAAACTAAATAGAGTATTTGAAAATCCACCGATTATTTCGCGAGTTTTGAGTTTTTGAAAATTTTATTTTTTCAATTGTGCATTACTCGAGCAAAAAATTTAAAAAAATATATAAAACGTGTCGACGAAATTCTATAAAAATTCAATTAGATTTGCAAATCATCGTTGTATCAAATTAATCAGGGACAGTTCGTTATATAGAGCCAAGGAGCCATGACACTAAAAATTTTCATTTTTTTACATTTTGAGTTCCGAGTGTTGCCATTTTGTTTGCAGCCATGATATATAACTTTTTTTAATGGGGAATCGAAAATCGGTCAATTATGTATGCATTTTGAAATTTTGACGCTTATTCCGACTGAGATTAATTTTTTAGAATTGTTTTATTCGCCGAATGCAATTTTCACTTTTTATATTTTGAGTTCTGAGTGTTGCCATTTTGTTTGCAGCCGAGATATATAACTTTTTTTAATGGGGAATCGAAAATCGGTCAATTATGTATGAATTTTGAAATTTTGACGCTTATTCCGACTGAGATTAATTTTTTAGAATTTTTTTATTCGCCGAATGCAATTTTAACTTTTTACATTTTGGGTTCTGAGTGTTGCCATTTTGTTTGCAGCCATGATAAAATACCTGTGATTTCATGCTCAGCAAGAATTATTAAAACACTTACCAGTTACTTTGGTTTAGGAAGATAAATCGTTCTTCCTTTTAAAAAAAAGGGGGGTGGGGTGAGGGGTATATTGTATAAGTGGCTCTACTATCAACATGTTCCACGAGCCGCCACTGCCTGCATGTCCTTACAAACAATAGAAATAATTCTTAAATTCAATAGAAAACATATTTCTTGAATCGTGTGGGATGAATATCATAAAGGAAACCGAAATAATTATACGGGGGGTTGGAGCGCGTGCACTTTTTTTTTGGGCGGAAAGCGCACTCATCAAATATTCGAGCAATTACATTCCGGATTTAAGTCGGAAAGAGCCGTTTTTGATATTTTGAAAGGCTCTCGCGGGTGCATTCGTCCGGTACACACACCTCAATACCTGCACAAGTTGGTGTTTTCTCTAACATCGCGTTTGATCAATTCACTTTGCAGCTTTTTATTTGCCATTTCAATTCTGCCCGCGCGGATTTGTTAGCCTCGTGCCTTTATTGAATGCCCTGAAAACACTTTATGTAATTCCTTTACACGCATTCTTATCCCAGAAATTGTTAGCACTTTCTTTCTGCATTTCTCATATTTACTTAACACCATATGCATTCTGCATGTTATCAGAAACATTAAATAATTATTTATTTAACAAATAACAAATACAAACATTCAGTAAATCAAGAGACAATTACTAAAAATCGGACGGGAATTTTCATACATACTACGATTTTCCCTTTCCGACGTGTTTGTCCAAAAGTTTCGTTAAACTCGTATTGCGAGTCGTGATGCAGCGTCTGGACCTAAACTTGTTTCACGGAAACTTCGTTCCCATGACGTAAAAAAAATGATCACTATAACAGGTTTTTTTTTAACGAATATCTGCAAACTAGTAAGATTTATTTGTCAGCCGTGCCCAATTCCATCTTTACCTACCATTATTATAAACAGCACCTTAATATGTCAAATAACAATGCTAACAAAAATTTGTGTGTTAAGTAGCATTTTTATATCCACAGCCTTGATTTATAAAAAAAAATTGCAATGAATTCTAATAATGGCTGCGAGTTACAAATTATTACTCCGAAAGTGGCTGAGGTAGCTACGCATGACTTGCTGCCTCGCAAGTCAAGATTATTATTAGCGCTAATCCAAACCGTTGAACTAGTGCCGTGCTTTTATAATTCTTCATTTAAAATCGTTGCTGAACTGATCGTGAATTTTTTGTTTCAGGGTACGTCCGAGGTTTTAGGTAAATTTGACGCGGAGGGTTGGAGGAGGAGGTAAATTACGGTCTCCGGATTCCATTCGGTGGTGGGTATTTCGGTGGTGACGAGAGCTCATAAGATGTCAAATTGACATCGGTAGCTCGGTGGCACCCGGTGTCGGATAGACCCCACCCCTGACCTGCACACCTGGGGAGGAATTTGCATCACAATGCGGCCCCAACCACCCGAAGCACCTGGACCGCGCCCCGTCTCCGTGAGATATGCTCTCTCTCCTCTATCTGGAATGCCTCTTTATTCCTACCAGCAGACACCAACAGTTTCCACAAAATTCAATCACGACATGTAAAAACATTACGATATTTTAAGGTAATTCAAAAAAGTTTTAATTTTTTTCTCGTAAAAATCGGATTTTGAAATTTTTCTGCATAAAATTCAGAAGTTAAACGCAAATTCCCAGAAAAAGTAGCGACTTGAGTGCTTTTGTTTTTTGCAGATTATCAAATTTTGGACTAATTTAAGTACTTAGAAAAAAGTTTTAAGTTTCTGCTGAATTTTTTTCTTGTAAAAATCGGGTTTTGGAATTTTTCTGCATGAAATTCAGAAGTTAAACGCAAATTCCCAGGAAAAGTAGCGACTTGAGTGCTTTTGTTTCTTGCAGATTATCAAATTTTGGACTAATTTAAGTACTTAGAAAAAAGTTTTAAGTTTCTGCTGAAATTTTTTCATGTAAAAATCGTGTTTTGGAATTTTTCTGCATGAAATTCAGAAGTTAAACGCAAATTTCCAGGAAAAGTAGCGACTTGAGTGCTTTTGTTTTCGCAGATTATTAAATTTGGGAGTAATTTAAGTACTTAGAAAAAGTTTTAAGTACGTGCTGAATTTTTTTCTTGTAAAAATCGTGTTTTGGAATTTTTCTGCATGAAATTCAGAAATTAAACGCAAATTCCCAGGAAAAGTAGCGACTTGAGTGCTTTTGTTTCTTGCAGATTATCAAATTTTGGACTAATTTAAGTACTTAGAAAAAAGTTTTAAGTTTCTGCTGAAATTTTTTCATGTAAAAATCGTGTTTTGGAATTTTTCTGCATGAAATTCAGAAGTTAAACGCAAATTTCCAGGAAAAGTAGCGACTTGAGTGCTTTTGTTTTCGCAGATTATTAAATTTGGGAGTAATTTAAGTACTTAGAAAAAGTTTTAAGTACGTGCTGAATTTTTTTCTTGTAAAAATCGTGTTTTGGAATTTTTCTGCATGAAATTCAGAAGTTAAACGCAAATTCCCAGGAAAAGTAGCGACTTGAGTGCTTTTGTTTCTTGCAGATTATCAAATTTTGGACTAATTTAAGTACTTAGAAAAAAGTTTTAAGTTTCTGCTGAAATTTTTTCATGTAAAAATCGTGTTTTGGAATTTTTCTGCATGAAATTCAGAAGTTAAACGCAAATTCCCAGAAAAAGTAGCGACTTGAGTGCTTTTGTTTTTTGCAGATTATCAAATTTTGGACTAATTTAAGTACTTAGAAAAAAGTTTTAAGTTTCTGCTGAATTTTTTTCTTGTAAAAATCGGGTTTTGGAATTTTTCTGCATGAAATTCAGAAGTTAAACGCAAATTTCCAGGAAAAGTAGCGACTTGAGTGCTTTTGTTTTCGCAGATTATTAAATTTGGGACTAATTTAAGTACTTAGAAAAAAGTTTTAGGTTTCTGCTGAATTTTTTTCTTATAAAAATCGAGTTTTGAAATTTTTCTGCATAAAATTTAGAAGTTAAGCGCAAATTCCCAGGAAAAGTAGCGACTTGAGTGCTTTTGGTTTTCGCAGATTATTAAATTTTGGACTAATTTAAGTACTTAGAAAAAAGTTTTAAGTTTCTGCTGAATTTTTTTCTTGTAAAAATCGGGTTTTGGAATTTTTCTGCATGAAATTCAGAAGTTAAACGCAAATTCCCAGGAAAAGTAGCGACTTGAGTGCTTTTGTTTTTCGCAGATTATTAAATTTTGGACTAATTTAAGTACTTAGAAAAAAGTTTTAAGTCTATGCTGAATTTTTTTCTTGTAAATATCGGGTTTTGGAATTTTTCTGCATAAAATTCAGAAGTTAAACGCAAATTCCCAGGAAAAGTAGCGACTTGAGTGCTTTTGTTTTTCGCAGATTATTAAATTTTGGACTAATTTAAGTACTTAGCAAAAAGTTTTAAGTTTCTGCTGAATTTTTTTCTTGTAAAAATCGGGTTTTGGAATTTTTCTGCATAAAATTCAGAAGTTAAACGCAAATTCCCACAAAAGTAGCGACTTGAATGCTTTTGTTTTTTACAGATTATCAAATTTTGGACTAATTTAAGTACTTGGAAAAAAGTTTTAAGTTTCTGCTGAATTTTTTTCTTGTAAAAATCGGGTTTTGGAATTTTTCTGCATAAAATTCAGAAGTTAAACGCAAATTCCAGGGAAAAATAGCGACTTGATTGCTTTTGTTTTTTACAGATTATCAAATTTTGGACTAATTTAAGTACTTAGAAAAAAGTTTTAAGTTTCTGCTGAATTTTTTTCTTGTAAAAATCGGGTTTTGGAATTTTTCTGCATAAAATTCAGAAGTTAAACGCAAATTCCCAGGAAAAGTAGCGACTTGAGTGCTTTTGTTTTTTACAGATTATCAAATTTTGGACTAATTTAAATACGTAGAAAAAAGTTTTAAGTTCGTGCTGAATTTTTTTCTTGTAAAAATCGGGTTTTGGAATTTTTCTGCATAAAATTCAGAAGTTAAACGCAAATTCCCAGGAAAAGTAGCGACTTGAGTGCTTTTGTTTTTTACAGATTATCAAATTTTGGACTAATTTAAATACGTAGAAAAAAGTTTTAAGTTCGTGCTGAATTTTTTTCTTGTAAAAATCGGGTTTTGGAATTTTTCTGCATAAAATTCAGAAGTTAAACGCAAATTCCCGGGAAAAGTAGAGACTTGAGTGCTTTTGTTTTTTGCAGATTATTAAATTTTGGACTAATTTAAGTACTTAGCAAAAAGTTTTAAGTTTCTGCTGAATTTTTTTCTTGTAAAAATCGGGTTTTGGAATTTTTCTGCATAAAATTCAGAAGTTAAACGCAAATTCCCACAAAAGTAGCGACTTGAATGCTTTTGTTTTTTACAGATTATCAAATTTTGGACTAATTTAAGTACTTGGAAAAAAGTTTTAAGTTTCTGCTGAATTTTTTTCTTGTAAAAATCGGGTTTTGGAATTTTTCTGCATAAAATTCAGAAGTTAAACGCAAATTCCAGGGAAAAGTAGCGACTTGATTGCTTTTGTTTTTTACAGATTATCAAATTTTGGACTAATTTAAGTACTTAGAAAAAAGTTTTAAGTTTCTGCTGAATTTTTTTCTTGTAAAAATCGGGTTTTGGAATTTTTCTGCATAAAATTCAGAAGTTAAACGCAAATTCCCACAAAAGTAGCGACTTGAATGCTTTTGTTTTTTACAGATTATCAAATTTTGGACTGATTTAAGTACTTAGAAAAAAGTTTTAAGTTTCTGCTGAATTTTTTTCTTGTAAAAATCGGGTTTTAGAATTTTTCTGCATAAAATTCAGAAGTTAAACGCAAATTCCCACAAAAGTAGCGACTTGAATGCTTTTGTTTTTTACAGATTATCAAATTTTGGACTAATTTAAGTACTTGGAAAAAAGTTTTAAGTTTCTGCTGAATTTTTTTCTTGTAAAAATCGGGTTTTGGAATTTTTCTGCATAAAATTCAGAAGTTAAACGCAAATTCCCAGGAAAAGTAGCGACTTGAGTGCTTTTGTTTTTCGCAGATTATCAAATTTTGGACCATTTTGAGTATTTAGAAAAAAGTTTTAAGTCTATGCTGAATTTTTTTCTTGTAAAAATCGAGTTTTGAAATTTTTCTTTACACAAAATTCAGAACACGATTAAATTGAACGCAAATTTTCAGGAAAACTAGCTATTCGAGTGCTTTTGTTTCTTGCAGATTATCAAATTTTGGACTATTTTGAGGATGTAGAAAAAAGTTTTAAGTCTATGCTGAATTTTTTTCTTGTAAAAATCGGATTTTGAAATTTTTTTGTTACACGAAATTCAGAACTCGATTAAGTTGAACGCAAATTTTCAGGAAAACTAGCAGGTCGAGTGCTTTTGTTTCTTACAGATTATCAAATTTTGGACTATTTTGAGTATTTAGAAAAAAGTTTTAAGTCTATGCTGAATTTATTTCTTGTAAAAATCGGGTTTTGAAATTTTTTTGTTACACGAAATTCAGAACTCGATTAAGTTGAACGCAAATTTTCAGGAAAACTAGCTATTCGAGTGCTTTTGTTTCTTGCAGATTATCAAATTTTGGACTATTTTGAGTATTTAGAAAAAAGTTTTAAGTCTATGCTGAATTTTTTTCTTGTAAAAATCGAGTTTTGAAATTTTTGTTACACGAAATTCGGAACTCGATTAAGTTGAACGCAAATTTTCAGGAAAACTAGCTATTCGAGTGCTTTTGTTTCTTGCAGATTATCAAATTTTGGACTATTTTGAATATTTACAAAAAAGTTTTAAGTCTATGCTGATTTTTTTTCTTGTAAAAATCGGGTTTTGAAATTTTTTTTTACTCGAAATTCAGAACACGATTAAGTTGAACGCAAATTTTCAGGAAAACTAGCTATTCGAGTGCTTTTGTTTCTGGCAGATTATCAAATTTGGGACTATTTTGAGTATTTAGAAAAAAGTTTTAAGTCTATGCTGAATTTTTTTCTTGTAAAAATCGAGTTTTGAAATTTTTGTTGCACGAAATTCAGAACACGATTAAGTCGAACGCAAATTTCCGGGGAAAATAGCTAGTCGAGTGCTTTTGTTTCTTGCAGATTATCAAATTTTGGACTATTTTGAGTATTTAGAAAAAAGTTTTAAATCTATACTGAATTTTTTTCTTGTAAAAATCGAGTTTTGAAATTTTTGTTACACGAAATTCGGAACACGATTAAGTTGAACGCAAATTTTCAGGAAAACCAGCTATTCGAGTGCTTTTGTTTCTTGCAGATTATCAAATTTTGGACTATTTTGAGTATTTACAAAAAAGTTTTAAGTCTATGCTGATTTTTTTTCTTGTAAAAATCGGGTTTTGAAATTTTTTTTTTACACGAAATTTAGAACACGATTAAGTTGAACGCAAATTTCCAGGAAAATCACCAAGTCGAGTGCTTTTGTTTTTTGCAGATTATCAAATTTTTGACTGATTTAAGTACTTAAAAAAAGTCTTAAGTTCCTGCTGAATTGATTTACTTTTTAAAGTAATAATATATCAAAATCATCCAAATACGCGTTTAATAAGAGTCACAATAGAGGGCTAACTTACAATCGACAATTGATGCGCAACTTCAAAAACATCGGCCCGACAGGTAGGTACTTCGTTAACAATCGCGTTATTTGCGTAACAAGTTGATCTTTTATATAAAGTTATTCCCATTGTCCGCGATTCTCTCTTATTCTCTTCTCGTCAATTGACATTTTGTTGGCCGCTGGATGGAACCATTGCGGGACACACACGCGCCCGTGCCCTTAAGCTTACCCCCCCTCCCCCCCGAATTACGTGTGGTTTCCAAACTAGATCCTGCTATCGTCCCACTTTATCAAAACGGGAGGTTATCTGTCACGTGATACCCTGCCTGTGCCTTTTTTGAATTGCAAATCGCGCAGTCGTCACAATAGGAAGCTCTGCGTGCGCTATAATTAGTTGATTGACAAGAGGTCGAATAATGTATACAAATGTCAGCACACACACAATGAGGAGGAAAGAACTGAAATACTTTTTTAATGTAGATTATCAGTGCAATTGATATCGAGTTGGAAAGTTATTCCAAAAAAATCGAAAAACAATTGAATCTCGAATTTGGTTTTCTATCTTACCTGAAAACCTTTGATGGGCGGTGCACTTTGGCGGAAGAATTTTTAAAATCGGATGATCTATTCAAGAGTTATCCTTAAAAATCTAAAAAACAATTGCCGGTCGAATTTGTATTTTTCTCCTTATCCACATGTGTTCGATAATTGCAAGTCGTTGGTGGAAGAATTTTTGAAATCTGGTGATCCGATCAAAAGTTATTCAAAAAAATCGGAAAAACAATTGAATGTCGCATTTGGTTTTTTATCTTATCTGAATCCACTTTGGTGGAAGAATTTTTAAAATCGGGTTATCCATTCAAGAGTTACGCTCAAAAAATCTGAAAACAATTGCAGGTCGAATTTCCATTTTTCTTCTCATCTGAATATATTCGATAATTGTAAGTCATTGGTGGAAGAATTTTTGAAAACTGGCGATCCGTTCAAAAGATATCCTAAAAAAACAAAAAACAAATGAAAGTGAAATTTAGTTTTTTTTTATCTTATCTGCGTCGATTCGTCGGGTAATACATTTTGGTGGAAGAATTTTTCAAATCGGATTATCTATTCAAGAGTTATCCTTAAAAATCTAAAAGACAATTGCCGGTCGAATTTTTATTTTTCTCCTTATCTACATATGTGCGATATTTGCAAGTCATTGGTGGAAGAATTTTTGAAATCTGGTCATCGCATCAAAAGTTATTACAAAAAAATCGAAAAACAATTGCATGTCGAATATAGCGCCCCCAGACATATGCATAAGAACATGAAACTTCTACGCCGGAATATACAGAACAAACAACTGTTCCATGATAGCAACCAAGAGTAGGAAGGTACAACAGAAGAATATGAACATGAAGAACATGAACATGAAAAAATGAACATGAACATGAAGAACATTCACTTAGGCACATGTTAGAGAAAAAGGTTATCTATAACGTTCTACAGCTGAACACGGTTGCTATGAACATCGAAAAACAATTGCATATCGAATACAGCGCCCACAGACAGATGCATCAGAACATGAAACTCGTACGCCAGAATATACAGAACAAACGACTGTTCTACGATGGCAACCAAGAATGCGAAGGTACAACAGGAGAACATGAACATGAAGAACATCCACGTTAGCACATGTTAGAGAAATAGGTTATACAGCTGAAGACGGTTACAATGAACATGGAAAAATAATTGAATGTCAATTTTAGTTTTTGGCAATCAGAACATTAAATTTCTACGCCGGAATATACAGAATAAACAACTGTTGGCAACCAAGAATACGAAGGCACAATAGGAGAACATGAAGTACATCCACGTTAGCACATGTTAGACAAAAAAGGTTCTACAACTGAACACGGTTACAATGAACATGGAAAAATAATTGGAATGTCAATTTTAGTTTTTGGCAACCAGAACATGAAACTTCTACGCCGGAATATACAGAACAAACGACTGTTCCATGATGGCAACCAAGAATGCGAAGGTTCAACAGGATAACATGAACATGAAGAACATCCACTTTAGCACATGTTACAGAAAAAGGTTCTACAACTGAACACGGTTACAATGAACATGGAAAAATAATTGGAATGTCAATTTTAGTTTTTGGCAATCAGAACATGAAACTTCTACGCCGGAATATACAAAACAAACGACTGTTCCATGATGGCAACCAAGAATACGAAGTTACAACAGGAGAACATGAAGAACATCCACTTTAGCACATGTTAGAGAAAAAGGTTCTGCAGCTGAACACGGTTACAATGAACATGGAAAAATAATTGAATGTAAATTTTAGTTTTTGGCAATCAGAACATGAAACTTCTACGCCGGAATATACAGAACAAACGACTGTTCCATGACGGCAACCAAGAATGCGAAGGTACAACAGAAGAACATGAACATGAAAAACATCCACTTTAGCACTTGTTGGAAAAAGTTTATCCACAGCATTGTACGGTTACAATGAACATAAAACTGGACCGTAACATGAAAGTAAGGAACATAAGATTCATGAAACTTCTACATCAGAACATAAAATGTATTCAATTGTGTTTTATGTAAAGTTTGAAATGGAGTTTCCGTCAATAAAGTTATTTATTTATTTATTTATTTATAAACATAATGAACATAAAATTTCTACATCAGAACATGAACATCATGAACATGAAATTTCTACATCAGAACATGAACATGAAGAACATCCACTTTAGCACATGTTGGAAAAAGTTTATCCACAACATTCTACAGCTGAGTACGGTTACAATGAACATAAAACTGGACCGGAACATGAAGGTAAGGAACATAAGAAACATTAATTTTAGTTGCATCGAACTTTTACATCAGAACATGAACATAATGAACATGAAATTTCAACATCAGAGCATGAACATAACGAACATTCAATTTTTACATCAGAACGTGAATATGATTTACATCAAATTTCTACATCAGAACATGAACATGATGAACATTAAATTTCAACATCAGAACATGAACATAACGAACATTCAATTTTTACATCAGAACGTGAATATATAATTAACGTCAAATTTCTACATCAGAACATAATGAACATAAGATTTCGACATTAGAACATGAACATACCGAACATGAAATTTCTACATCAGAGTTTCAGATCAATAATTTCAATTTGTTTAATTTAATTGAGTTCAATTTATTTACTGCCAATTTTAGTTTCATGAAACTTTTACATCGAAACATGAACATTAAATTTCAACATCAGAACATGAACATAGCGAACATGAAATTTCTACATCAGAGTATCAGATCAATAATTTAAATTTATTTAATTTAATTGAGTTCAATTTATTTACTGTCACTTTAGATTAATTTTAGTTGCATCGAACTTTTACATCAGAACATGAACATAATGAACATGAAATTTCAACATCAGAACATGAACATAACGAACATTCAATTTTTACATCAGAACGTGAATATGATGAACATCACATCAAATTTCTACATCAGAACATGAACATAACGAACATGAAATTTCTACATCAGGGTATCAGATCAATAATTTAAATTTGTTTAATTTAATTGAGTTCAATTTATTTACTGTCACTTTAGATTAATTTTAGTTTCACGAAACTTTTACATCGAAACATGAACATAATGAACATTAAATTTCAACATCAAAACATGAACATAACGAACATTCCATTTTTACGTGAATATGATGAACATCAAATTTCTACATCAGAACATGAACATAATGAACATAAAATTTCAACATCAGAACGTGAACATAGCGAACATGAAATTTCCACATCAGAGTATCAGATCAATATTTTAAATTTGTTTAATTTAATTGAGTTCAATTAATTGACTGTCAATTTAGATTAATCTTAGTTACATGAAACTTTTACATCAGAACATGAACATAATGAACATGAAATTTCAACATTAGAACATGAACATAACGAACATTCAATTTTTACATCAGAACGTGAATATAATGAACATCAAATTTCTACATCAGAACATGAACATAATGAACATCAAATTTCAACATCAGAACATGAACATAGCGAATATAAAATTTCTACATCAGAGTATCAGATCAATAATTTAAATTTGTTTAATTTAATTGAGTTTAATTTATTTACTGTCACTTTAGATTAATTTTAGTTTCATGAAACTTTTACATCAGGACATGAACATAGTGAACATGAAATTTCTACATCAGATTATTTTGGTTGTATTTTAATATTCTGAATGAGGTTATTATATTTTTGTTGTACAAACGTATTTTACTTATATACAACTCGGGAACATGAAGAACATGGCACATGACTCAATTTGTTTTTTCCAAAATTTGATGGAATTTTCTTTAGAGACGTCAAATTCGTACGGAGAAAGTGAAAAATAGGGTTTTGTCAACTGTTTTCACATCGAAATCGAATCCTCGCAAAATTGCACAAATTATCGCCGAACACAAACAAGTTTGTTGTCTGTATTTTGTTTCACGAAATTACACATAATGATCCATCGGGTCCCAACGAAATTAATCTTCCGTCCGGTACCCGTATTAGCAGTGGCGTACCTGGAACGTAATCCGAGATTTCTTTGTAAGTGGAGAAAAAAAAAATACAATTTCACAAATCGGCAGTCCTGAATGCGACGGTCGAATCTCTAGATTAAAACAGAAGAGGCCCGTCCCCGGCGAATAACGTCCCCCCCCCCGTGGCTTCGGCATCGATGGCCCCCGGTATCTTCTTCATCTGTTTGATGTGTGCCGACACGACCGGACGCGATTGGATTCATTCATTGTTTGCGGATTTGTTTTTTTTTTTGGTCGAAATTTGTGATCATTTTTATAAGGTGAAGATTGTCAAAATTTTCTGGAACAAAAATAGGAACAGTAAAATTTGAAAGTTAGGCTTTTTTTAGCTGAAAATGTCATTTTTTGCGATTGCGTTAGAAGTAAAATTTTTAGCTGATCTTAAATGTGCATTTTTCAGTTGCGTTCAAAATTGAGTATTTTCTAAAAAAAATTAAAAATTGTAGGACGGGTTTAAAAATTCTCAAATAATTCTACACAACTCCTAAATCATCATATTTTAAGAATATAATTAATTTCTTAAGATCCAACAATTTTTTAATGAGTTATAACTGTTCGTAGTTAAAGGTGCATTTTTCAATTGCGTTCGAAAATGAGTATTTTCTAAAAAAAATTAAAAATAGTAGGACTGGTTTAAAAATTCTCAAATAATTCTGTACAACTCCTCAATCGCTATATTTTAAGAATATAATCAATTTCTTAAGATCCAACAATTTTTTAAGGAGTTATAACTGTTTCAAGTTAAAGGTGCATTTTTCAGTTGCGTTCAAAATTGAGTATTTTCTAAAAAAAAATAAAAATAGTACGACTGGTTTAAAACTTCTCAAATAATTCTGTACAACTCCTACATCGTTATATTTTAAGAATATAATCAATTTCTTAAGATCCAACAATTTTTTAACGAGTTATAACTGTTCGTAGTTAAAGGTGCATTTTTCAGTTGCGTTCGAAATTTAGTATTTTCTAAAAAAAATTAAAAATAGTAGGACTGGTTTAAAAATTCTGAAATAATTCTGTACAACTCCTCAATCGCTATATTTTAAGAATATAATCAATTTCTTAAGATCCAACAATTTTTTAAGGAGTTATAACTGTTTCAAGTTGAAGGTGCATTTTTCAGTTGCGTTCGAAATTGAGTATTTTCTAACAAAAATTAAAAATTGTAGGACTGGTTTAAAAATTCTGAAATAATTCTGTACAACTCCTCAATCGCTATATTTTAAGAATATAATCAATTTCTTAAGATCCGACAATTTTTTAATGAGTTATAACTGTTCGTAGTTAAAGGTGCATTTTTCAGTTGCGTTCGAAATTGAGTATTTTCTAAAAAAAAATTAAAAATTGAAGGACTGGTTTAAAAATTCTCAAATAATTCTGTACAACTTCTAAATCGTTATATTTTAAGAATATAATCAATTTCTTAAGATCCAACATTTTTTTAAGGAGTTATAACTGTTCGTAGTTGAAGGTGCATTTTTCAATTGCGTTCGAAATTGAGTATTTTCTAAAAAAAAATTAAAAATAGTAGGACTGGTTTAAAAATTCTGAAATAATTCTGTACAACTCATCAATCGCTATATTTTAAGAATATAATCAATTTCTTAAGATCGAACAATTTTTTAATGAGTTATAACTGTTTCAAGTTAAAGGTGCATTTTTCAGTTGCGTTCGAAATTGAGTATTTTCTAAAAAAAATTAAAAATAGAAGGACTGGTTTAAAAATTCTGAAATAATTCTGTACAACTTCTAAATCGTTATATTTTAAGAATATAATCAATTTCTTAAGATCCAACAATTTTTTAACGAGTTATAACTGTTCGTAGTTAAAGGTGCATTTTTCAGTTGCGTTCGAAATTGAGTATTTTCTAAAAAAAATTAAAAATAGTAGGACTGGTTTAAAAATTCTCAAATAATTCTGTACAACTCCTAAATCGTTATATTTTAAGAATATAATAAATTTTTTAAGATTCGACAATTTTTTAACGAGTTATAACTGTTCGTAGTTAAAGATGCATTTTTCAGTTGCGTTCGAAATTGAGTATTTTCTAAAAAAAATTAAAAATAGTCGGAATGGTTTAAAAATTCTCAAATAATTCCTTACAACTCCTTAATCGTTATATTTTAAGAATATAATCAATTTCTTAAGATTCAACAATTTTTTAATGAGTTATAACTGTTCGTAGTTAAAGGTGCATTTTTCAGTTGCGTTCGAAATTGAGTATTTTCTAAAAAAAATTAAAAATAGTAGGACTGGTTTAAAAATTCTCAAATAATTCTGTACAACTCCTCAATCGTTATATTTTAAGAATATAATTAATTTCTTAAGATCCAACAATTTTTTAATGAGTTATAACTGTTCGTAGTTGAAGGTGCATTTTTCAGTTGCGTTCGAAATTGAGTATTTTCTAAAAAAAATTAAAAATAGTACGACTGGTTTAAAAATTCTCAAATAATTCTGTACAACTCCTACATCGTTATATTTTAAGAATATAATCAATTTCTTAAGATCCAACAATTTTTTAACGAGTTATAACTGTTCGTAGTTAAAGGTGCATTTTTCAGTTGCGTTCAAAATTGAGTATTTTCTAAAAAAAATTAAAAATAGTACGACTGGTTTAAAAATTCTCAAATAATTCTGTACAACTCCTCAATCGTTATATTTTAAGAATATAATTAATTTCTTAAGATCCAACAATTGTTTAATGAGTTATAACTGTTCGTAGTTAAAGGTGCATTTTTCAGTTGCGTTCGAAATTGAGTATTTTCTAAAAAAAATTAAAAATAGTAGGAATGCTTTAAAAATTCTCAAATAATTCTGTACAACTCCTCAATCGTTATATTTTAAGAATATAATCAATTTCTTAAGATCCAACAATTTTTTAACGAGTTATAACTGTTCGTAGTTAAAGGTGCATTTTTCAGTTGCGTTCAAAATTGAGTATTTTCTAAAAAAAATTAAAAATAGTACGACTGGTTTAAAAATTCTCAAATAATTCTGTACAACTCCTCAATCGTTATATTTTAAGAATATAATTAATTTCTTAAGATCCAACAATTTTTTAATGAGTTATAACTGTTCGTAGTTAAAGGTGCATTTTTCAGTTGCGTTCGAAATTGAGTATTTTCTAAAAAAAATTAAAAATAGTAGGAATGCTTTAAAAATTCTCAAATAATTCTGTACAACTCCTCAATCGTTATATTTTAAGAATATAATCAATTTCTTAAGATCCAACAATTTTTTAACGAGTTATAACTGTTCGTAGTTAAAGGTGCATTTTTCAGTTGCGTTCAAAATTGAGTATTTTCTAAAAAAAATTAAAAATAGTACGACTGGTTTAAAAATTCTCAAATAATTCTGTACAACTCCTAAATCGTTATATTTTAAGAATATAATTAATTTCTTAAGATCCAACAATTTTTTAATGAGTTATAACTGTTCGTAGTTAAAGGTGCATTTTTCAGTTGCGTTCGAAATTGAGTATTTTCTAAAAAAAATTAAAAATAGTAGGAATGCTTTAAAAATTCTCAAATAATTCTGTACAACTCCTAAATCGTTATATTTTAAGAATATAATCAATTTATTAAGATCCGACAATTTTTTAATGAGTTATAACTGTTTGACGTTGAAGGTGCTTTTTTCAGTTGCGTTCGAAATTGAGTATTTTCTAAAAAAAAATTAAAAATAGTAGGACAGGTTTAAAAATTCTCAAATAATTCTGTACAACTTCTAAATCGTTATATTTTAAGAATATAATCAATTTCTTAAGATCCAACATTTTTTTAAGGAGTTATAACTGTTCGTAGTTGAAGGTGCATTTTTCAGTTGCGTTCGAAATTGAGTATTTTCTAAAAAAAATTAAAAATAGTAGGACTGGTTTAAAAATTTTCAAATAATTCTGTACAACTCCTCAATCGCTATATTTTAAGAATATAATCAATTTATTAAGATCCGACTATTTTTTAATGAGTTATAACTGTTTGACGTTGAAGGTGCTTTTTCCAGTTGCGTTCGAAATTGAGTATTTTCTAAAAAAAAATAAAAATAGTAGGACAGGTTTAAAAATTCTCAAATAATTCTGTACAACTCCTCAATCGTTATATTTTAAGAATATAATCAATTTATTAAGATCCGACAATTTTTTAATGAGTTATAACTGTTTGACGTTGAAGGTGCTTTTTTCAGTTGCGTTCGAAATTGAGTATTTTCTACAAAAAAATTAAAAATAGTAGGACAGGTTTAAAAATTCTCAAATAATTCTGTACAACTCCTCAATCGTTATATTTTAAGAATATAATCAATTTATTAAGATCCGACAATTTTTTAATGAGTTATAACTGTTTGACGTTGAAGGTGCATTTTTCAGTTGCGTTCGAAATTGAGTATTTTCTAAAAAAAAAAAAAAAAATAGTACGACTGCTTTAAAAATTCTCAAATAATTCTGTGCAACTCCTCAATCGTTATATTTTAAAAATATGATCAATTTCTTAAGATCCAACAATTTTTTAATGAGTTATAACTGTTCGTAGTTAAAGGTGCATTTTTCAGTTGCGTTCGAAATTGAGTATTTTCTAAAAAAAATTAAAAATAGTAGGACTGGTTTAAAAATTCTCAAATAATTCTGTACAACTCCTAAATTGTTATATTTTAAGATTATAATCAATTTCTTAAGATACAATAATTTTTTAATCAGTTATAATTGTTCGTAGTTAAAAAAATAAAAAAAATCTAAAAAAAAAATAATAGAAATGGCTAAAAAAAAACCTGAAAATATTCTATCAAAACCCCACATGAATACAATTTGAGAATATGATCCGTTTTTAAGAGGCAATAATGTTTAGTTAGTTATAGCTGTTTAAAGACAACGATGTAATAATTTGTCTGAATATTTTTTTAAAATTCTTAAAAAAATAGCAAAGGCCGTTCAAAAATTCTGAATAAATTTCATGCGAACCCCAAATTGATACAATTCTAGAATATAATATGATCTTAAACGTGGAATAATTTTGAAATTAGTTTTAGCTGTTTGAAGGCAACGATGTAATAATTCGTCTGAATATTTTTTTAAAATTAAAAAAAAAATAGCAAAGACCGTTCAAAAATTCTGAAAAAATTTCATGCGAACCCCAAATTGATACAATTCTAGAATATAATCGGATCCTTAACATGGAATAATTTTGAAATTAGTTTTAGCTGATTAAAGACAACGATGTAATCATTCGTCTGAATATTTTTTTAAAATTAAAAAAAAATAGCAAAGACCGTTCAAAAATTTTGAAAAAATTTCACGCGAACCCCAAATTGATACAATTCTAGAATATAATCTGATCTTTAACGTGGAATAATTTTGAAATTAGTTTTAGCTGTTTAAAGACAACGATGTGATAATTCGTCTGAATATTTTTTTAAAATTCTTAAAAAAATAGTAAAGGCCGTTCAAAAATTCTGAAAAAATTTCATGCGGACCCCAAATTGATACAATTCTAGAATATAATGTGATCTTTAACGTGGAATAATTTTGAAATTAGTTTTAGGTGTTTAAAGACAACGATGTGATAATTCGTGTGAATATTTTTTTAAATTTAAAAAAAAATAGCTATGACCGTTCAAAAATTTTGAAAAAATTTCATGCGAACCCCAAATTGATACAATTCTAGAATATAATCTGATCTTTAACGTGGAATAATTTTGAAATTAGTTTTAGCTGATTAAAGACAACGATGCAATCATTCGTCTGAATATTTTTTTAAAATTTAAAAAAAAATAGCAAAGACCGTTCAAAAATTTTGAAAAAATTTCACGCGAACCCCAAATTGATACAATTCTAGAATATAATCTGATCTTTAACGTGGAATAATTTTGAAATTAGTTTTAGCTGTTTAAAGACAACGATGTGATAATTCATCTGAATATTTTTTTAAAATTCTTAAAAAAATAGTAAAGGCCGTTCAAAAATTCTGAAAAAATTTCATGCGGACCCCAAATTGATACAATTTTAGAATATAATGTGATCTTTAACGTGGAATAATTTTGAAATTAGTTTTAGCTGTTTAAAGACAACGATGTGATAATTCATCTGAATATTTTTTTAAAATTCTTAAAAAAATAGTAAAGGCCGTTCAAAAATTCTGAAAAAATTTCATGCGGACCCCAAATTGATACAATTCTAGAATATAATCTGATCTTTAACGTGGAATAATTTTGAAATTAGTTATAGCTGTTTAAAAGCAATAATAAAACTGTTTCAAAAATTCATTATCACGTACCCACGTTAATTGTTACCATCTGCAAATTGTAAAAGTTAGAAACCGCCAAACAATTGATTTCAAATTTTCAGTAGTTGGCGCGTGTAAACAGTTTGACAAATGCTATCGCCGGACAATATATTTTCCGTTTAAAAAAAAAAACATTATTGTTCCATGCATGTTTAAACTGTGCGCAATATTAGTTGGAAATATTGTTTCAACTTCGGTTTACTTAGTTCCGCGCGACAAATAAATCCTGTTCGGGGTAACTGTCATGCGTGTACCGGTAATAAATTTCGAACAATGGCTCGTAGTTATTAAATTTTATGATCATTTATAAATATCAATTGATATTTTCTTGTCGGTCATTTTCGAGCGTGCTCGAATCGATATTCATGACTTTTATAACGTTGCATGACATTGAATGGCCAAAGATAAATGTGTGTGTGTGTGTGTTATGTTCCAGGTGTGAATGTTTTCGAGGAAGGAATATGTCGTGATCGCTCACACTCTTTCCGCATTATACTACGCTCACATAATCCCATACTTCCACCGCTTCACTATCTTGCATACTTTTGTTCCGAGCCAGGTCCGCGTTTTTTTCCCATTCTCCGCGGCATTCGTGCCGCTGAAAATTGTCGGATGTATTAAAGTTTCGATTTTATATTTATCGTCTGAAACAAGTAACTGCGTTATGATTTTTGCATCAAATGTGGCGCGGCGAAGCGCATGTACGCCGCGCTTCGCGCGGTCCTTCATTCCTTCAAACTTCCTCCTTTGAAGCGTGGAGAGAGAGAGTCGATAACATTAGAAAATTTAAACCCAGTTTACCCTTGAAAACGCACGTGAAACTTATGCAGGGCCCCTCGACACACACACACACACACACACACACACACGAACAATGGAATTCGTTCTCCAGTCACCCTCCTCGGTGGTGTTCACCCTCGAGGAGCGCGCGGTCGTCGCCACTCCTTTGGTCGCATGCACGCTACAGATTTCTGCACACCTGGGCCGTGATTTCAGACGGGGTCGAGTAGAAAGTGGTACGTATACAAGTACAGTACCGGCATGAATGAGCGAAAAAAAAAATAAATGCAGGGGATGAAAGTGCGATCGCTTTAAAAAACAATTTGCGTGAAGCTAAGAGCCTCCATATATGAATAACTAATAAGTTGAATTGCTGAAACGAACGATTTTTTTAAATGAATGCCACTTTTAGAGATATTGCGCCTCAAAACTGATTTTTCTCAAAAAAAGCGATTTTGTATAAAAAAAAAATCGCTCAGGTGAAACCCCTTAACGGATTATTTTAAAACTTTGCAAATTTGTTAAACACCACACGTTCTATAAATTAAAGCAAAAAACCGGAAATACGTTATTGCTACTTGTGCCTCAAAACTGATTTTTCTCAAAAAAAAGCGATTTTGTATAAAAAAAAATCGCTCAGGTGAAACTCCCCGGTGGATTATTTTAAAACTTTGCAAATACGTTAAACACCACATGTTCTATAAATTAATGCAAAAAACCGGAAATACGTTATTGCTACTTGTGCCTCAAAACTAATTTTTCTCAAAAAAAGCGAATTTGTATTTAAAAAAAATCGCTCAGGTGAAACCCCTCGATGGATTATTTTAAAACTTTACAAATACGTTAAACACCACACGTTCTATAAATTAATGCAAAAAAACGGAAATACGTTATTGCTACTTGCGCCTCAAAACTGATTTTTCTCAAAAAAAAGCGATTTTGTATTAAAAAAAAATCGCTCAGGTGAAACCCCTCGATGGATTATTTTAAAACTTTGCAAATACGTTAAACACCACACGTTCTATAAATTAATGCAAAAAACCGGAAATACGTTATTGCTACTTGTGCCTCAAAACTGATTTTTCTAAAAAAAAGCGATTTTGTATTAAAAAAAAAATCGCTCAGGTGAAACCCCTGGATGGATCATTTTAAAACTTTGCAAATATGTTAAACACCACACGTTCTATAAATTAATGCAAAAAACCGGAAATACGTTATTGCTACTTTAGAGATATTGCGCCTCAAAACTAATTTTTCTCAAAAAAAAATCGCTCAGGTGAAACCCCTCAATGGATTATTTTAAAACTTCTCAAATACGTTAAACACCACACGTTCTATAAATTAATGCAAAAAACCGGAAATACGTTATTGCTACTTGCGCCTAAAAACTGATTTTTCTAAAAAAAAAGCGATTTTGTGTAAAAAAAAAAATCGCTCAAGTGAAACCCCTCGATGGATTATTTTAAAACTTTGCAAATATGTTAAACACCACACGTTCTATAAATTAATGCAAAAAAACCGGAAATACGTTATTGCTACTTGCGCCTCAAAACTGATTTTTCTCAAAAAAAGCAATTTTGTATTAAAAAAAAATCGCTCAGGTGAAACCCCTCGATGGATTATTTTAAAACTTTCCAAATACGTTAAACACCACACGTTCTATAAATTAATGCAAAAGACCGGAAATACGTTATTGCTACTTGTGCCTCAAAACTGATTTTTCTCAAAAAAAAGCGATTTTGTGTAAAAAAAAAATCGCTCAAGTGAAACCCCTCGATGGATTATTTTAAAACTTTGCAAATATGTTAAACACCACACGTTCTATAAATTAATGCAAAAAAACCGGAAATACGTTATTGCTACTTGCGCCTCAAAACTGATTTTTCTCAAAAAAGCAATTTTGTATTAAAAAAAAAATCGCTCAGGTGAAACCCCTCGATGGATTATTTTAAAACTTTGCAAATACGTTAAACACCACACGTTCTATAAATTAATGCAAAAAAAAACGGAAATACGTTATTGCTACTTGTGCCTCAAAACTGATTTTTCTCAAAAAAAAGCGATTTTGTATAAAAAAAAATCGCTCAGGTGAAACCCCTCGATGGATTATTTTAAAACTTTGCAAATATGTTAAACACCACACGTTCTATAAATTAATGCAAAAAAACCGGAAATACGTTATTGCTACTTGCGCCTCAAAACTGATTTTTCTCAAAAAAGCAATTTTGTATTAAAAAAAAAATCGCTCAGGTGAAACCCCTCGATGGATTATTTTAAAACTTTGCAAATACGTTAAACACCACACGTTCTATAAATTAATGCAAAAAAAAACGGAAATACGTTATTGCTACTTTTAGAGATATTGCGCCTCAAAACTGATTTTTCTCAAAAAAAGCGATTTTGTATTAAAAAAAAAATCGCTCAGGTGAAACCCCTCGATGGATTATTTTAAAACTTTGCAAATATGTTAAACACCACACGTTCTATAAATTAATGCAAAAAACCGGAAATACGTTATTGCTACTTTTAGAGATATTGCGCCTCAAAACTGATTTTTCTCAAAAAAAGCGATTTTGTATTAAAAAAAAAACCCTCGATGGATTATTTTAAAACTTTGCAAATATGTTAAACACTACACGTTCTATAAACTAATGCAAAAAACCGGAAATACGTTATTGCTACTTTTAGAGATATTGCGCCTTAAAACTGATTTTTCTCAAAAAAAAGCGATTTTGTATTTTAAAAAAAATCGCTCAGGTGAAACCCCTCGATGGATTATTTTAAAACTTTGCAAATTTGTTAAACACCACATGTTCTATAAATTAATGCAAAAAACCGGAAATACGTTATTGCTACTTTTAGAGATATTGCGCCTTAAAACTGATTTTTCTCAAAAAAAAAGCGATTTTGTATTTTAAAAAAAATCGCTCAGGTGAAACCCCTCGATGGATTATTTTAAAACTTTGCAAATTTGTTAAACACCACATGTTCTATAAATTAATGCAAAAAACCGGAAATACGTTATTGCTACTTTTAGAGATATTGCGCCTTAAAACTGATTTTTCTCAAAAAAAAAGCGATTTTGTATTTTAAAAAAAATCGCTCAGGTGAAACCCCTCGATGGATTATTTTAAAACTTTGCAAATTTGTTAAACACCACATGTTCTATAAATTAATGCAAAAAACCGGAAATACGTTATTGCTACTTTTAGAGATATTGCGCCTTAAAACTGATTTTTCTCAAAAAAAAGCGATTTTGTATTTAAAAAAAAATCGCTCAGGTGAAACCCCTCGATGGATTATTTTAAAACTTTGCAAATACGTTAAACACCACACGTTCTATAAATTAATGCAAAAAAAAACGGAAATACGTTATTGCTACTTTTAGAGATATTGCGCCTCAAAACTGATTTTTCTCAAAAAAAGCGATTTTGTATTAAAAAAAAAACCCTCGATGGATTATTTTAAAACTTTGCAAATATGTTAAACACTACACGTTCTATAAACTAATGCAAAAAACCGGAAATACGTTATTGCTACTTTTAGAGATATTGCGCCTCAAAACTGATTTTTCTCAAAAAAAGCGATTTTGTATTTAAAAAAAAATCGCTCAGGTGAAACCCCTCGATGGATTATTTTAAAACTTTGCAAATTTGTTAAACACCACATGTTCTATAAATTAATGCAAAAAACCGGAAATACGTTATTGCTACTTTTAGAGATATTGCGCCTTAAAACTGATTTTTCTCAAAAAAAAAGCGATTTTGTATTTTAAAAAAAATCGCTCAGGTGAAACCCCTCGATGGATTATTTTAAAACTTTGCAAATTTGTTAAACACCACATGTTCTATAAATTAATGCAAAAAACCGGAAATACGTTATTGCTACTTTTAGAGATATTGCGCCTTAAAACTGATTTTTCTCAAAAAAAAGCGATTTTGTATTTTAAAAAAAATCGCTCAGGTGAAACCCCTCGATGGATTATTTTAAAACTTTGCAAATTTGTTAAACACCACATGTTCTATAAATTAATGCAAAAAACCGGAAATACGTTATTGCTACTTTTAGAGATATTGCGCCTCAAAACTGATTTTTCTCAAAAAAAAGCGATTTTGTATTAAAAAAAATCGCTCAGGTGAAACCCCTCGATGGAATATTTTAAAACTTTGCAAATATGTTAAACACCACACGTTCTATAAATTAATGCAAAAAACAGGAAATACGTTATTGCTACTTTTAGAGATATTGCGCCTTAAAACTGATTTTTCTCAAAAAAAAGCGATTTTGTATTTTAAAAAAAATCGCTCAGGTGAAACCCCTCGATGGATTATTTTAAAACTTTGCAAATTTGTTAAACACCACATGTTCTATAAATTAATGCAAAAAACCGGAAATACGTTATTGCTACTTTTAGAGATATTGCGCCTTAAAACTGATTTTTCTCAAAAAAAAGCGATTTTGTATTTAAAAAAAAATCGCTCAGGTGAAACCCCTCGATGGATTATTTTAAAACTTTGCAAATTTGTTAAACACCCCATGTTCTATAAATTAATGCAAAAAACCGGAAATACGTTATTGCTACTTTTAGAGATATTGCGCCTCAAAACTGATTTTTCTCAAAAAAAAGCGATTTTGTATTAAAAAAAATCGCTCAGGTGAAACCCCTCGATGGATTATTTTAAAACTTTGCAAATATGTTAAACACCACACGTTCTATAAATTAATGCAAAAAACTGGAAATACGTTATTGCTACTTTTAGAGATATTGCGCCTTAAAACTGATTTTTCTCAAAAAAAAGCGATTTTGTATTTTAAAAAAAATCGCTCAGGTGAAACCCCTCGATGGATTATTTTAAAACTTTGCAAATTTGTTAAACACCACATGTTCTATAAATTAATGCAAAAAACCGGAAATACGTTATTGCTACTTTTAGAGATATTGCGCCTTAAAACTGATTTTTCTCAAAAAAAAGCGATTTTGTATTTAAAAAAAAATCGCTCAGGTGAAACCCCTCGATGGATTATTTTAAAACTTTGCAAATTTGTTAAACACCACATGTTCTATAAATTAATGCAAAAAACCGGAAATACGTTATTGCTACTTTTAGAGATATTGCGCCTTAAAACTGATTTTTCTCAAAAAAAAGCGATTTTGTATTTTAAAAAAAATCGCTCAGGTGAAACCCCTCGATGGATTATTTTAAAACTTTGCAAATTTGTTAAACACCACATGTTCTATAAATTAATGCAAAAAACCGGAAATACGTTATTGCTACTTTTAGAGATATTGCGCCTTAAAACTGATTTTTCTCAAAAAAAAAGCGATTTTGTATTTTAAAAAAAATCGCTCAGGTGAAACCCCTCGATGGATTATTTTAAAACTTTGCAAATTTGTTAAACACCACATGTTCTATAAATTAATGCAAAAAACCGGAAATACGTTATTGCTACTTTTAGAGATATTGCGCCTTAAAACTGATTTTTCTCAAAAAAAAGCGATTTTGTATTTTAAAAAAAATCGCTCAGGTGAAACCCCTCGATGGATTATTTTAAAACTTTGCAAATTTGTTAAACACCACATGTTCTATAAATTAATGCAAAAAACCGGAAATACGTTATTGCTACTTTTAGAGATATTGCGCCTTAAAACTGATTTTTCTCAAAAAAAAGCGATTTTGTATTTAAAAAAAAATCGCTCAGGTGAAACCCCTCGATGGATTATTTTAAAACTTTGCAAATACGTTAAACACCACACGTTCTATAAATTAATGCAAAAAAAAACGGAAATACGTTATTGCTACTTGCGCCTCAAAACTGATTTTTCTCAAAAAAGCAATTTTGTATTAAAAAAAAAATCGCTCAGGTGAAACCCCTCGATGGATTATTTTAAAACTTTGCAAATACGTTAAACACCACACGTTCTATAAATTAATGCAAAAAAAAACGGAAATACGTTATTGCTACTTTTAGAGATATTGCGCCTCAAAACTGATTTTTCTCAAAAAAAGCGATTTTGTATTAAAAAAAAAACCCTCGATGGATTATTTTAAAACTTTGCAAATATGTTAAACACTACACGTTCTATAAACTAATGCAAAAAACCGGAAATACGTTATTGCTACTTTTAGAGATATTGCGCCTCAAAACTGATTTTTCTCAAAAAAAGCGATTTTGTATTTAAAAAAAAATCGCTCAGGTGAAACCCCTCGATGGATTATTTTAAAACTTTGCAAATTTGTTAAACACCACATGTTCTATAAATTAATGCAAAAAACCGGAAATACGTTATTGCTACTTTTAGAGATATTGCGCCTTAAAACTGATTTTTCTCAAAAAAAAAGCGATTTTGTATTTTAAAAAAAATCGCTCAGGTGAAACCCCTCGATGGATTATTTTAAAACTTTGCAAATTTGTTAAACACCACATGTTCTATAAATTAATGCAAAAAACCGGAAATACGTTATTGCTACTTTTAGAGATATTGCGCCTTAAAACTGATTTTTCTCAAAAAAAAGCGATTTTGTATTTTAAAAAAAATCGCTCAGGTGAAACCCCTCGATGGATTATTTTAAAACTTTGCAAATTTGTTAAACACCACATGTTCTATAAATTAATGCAAAAAACCGGAAATACGTTATTGCTACTTTTAGAGATATTGCGCCTCAAAACTGATTTTTCTCAAAAAAAAGCGATTTTGTATTAAAAAAAATCGCTCAGGTGAAACCCCTCGATGGAATATTTTAAAACTTTGCAAATATGTTAAACACCACACGTTCTATAAATTAATGCAAAAAACAGGAAATACGTTATTGCTACTTTTAGAGATATTGCGCCTTAAAACTGATTTTTCTCAAAAAAAAGCGATTTTGTATTTTAAAAAAAATCGCTCAGGTGAAACCCCTCGATGGATTATTTTAAAACTTTGCAAATTTGTTAAACACCACATGTTCTATAAATTAATGCAAAAAACCGGAAATACGTTATTGCTACTTTTAGAGATATTGCGCCTTAAAACTGATTTTTCTCAAAAAAAAGCGATTTTGTATTTAAAAAAAAATCGCTCAGGTGAAACCCCTCGATGGATTATTTTAAAACTTTGCAAATTTGTTAAACACCCCATGTTCTATAAATTAATGCAAAAAACCGGAAATACGTTATTGCTACTTTTAGAGATATTGCGCCTCAAAACTGATTTTTCTCAAAAAAAAGCGATTTTGTATTAAAAAAAATCGCTCAGGTGAAACCCCTCGATGGATTATTTTAAAACTTTGCAAATATGTTAAACACCACACGTTCTATAAATTAATGCAAAAAACTGGAAATACGTTATTGCTACTTTTAGAGATATTGCGCCTTAAAACTGATTTTTCTCAAAAAAAAGCGATTTTGTATTTTAAAAAAAATCGCTCAGGTGAAACCCCTCGATGGATTATTTTAAAACTTTGCAAATTTGTTAAACACCACATGTTCTATAAATTAATGCAAAAAACCGGAAATACGTTATTGCTACTTTTAGAGATATTGCGCCTTAAAACTGATTTTTCTCAAAAAAAAGCGATTTTGTATTAAACCTCTCGTGAAACCCCTCGATGGATTATTTTAAAACTTTGCAAATTTGTTAAACACCACATGTTCTATAAATTAATGCAAAAAACCGGAAATACGTTATTGCTACTTTTAGAGATATTGCGCCTTAAAACTGATTTTTCTCAAAAAAAAGCGATTTTGTATTAAAAAAAAAATCGCTCAGGTGAAACCCCTCGATGGATTATTTTAAAACTTTGCAAATTTGTTAAACACCCCATGTTCTATAAATTAATGCAAAAAATCGGAAATACGTTATTGCTACTTTTAGAGATATTGCGCCTTAAAACTGATTTTTCTCAAAAAAAAGCGATTTTGTATTAAAAAAAAAATCGCTCAGGTGAAACCCCTCGATGGATTATTTTAAAACTTTGCAAATTTGTTAAACACCCCATGTTCTATAAATTAATGCAAAAAATCGGAAATACGTTATTGCTACTTTTAGAGATATTGCGCCTCAAAACTGATTTTTCTCAAAAAAAAGCGATTTTGTATTAAAAAAAATCGCTCAGGTGAAACCCCTCGATGGAATATTTTAAAACTTTGCAAATATGTTAAACACCACACGTTCTATAAATTAATGCAAAAAACCGGAAATACGTTATTGCTACTTGTGCCTCAAAACTGATTTTTCTCAAAAAAAAGCGATTTTGTATTTAAAAAAAATCGCTCAGGTGAAACCCCTCAATGGATTATTTTAAAACTTTGCAAATTTATTAAACACCACACATTCCATAAATTAATGCAAAAAACCGGAAATACGTTATTGCTACTTTTAGAGATATTGCGCCTTAAAACTGATTTTTCTCAAAAAAAAGCGATTTTGTATTTTAAAAAAATCGCTCAGGTGAAACCCCTCAATGGATTATTTTAAAACTTTGCAAATATGTTAAACACCACACGTTCTATAAATTAATGCAAAAAAACGGAAATATGTTATTGCTACTTTTAGAGAAATTGCTCCTGAAAACTAATTTTTCTCAAAAAAAAGCGATTTTGTATTAAAAAAAAATCGCTCAGGTGAAACCCCTGGATGGATTATTTTAAAACTTTGCAAATACGTTAAACACCACACGTTCTATAAATTAATGCAAAAAACCGGAAATACGTTATTGCTACTTTTAGAGATATTGCGCCTCAAAACTGATTTTTCTCAAAAAAAAGCGATTTTGTATTAAAAAAAATCGCTCAGGTGAAACCCCTCGATGGAATATTTTAAAACTTTGCAAATATGTTAAACACCACACGTTCTATAAATTAATGCAAAAAACAGGAAATACGTTATTGCTACTTTTAGAGATATTGCGCCTTAAAACTGATTTTTCTCAAAAAAAACGATTTTGTATTAAAAAAAAAAATCGCTCAGGTGAAACCCCTGGATGGATTATTTTAAAACTTTGCAAATACGTTAAACACCACACGTTCTATAAATTAATGCAAAAAACCGGAAATACGTTATTGCTACTTTTAGAGATATTGCGCCTCAAAACTGATTTTTCTCAAAAAAAAGCGATTTTGTATTAAAAAAAATCGCTCAGGTGAAACCCCTCGATGGAATATTTTAAAACTTTGCAAATATGTTAAACACCACACGTTCTATAAATTAATGCAAAAAACAGGAAATACGTTATTGCTACTTTTAGAGATATTGCGCCTTAAAACTGATTTTTCTCAAAAAAAACGATTTTGTATTAAAAAAAAAAATCGCTCAGGTGAAACCCCTCGATGGATTATTTTAAAACTTTGCAAATTTGTTAAACACCACATGTTCTATAAATTAATGCAAAAAAGCGGAAATACGTTATTGCTACTTTCAGAGATATTGCGCCTTAAAACTGATTTTTCTCAAAAAAAGCGATTTTGTATTAAAAAAAATCGTTCAGGTGAAACCCTTCGATGGAATATTTTAAAACTTTGCAAATATGTTAAACACCACACGTTCTATAAATTAATGCAAAAAACCGGAAATACGTTATTGCTACTTTTTGAGATATTGCGCCTTAAAACTGATTTTTCTCAAAAAAAGCGATTTTGTATTAAAAAAAATCGTTCAGGTGAAACCCCTCGATGGATTATTTTAAAACTTTACAAATATGTTAAACACCACACGTTCTATCAATTAATGCAAAAAACCGGAAATATGGTATTGCTCCTTTTAGAGATATTGCGCCTCAAAACTGATTTTTGTGAAAAAAGCGATTTTGTACTAAAAGAAATCGCTCAGGTGAAATGATCTTAAATTTTGCAGATTTGTTAAACATTACACGTTCCATAAATGAATGCAAAAAACCGGAAGTACTTTTAGGGATATCGTGAAAGGGGCAAAATGTGAAACTGCGCCAGTTTTCACTCAAAGGATATACCCCTAAAAAGTCTGCAACGCATTATTAACCCGACAATGATTTTTAAAGATAACTCGCAATTAGCCCTCGTCTCTGTTTGAATTTAATTCTTCCGGGGGCTCCGTTAAGTTATGACGGTGGCCGGACGGCCGGGGAGGAACTACCCTTATAACCTTCGGCGGAGATGTTAGCGGGGCGACAACCGGAGAGAGTGTTCTGCTTGAAGTTGTCCGCGTATCGGTAATCGATGTCGGCACTGAGAGCAGAGAGCCGAGCTCTGAGCCCATTGTTGTCAGCGGCCATTGTTAGCGCTCCGGCCTAACCGGAAATCGCATGTGGACTACGCTGCCGCTCCGGTTTTAAACGTGTGTGTCTTATCAAAACTCGCTTTTCTGTGTTTTCTGGACGCACCGAGGAAATTACGGACAGAAAAAAAAAACACGGAAACGCTTCCGGTATATATATTTTTTTTTTCACCACGTGAAAAGTTGTTGAGTTTGACTTTTGCACCTTTCATTACTTTCTCGTTTCAGTCTTACTGTAGCAATTGTAAAAAAAAAACTGTTATGGCAAATAAACATGTTCGTCAATTTTGGTCTATAATCATGAAACGCTAATAGTTACAACAAATTTATGTTAATAATAATTGTAGAGAATGCCGAAATGAACAACTTATAAAGAATAAGTTTTTTTCGAAATCCCTTTAGTTTTTGAGTAAACGAACGGTGAAAATTTGAAGTATATTTTGTTATTTTCGTCTTTCATAATTTTACCGTTTCAACGTCCGATCACGCGATGGAAATAAACCATCAAATTCCGAGAGAGTAGCATGATGGGCAAAGCTTTTAAAGAAAATTCTTTTTTATTAATAAATACACGTTAATATTTTCGATGGAGGTAGCCTTTTAGAAATTGATTATTGCCCGAGTTTCGGTCTGAATGGATTTATGCGGTGGCAGTAATAATTATTGTCCTAAATTAGTATTATTAAAACTTCCAGTGAATACTGAAGTGCGTCGCCTGTGCTTAATTGATTGAATTTCTAATCGCAAAAGGAAAATGAATGAAAATCGTCGAATTATAGAAAAGTAATTAGGACGATTTCGCGTCTCTACTAGAAATCTGAACATTCCTCTAATTACCGATAATTACCTCTGAAAGTATTTAGCGCAATCATTGCCGAGCTTCAAGACCCTCGAGCGGGCTCGCTCTCTCTCTCTCTCTCTCTCTCTCTCTCTCTCTCTCTCTCTCTCTCTCTCTATTAGCGCATTGTCTGTGCTTGCTCACTTTTATTTTTACTTCCCTCGGCGCGCATATTTACTTCGTTCTTGTTTTGCGAGTTTTACTGCGCCGTGAGCCTTGCAAATGATTTTGTTGAGATTGTCACAGTTGGGAAGATTTTTTTTAATAAACAAAAATCCGTTTTGAGGCACAATACCTCTAAAAGTAACAATGACGTATTTCCGTTTTTTTTCATTAATTGATAGAACGTGTAGTGTTTAACAAATTTGCAAAGTTTTAAAATAATCCATCGAGGGGTTTCACCTGAGCAATTTTTTTTTATACAAAATCGCTTTTTTCGAGAAAAATCAGTTTTGAGGCGCAATATCTCTAAAAGTAGCAATAACTTATTTCCGGTTTTTTGCATTAATTTATAGAACGTGTAGTGTTTAACATATTTACAAAGTTTTAAAATAATCCATCGAGAGGTTTCACCTGAGCGATTTTTTTTTAAACAAAATCGCTTTTTTTGAGAAAAATTAGTTTTGAGGCGCAATATCTCTAAAAGTAGCAATAACATAATTCCGGTTTTTTTGCATTAATTTATAGAACGTGTAGTGTTTAACATATTTGCAAAGTTTTAAAATAATCCATCGAAGGGTTTCACCTGAGCGATTTTTTTTTTATACAAAATCGCTTTTTTTTGAGAAAAATCAGTTTTGAGGTGCAATATCTCTAAAAGTAGCAATAACGTATTTCCGGTTTTTTGCATTAATTTATAGAACGTGTAGTGTTTAACATATTTGCAAAGTTTTAAAAGAATCCATCGAGGGGTTTCACCTGAGCGATTTTTTTTTATACAAAATCGCTTTTTTGCGAAAAATCAGTTTCGAGGCACAAGTAGCTATAACGTATTTCCGGTTTTTTGCATTAATTTATAGAACGTGTAGTGTTTAACATATTTGCAAAGTTTTAAAAGAATCCATCGAGGGGTTTCACCTGAGCGATTTTTTTTTTATACAAAATCGCTTTTTTTGAGAAAAATCAGTTTCGAGGCACAAGTACCAATAACGTATTTCCGCTTTTTTGCATTAATTTATAGAACGGGTAATGTTTAACATATTTGCAAAGTTTTAAAATAATCCATTGAGGGGTTTCACCTCAGCGATTTTTTTTAAATTCAAAATCGCTTTTTTTTGAAAAAAATCAGTTTTGAGGCACAAGTAGCGATAACGTATTTCCGGTTTTTTGCATTAATTTATAGAACGTGTAGTATTTAACATATTTGCAAAGTTTTAAAATAATCCATCGAGCGGTTTCACCTGAGCGATTTTTTTTATACAAAATCGCTTTTTTTTGAGAAAAATCAGTTTCGATCCACAAGTGGCAATAACGTATTTCCGGTTATTTGCATTAATTTATAGAACGTTTAGTGTTTAACATATTTGCAAAGTTTTAAAATAATCCATCGAGCGGTTTCACCTGAGCGATTTTTTTTATACAAAATCGCTTTTTTTTGAGAAAAATCAGTTTCGATCCACAAGTGGCAATAACGTATTTCCGGTTATTTGCATTAATTTATAGAACGTTTAGTGTTTAACATATTTGCAAAGTTTTAAAATAATCCATCGAGGGGTTTCACCTGAGCGATTTTTTTTTAAACAAAATCGCTTTTTTGAGAAAAAACAGTTTCGAGGCACAAGTGGCAATAACGTATTTCCGGTTTTTTGCATTAATTTATAGAACGTGTAGTGTTTAACATATTTGCAAAGTTTTAAAATAATCCATCGAGGGGTTTCACTTTAGCGATTTTTACCACATCAACATTTAACACGAAATACCAAATACGAATCGACGTGCGCACTCTCAATCATCAACGCATCCGCTCTTGAGTTTCTCACGTCTCGCGGACAATTCTCGGAATTCGTTCGCTGTCTGACTCAACAATTCCAATTATTGCATCAGCCTTAAGATGTAAACAACGCAAGTGCGCGTGCGCCGATTTATAGTAAGCCTGCACACGTTGATTCATACAAGCTAATTGAAACAGTGAATATTCGGCATTGTTACTATTTCTTGTGATAAATGAATAATTGTAGTGGATTAACTGATTTAGTGAAAAAACAAGAAGCGTTATCGCAAGGTCAACCGATTTTATAGTATTTAATTATTCCGATTATGTATGGTGTTGGTGGTAATTATAAGTAATTACTGTTACGTTTACCAATAGTAATCTTAAAATTAATTTTGTTTTTATTTTTTTTCTTATTTCTTACAGATTTACCGGCAACGAGATTCTCGACAAATAACATCAATTACTTCTACATTCTTCTAGTGTGTTTATTATTTGTATGTACTTTTTTTTGTAATTCTTGGATTTCGTTCAATAAAGTTATAATTATAAATATTTAATTTGTTTTCATTGATCCTTTTTTTATAATTGCGGTGAGAGGCCAACTAAAATTACTTGAAAACAATAGTTCGTTGACGACGCGGTAAATATGTTTAAGCAACAATAGTTACAATTATTTGAACCGTCGCGGGCGGTAAATATGTTTAAGCGGCTTGTTTAACATTAAACTTATTAATATTATTTTTGCCGCCGCGTTATCCGGATCCATTTTCGAGTTAATTGCACTGATCTCCGGTCGGATGGTTTCTAATAAAACGTGAATTGCTGGAGGTAATTCCCGCAGTGTTAAGCTCCAGTTTCCAAGTAACATTAGTTGGCTGAGTGACCGTCTCCGCGCGCTACTGTAGCGAGGCGTTTCAGCCTGCAGACCGCCCTTTCAACTAGGAGTGGCTTCACAACCCCTCTCTTCTCTCAACGCTGCCTAAACACTCACCGCCACCTCGTTTTTTTTTTTGGGTCCAGCTTTCGCAGCATCGGCTCACTCACCTCTCCGAAAGATTGATACTTCCAGGCCGATGCCGATGGACCCGGGCGCGCGCGCGATGCTAAATTGCATCTCGCTGCGTGCGGATCAAGGCCAGATATCTTGAATAACATCATCCGACACGAAAAATTAATTTCCAAATCGTAAAATTTTGAAAATTTTCAATAATTCGGCAGACAAAATTACGAGCAAAATTACTCTTTTCGTTTCTGCGATCCTGATACCAAATCGTAAAATTTTGATGAAAAATTTTCGGACAAAATTACGAGCAAAATTACTCTTTTCGTTTCTGCGATCCTGATACGAAATCGTAAAATTTTGAATTTTTCAAGAATTCGCCAGACAAAATTACGAGCAAAATTACTCTTTTCGTTTCTGCGATCCTGATACCAAATCGTAAAATTTTGATGAAAAATTTTCGGACAAAATTACGAGCAAAATTACTCTTTTCGTTTCTGCGATCCTGATACGAAATCGTAAAATTTTGAATTTTTCAAGAATTCGCTAGACAAAATTACGAGCAAAATTACTCTTTTCGTTTCTGCGATCCTGATACGAAATCGTAAAATTTTGAATTTTTCAAGAATTCGCCAGACAAAATTACGAGCAAAATTACTCTTTTCGTTTCTGCGATCCTGATACGAAATCGTAAAATTTTGAATTTTTCAAGAATTCGCCAGACAAAATTACGAGCAAAATTACTCTTTTCGTTTCTGCGATCCTGATACGAAATCGTAAAATTTTGAATTTTTCAAGAATTCGCCTGACAAAATTACGAGCAAAATTACTCTTTTCGTTTCTGCGATCCTGATACGAAATCGTAAAATTTTGAAAATTTTCAAGAATTCGCCTGACAAAATTATGAGCAAAATTACTCTTTTCGTTTCTGCGATCCTGATACCAAATCGTAAAATTTTGAATTTTTCAAGAATTCGCCAGACAAAATTACGAGCAAAATTACTCTTTTCGTTTCTGCGATCCTGATACGAAATCGTAAAATTTTGATCAAAAATTTTCGGCAAAATTACGAGCAAAATTACTCTTTTCGTTTCTGCGATCCTGATACGAAATCGTAAAATTTTGAAAATTTTCAAGAATTCGCCTGACAAAATTACGAGCAAAATTACTCTTTTCGTTTCTGCGATCCTGATACCAAATCGTAAAATTTTGAATTTTTCAAGAATTCGCCAGACAAAATTACGAGCAAAATTACTCTTTTCGTTTCTGCGATCCTGATACGAAATCGTAAAATTTTGATCAAAAATTTTCGGCAAAATTACGAGCAAAATTACTCTTTTCGTTTCTGCGATCCTGATACCAAATCGTAAAATTTTGAATTTTTCAAGAATTCGCTAGACAAAATTACGAGCAAAATTACTCTTTTCGTTTCTGCGATCCTGATACGAAATCGTAAAATTTTGAATTTTTCAAGAATTCGCCAGACAAAATTACGAGCAAAATTACTCTTTTCGTTTCTGCGATCCTGATACCAAATCGTAAAATTTTGATCAAAAATTTTCGGACAAAATTACGAGCAAAATTACTCTTTTCGTTTCTGCGATCCTGATACCAAATCGTAAAATTTTGAATTTTTCAAGAATTCGCCAGACAAAATTACGAGCAAAATTACTCTTTTCGTTTCTGCGATCCTGATACCAAATCGTAAAATTTTGATCAAAAATTTTCGGACAAAATTACGAGCAAAATTACTCTTTTCGTTTCTGCGATCCTGATACCAAATCGTAAAATTTTGAATTTTTCAAGAATTCGCCAGACAAAATTACGAGCAAAATTACTCTTTTCGTTTCTGCGATCCTGATACCAAATCGTAAAATTTTGATCAAAAATTTTCGGACAAAATTACGAGCAAAATTACTCTTTTCGTTTCTGCGATCCTGATACCAAATCGTAAAATTTTGATCAAAAATTTTCGGACTAAATTACGAGCAAAATTACTCTTTTCGTTTCTGCGATCCTGATACGAAATCGTAAAATTTTGAATTTTTCAAGAATTCGCCAGACAAAATTACGAGCAAAATTACTCTTTTCGTTTCTGCGATCCTGATACGAAATCGTAAAATTTTGAATTTTTCAAGAATTCGCTAGACAAAATTACGAGCAAAATTACTCTTTTCGTTTCTGCGATCCTGATACCAAATCGTAAAATTTTGAATTTTTCAAGAATTCGCTAGACAAAATTACGAGCAAAATTACTCTTTTCGTTTCTGCGATCCTGATACGAAATCGTAAAATTTTGATCAAAAATTTTCGGACAAAATTACGAGCAAAATTACTCTTTTCGTTTCTGCGATCCTGATACGAAATCGTAAAATTTTGAATTTTTCAAGAATTCGCCAGACAAAATTACGAGCAAAATTACTCTTTTCGTTTCTGCGATCCTGATACGAAATCGTAAAATTTTGAATTTTTCAAGAATTCGCTAGACAAAATTACGAGCAAAATTACTCTTTTCGTTTCTGCGATCCTGATACCAAATCGTAAAATTTTGAATTTTTCAAGAATTCGCCAGACAAAATTACGAGCAAAATTACTCTTTTCGTTTCTGCGATCCTGATACCAAATCGTAAAATTTTGAATTTTTCAAGAATTCGCCTGACAAAATTACGAGCAAAATTACTCTTTTCGTTTCTGCGATCCTGATACGAAATCGTAAAATTTTGATCAAAAATTTTCGGACAAAATTACGAGCAAAATTACTCTTTTCGTTTCTGCGATCCTGATACGAAATCGTAAAATTTTGAATTTTTCAAGAATTCGCCAGACAAAATTACGAGCAAAATTACTCTTTTCGTTTCTGCGATCCTGATACCAAATCGTAAAATTTTGATCAAAAATTTTCGGACAAAATTACGAGCAAAATTACTCTTTTCGTTTCTGCGATCCTGATACGAAATCGTAAAATTTTGAATTTTTCAAGAATTCGCCAGACAAAATTACGAGCAAAATTACTCTTTTCGTTTCTGCGATCCTGATACGAAATCGTAAAATTTTGAATTTTTCAAGAATTCGCCAGACAAAATTACGAGCAAAATTACTCTTTTCGTTTCTGCGATCCTGATACCAAATCGTAAAATTTTGATGAAAAATTTTCGGACAAAATTACGAGCTAAATTACTCTTTTCGTTTCTGCGATCCTAAAAATTTGATGCTTTTAACATTTTAATAGATTGTTTGTCTTGAAATGCACATTTAATGAAATTTGGGTTCAGAATGTGTACCCTAAATTAATTTCGAAAAATTTTCACAATTTGTATCAAGAGACAGGTTTATTGTTGGTTGGGATGAGGGAATGTAGGAAGAAATAAAGTAAACGCAACAAAGACAACATGAAGATCTTAGAATTATTGAGGTTTTTATGGTTCTTAAAAGAACCGATCAAATTGAGTTAGAAGGTCATCTGGATGTTCTTGGACGTGATGATGACGCGTCTGGCGAGGATGGTGTAGCTTGCAGTCTTGTAGAGTCCTCTGCGATAGTTGGGACATCACATTCTTCCGTACACCTCCTGGTTAGGTGAAAAGTCCAGTCGATTTCTCTCGTTCTTCTGAAGAAAAGAAAAAAAAAGGTATTACATAATGGTCTACGGTGATTATTAAGAAAATTAATTTTTTTAACAAAAGTTTCAAGGGGTTTACTCGAGTATTTTTTCATGTTTTCCTCAAATTCATTTCCATTTTCGAGTTTTCGAGGGCTTAAAATTGGCATTTGTGATTGGGTAGGTGCATTTTCTAAAGGGTCTTGAAGGGGTCTTTTCAGTGACGTATGGAAATCTAGAATCGAACCAGTGATTTTTTTCAGGAAATCATTTCAAAGCCAATTTTTGGAAAAAAGTAAGATCTTTGGATGATTATTCAAGTTTTCGTCAAAAATTTAAAATCGCCAATTTTAATTGAAACCGACTAATTAGCACCCAAGGAGCATGGATTTGAAATCCGCGTTCAATTTGGAGTTTTCGTTTAGCCGCTACGGCCGATCAAAGTCTGAAAAATCAATTATTTAATTTAATTTTCTAAAATGTTCATGGTGACTAGCTAATTTTTTTGCTATTGAAGATAGCTGAAATTTTTTAACGGCAATCAATTCCTCTCGTTTTTCTGATGAAAAAAACGTAAAATTCAATAGCCTACGATGAGTATTAAGAAAGTTGCGTTTTTTTACAAATTTCCAAGGGGTTTACTCATGTCTTTTTCCAAGTTTTCATCAAAAATTAAAAATCTCTAATCCGACTTATTGACGTACGAGGAGCTCAGATTTGCAAACCGCGTTCAATTTGGAGTTTTCGCTTAGCCGCTACGGCCGATCAAAGTCTGAAAAATCAATTATTTTTTTAAATTTTCTAAAATGTTCATGGTGACCAGCTAATTTTTTTGCCATTGAAGATAGCTGAAATTTTTTAACGGCAATCAATTCCTCTCGTTTTTCTGATGAAAACAAAGTAAAATTCAATAGTCTACGATGATTATTAAGAAAGTTGCATTTTTTAACAAATTTCCAAGGGGTTTGCTCATGTCTTTTTTTCAAGTTTTCATCAAAAATTAAAAATCTCTTATCCGACTAATTGACGTACGAGGAGCTCAGATTTGCAAACCGCGTTCAATTTGGAGTTTTCGTTTAGCCGCTACGGCCGATCAAAGTCTGAAAAATCAATTATTTTATTTAATTTTCTAAAATGTTCATAGTGACTGACTAATTTTTCTGCTATTGAAGATAGCTGAAATTTTTTAACGGCAATCGATTTCTCTCGTTTTTCTGATGAAAAAAATGTAAAATTCAATAGTCTACGATGATTATTAAGAAAGTTGCATTTTTTCACAAAATTTCAAGGGGTTTGTTTACTCATGTTTTTTTTCAAGTTTTCATCAAAAATTAAAAATCTCTAATCCGACTATTTGACGTATAAGGAGCTCAGATTTGCAAACCGCGTTCAATTTGGAGTTTTCGTTTAGCCGCTACGGCCGATCAAAGTCTGAAAAATCAATTATTTTATTTAATTTTCTAAAATGTTCATAGTGACTGACTAATTTTTTTGCTATTGAAGATAGCTGAAATTTTTTAACGGCAATCAATTTCTCTCGTTTTTCTGATGAAAAAAACGTGAAATTCAATAGTCTACGATGATTATTAAGAAAGTTGCATTTTTTGACAAATTTCCAAGGGGTTTACTCATGTCTTTTTTCCAAGTTTTCATCAAAAATTAAAAATCTCTAATCCGACTATTTGACGTATAAGGAGCTCAGATTTGCAAACCGCGTTCAATTTGGAGTTTTCGTTTAGCCGCTACGGCCGATCAAAGTCTGAAAAATCAATTATTTTTTTTAATTTTCTAAAATGTTCATGGTGACAGACTAATTTTTTTGCTATTGAAGATAGCTGAAATTTTTTAACGGAAATCGATTCCTCTCGTTTTTCTGATGAAAAAAACGTCAAATTCAATAGTCTACGATGATTATTAAGAAAGTTGCATTTTTTCACAAAATTTCAAGGGGTTTACTCATGTTTTTTTCCAAGTTTTCATCAAAAAATTAAAATCTCCAATCCGACTAATTGACGTACGAGGAGCTCAGATTTGCAAACCGCGTTCAATTTGGAGTTTTCGTTTAGCCGCTACGGCCGATCAAAGTCTGAAAAATCAATTATTTTTTTAATTTTCTAAAATGTTCATAGTGACTGACTAATTTTTTTGCTATTGAAGATAGCTCAATTTTTATGACGGCAATCAATTTCTCTCGTTTTTCTGATGAAAAAAATGTAAAATTCAATAGTCTACAATGATTATTAAGAAAGTTGCATTTTTTCACAAAATTTCAAGGGGTTTACTCATGTTTTTTTCCAAGTTTTCATCAAAAAATTAAAATCTCCAATCCGACTAATTGACGTACGAGGAGCTCGGATTTGCAAACCGCGTTCAATTTGGAGTTTTCGTTTAGCCGCTACGGCCGATCAAAGTTTGAAAAATCAATTCTTTTTTTAATTTTCTAAAATGTTCATAGTGACTGACTATTTTTTTTGCTATTGAAGATTGTTGAATTTTTTTAACGGCAATCAATTTATATCGTTTTCTGGTGAAAAAAAGGTAAAATTCAATAGTCTACGATGATTATTAAGAAAGTTGTATTTTTTTACAAATTTTCAAGGGAATTAACTATGTGGCAAATAAAAATAACGAAATTACAATTCAGAGATTTCGAATTCTGCGGCAGTTTTAAATCATCCCTCCCCCTCCCCAATATATTCCGACTGTAATAACGCGAAGAGGAAGGTAGGAACTATCCGAAATAATAAATCTCTTTAAATGCCCATATTAATAAAACACGTGGCTTCCGGTAATCCGGTCCGGTTCCGGCATATTCGGGCGAGTTATGCGGCTCCGGGTCCCGGGTCCAGAGATTCTGGTCCGGGGTGATGCATGCCCGGAAGCGATTAGCCGGAATAGCATCGGACTGACCCATCGGTATCTCCGATCGACCATAAAAATATTAGCGGCCCCAAATTCCGGCCCGGTTATGGCCGCTGTTACTGTCACGAGGGGAATCTTTATTGCCGGATTGATTGTGTTTTTATAAGACACTGCATACGATGCAGACAGGGGGGAGGGGGCGAAACGCCGGAGGTACGCAAAAAAAAGCAACATTATTTTATAGACTTTACCATGATACGCGAACGGATTGTGGCCATTTACAAAACCGGAGATGCAATTTGGAGAAAACACGAAATACCTGCATAAGGTGAATACAAAAGACGCCGGTCGTCGGGGCGATCCACAGGGCAGAATCCAAAGAATCCGGCGCGCGAGAATTTCTCTTATTGCTCGCATCTGAAAGCCCGACCACAAAACGCAAGTCATCAAATGATCATCACAATCATTATAACGACTTAGAGCCTCAACCTCAGTCATGCAATTATATCTGCGTCCGGCCAGTTCGGTACTAAATGCTCCGGGTCAGCCCGAAGATCCAGACCCGGACTGGCCACCTGCCGCAGATACACGACTTCACACCGAAATTAAATGTTAGTTGCTTAATAATGATTGATCGTTACGACTAACGACCGACTTCGGTAATGACATGGTTACTGACGTCTGGAGTGTCATCCCCGGTATTATCTCGTTACAGATGACCATAGTTACCTGTTTATTTAACACTCTTAATCACTGTTATTATCGCGAGAAATGTTTGCATCGCATTTTCCTCTTTATTTTATCACCTCCACAGCCACCTAATCACTGTTTACCGGCATGAAATTGCTCTTCATCAAGGTAACCACTTATTACACGGAATAACTCATTAAATTAATCAAGTTATTAGGTGGAAAAATGAAATTATTTAATTTGATCTACACCAGTGATAAATCACCGAAGATTAAAATTCCAACCTGTGTGTACGTGTGTGGGTATTTTTTTTAAATATTTCCAGTTCATTCCTCCAAATCGTTTGCTTGCATTTCGGATTATTAATTTATCTTTCGGAACTACCGAAATTAATTTCTAGGGCCCACATCCATTACGAGTTGACATCAATACAGGGCTAATAAATTATGCAGGCCCGGCTCGGACGGGATCAATCATTGGGAAACATCATGAAAGGAGAGGAACGGCCGGGATAAAACATTGAGCCATGTTTCAAAGTCACGCGGTTTACGAGATGTAATCCGTCAAACAATCATCCTCTCTCGGGCCTCCCGACTAATTTACTTATTTGTTTGAGCTGGAACTAAGATGATGATGATGATTTTTTTTTTCGTCTTCTCCTTCTTCTCTAAAGGATTTATAAATGCATGCGTCTGCCCTTAATGGCCGTTTTACGTTAATGTGCCTCTCGTTTTTTTTTTCCACCTTTTTTAAAGTCAGATTATCCGTGATAAAATTGTTGCGTTTAATCTCGACTCGACAAACTTTATTATCTGTAATTTTTACGCCTTTCAGGGCTTAAAATTAAAATTTCGTTTGACACTTTTTTTTAAACGTGAAACTTTCGTAATATCTCTTAATTTAAGCGCTTTTTGTTTCTTGTTTTATGACAGTGGAGAGAGCAAAGGGGAAAATTTGAAAAGGGAATTCGGGCGGAGAAATTTGCGGAATTGACGCGTTTTATAAGTTGTGTTGTATTCGCGTAAATGTGGGAGAAGAAACACTAGACCGTCATCCGGATGGGACTCATCGCAGAAAATTCATCGTAGGAAATTCAACAAAGAAAATTCATCGCAGGAAAGTCATAACAGAAAATTCATCACAGAAAATTCATCGCAGAAAATGTATTGCAGAAAATTCATCGCAGGAAAGTCATCACAGAAAATTGCAAAAAATTCACCACAGAAAATTAATCGCAGAAAATTCATCGCAGAAAATTCATCATAGAAAATCATTGCAGAAAATTAATTGCAGAAAATTAATTGCAGAAAATTCATCGCTGAAAATTCATCATAGAAAATCATTGCAGAAAATTCATTGCTGAAAATTCATCGCAGAAAAAGAATTGAAAAAAATTCATTGCTGAAAATTCATCGCAGAAAAAGAATTGAAGAAAATTCATTGCAGAAAATTCATCATAGAAAATCATCGCAGAAAATTAATTGCAGAAAATTCATCGCTGAAAATTCATCATAGAAAATCATTGCAGAAAATTCATTGCTGAAAATTCATCGCAGAAAAAGAATTGAAGAAAATTCATTGCAGAAAATTCATCGCAGAAAATTCATCATAGAAAATCATTGCAGAAAATTCATTGCAGAAAATTCATCGCAGAAAAAGAATTGAAAAAAATTCATTGCTGAAAATTCATCGCAGAAAAAGAATTGAAGAAAATTCATTGCAGAAAATTCATCATAGAAAATCATCGCAGACAATTAATTGCAGAAAATTCATCGCTGAAAATTCATCATAGAAAATCATTGCAGAAAATTCATTGCAGAAAATTCATCGCAGAAAAAGAATTGAAGAAAATTCATTGCAGAAAATTCATCATAGAAAATCATCGTAGAAAATTAATTGCAGAAAATTCATCGCTGAAAATTCATCATAGAAAATCATCGCAAAAAATTCATTGCAGAAAATGCATCGCTAAAAATTCATCGCTGAAATTTCATCATAGAAAATCATTGCAGAAAATTCATCGCAGAAAAAGAATTGAAGAAAATTCATTGCAGAAATTTCATCAAAGAAAATCATCGCAGAAAATTAATTGCAGAAAATTCATCGCTGAAAATTCATCATAGAAAATCATTGCAGAAAATTCATTGCTGAAAATTCATCGCAGAAAAAGAATTGAAGAAAATTCATTGCAGAAAATTCATCATAGAAAATCATTGCAGAAAATTCATCGGAGAAAAAGAATTGAAGAAAATTCATTGCAGAAAATGCATCGCTAAAAATTCATCGCTGAAAATTCATCATAGAAAATCATCGCAGAAAATTCATTGCAGAAAATGCATCGCTAAAAATTCATCGCTGAAAATTCATCATAGAAAATCATTGCAGAAAATTCATCGCAGAAAAAGAATTGAAGAAAATTCATTGCAGAAAATTCATCGCTCAAAATTCATCATAGAAAATCATTGCAGAAAATTCATTGCAGAAAATTAATCGCAGAAAAAGAATTGAAGAAAATTAATTGCTGAAAATTCATCGCAGAAAAAGAATTGAAGAAAATTCATTGCAGAAAATTCATCATAGAAAATCATCGCAGAAAATTAATTGCAGAAAATTCATCGCTGAAAATTCATCATAGAAAATCATCGCAAAAAATTCATTCCAGAAAATGCATCGCTAAAAATTCATCGCTGAAAATTCATCATAGAAAAAGAATTGAAGAAAATTCATTGCAGAAAATTCATCGCTGAAAATTCATCATAGAAAATCATTGCAGAAAATTCATTGCAGAAAATTCATCGCAGAAAAAGAATTGAAGAAAATTCATTGCTGAAAATTCATCGCAGAAAAATAATTGAAGAAAATTCATTGCAGAAAATTCATCAAAGAAAATCATCGCAGAAAATTAATTGCAGAAAATTCATCGCTTAAAATTCATCATAGAAAATCATCGCAGAAAATTCATTGCTGAAAATTCATCGCAGAAAAAGAATTGAAGAAAATTCATTGCAGAAAATTCATCGCAGAAAATGCATCATAGAATATTCTTCGCAAAAATATATCGTAGAAAATTAATTGCAGAAACTTCATCGCAGAAAACTCATTACAGAAAATTATTTCAGAAAATTCAACGAAGAAAATTCATTGCAGAAAATTCTTCGCAGAAAATTCATCGCAGAAAATTCATCATAGAAAATCATCGCAGAAAATTCATTGCAGAAAATTCATCGCAGAAAATGCATCATAGAATATTCTTCGCAAAAATATATCGCAGAAAATTAATTGCAGAAACTTCATCGTTGAAAACTCATTGCAGAAAATCATTTCAGAAAATTCATCACAGAAAATTCATCGAAGAAAATTCATTGCAGAAAATTCATCACAAAAACCTCATCGTAGAAAAGTCATCACAGAAAACTCATCGCAAAAAATTCACCACAGAAAATTAATCGCAGAAAATTCATCACAAAAAATTCAACGTGAAATACTCATCGTAGAAAAATTAATCGAATGGAAAATTAATCGCAGAGAAAATTCAGAAACACTAGAACACCAAAGTGACCGTCACTCTGATGGTACTCGGAAGGTTCATGAAAAAATCAACAAAGAAAATTCATCGCAAAAAATTCATTACAGTAAATTCATCGCTGAAAATTAATCATAGAAAATCATCGCAGAAAATTCATTGAAGAAAATTCATCGCAGAAAATCATTTCAGAAAATTCATCGCAGAAAATTCATCGCAGAAAATCCATCGAAGAAAATTCATCGCAAAAAATTCATTACAGAAAATTTATCGCAAAAAATTCAACGTGAAATATTCATCGTAGAAAAATGGAAATTAATCGCAGAGAAAACTCATCGTGGGACAATTCTTCTCGGAAAAATACATGGCAAGAAAATGTATCGTTGAGAAATTACATCGCAAGAATATTCACCTTCTAAAAATATCAAACAATTTCTGATAGAAGAATCGAGAACTTATTGAGCCAAGAAATGACATTAACGACCAAAATATATTGATTGCGTCTATATGTAAAAAAAAATACTAGATTGCCCATTTAACTGAAATCATAGCTCCAAAGATAACAAAGTCCCCAATTATTAAAACTGCGGTAAAAATTTCTCTGCGATGTAAATTTTAGCGATGAATATTTTAGCGTTGAATTTTCCTTGCGCTGAAATTTCTCCGCGATGTAATTTCTTGCGATGAATATTTTAGCATCGAATTTTCTTCACAGAGAACTTCTTTGCGATGTAACTACTGGAGATGAATAGTTTAGCATTGAATTTTCCTTGCGGTGAAATTTGTCCGCGACGAAATTTCTTGCGATGAACATTTTAACGTTGAATTTACCTTGCGGCGAAATTTCTTGCGATGAAAGATTTAGCGTTGAATTTTCTTCGCGGTGAAATTTCTCTTCGATGTATTTTTTTGGATGAATATTCATGCGTTGAATTTTCCTTGCGGTGAAATTTCTCTGCGATGAAATTTCTTGCGATGAATATTCATGCGTTTGATTTTCTAATCCGACTAATTGACGTACGAGGAGCTCAGATTTGCAAACCGCGTTCAATTTGGAGTTTTCGTTTAGCCGCTACGGCCGATCAAAGTCTGAAAAATCAATTATTTTTTTAAATTTTCTAAAATGTTCAAAGTGACTGACTAATTTTTTTGCTATTGAAGATAGCTCAATTTTTTAACGGCAATCAATTTCTCTCGTTTTTCTGATGAAAAAAATGTAAAATTCAATAGTTTACGATGATTATTAAGAAAGTTGCATCTTTTCACAAATTTCCAAGGGGTTTACTCATGTCTTTTTTCCAAGTTTTCATCAAAAATTAAAAATCTCTAATCCGACTACTTGACGTACGAGGAGCTCAGATTTGCAAACCGCGTTCAATTTGGAGTTTTCGTTTAGCCGCAACGGCCGATCAAAGTCTGAAAAATCAATTATTTTTTAAAAATTTTGTTCATGGTGACTAGCTAATTTTTTTGCTATTGAAGATAGGTGAAATTTTTTAACGGCAATCAATTTCTCTCGTTTTTCTGATGAAAAAAATGTAAAATTCAATAGTCTACGATGATTATTAAGAAAGTTGCATTTTTTAACAAATTTCCAAGGGGTTTACTCATGTCTTTTTTTCAAGTTTTCATCAAAAATTAAAAATCTCCAAACCGACTAATTGACGTACGCGGAGCTCCAATTTGCAAACCGCGTTCAATTTGGAGTTTTCGTTTAGGCGCTACGGCCGATCAAAGTCTGAAAAATCAATTTTTTTTTTAATTTTCTAAAATGTTCATGGTGACTAGCTAATTTTTTTGCCATTGAAGATCGATGAAATTTTTTAACGGCAATCAATTTCTCTCGTTTTTCTGATGAAAACAAAGTAAAATTCAATAGTCTACGATGATTATTAAGAAAGTTGCATTTTTTAACAAATTTCCAAGGGGTTTGCTCATGTCTTTTTTTCAAGTTTTCATCAAAAATTAAAAATCTCTTATCCGACTAATTGACGTACGAGGAGCTCAGATTTGCAAACCGCGTTCAATTTGGAGTTTTCGTTTAGCCGCTACGACCGATCAAAGTCTGAAAAATTAATTATTTTTTTTTAATTTTCTAAATTGTTCATGGTGACTAGCTAATTTTTTTGCTATTGAAGATAGGTGAAATTTTTTAACGGCAATCAATTTCTCTCGTTTTTCTGATGAAAACAAAGTAAAATTCAATAGTCTACGATGATTATTAAGAAAGTTGCATTTTTTAACAAATTTCCAAGGGGTTTGCTCATGTCTTTTTTTCAAGTTTTCATCAAAAATTAAAAATCTCTTATCCGACTAATTGACGTACGAGGAGCTCAGATTTGCAAACCGCGTTCAATTTGGAGTTTTCGTTTAGCCGCTACGACCGATCAAAGTCTGAAAAATTAATTATTTTTTTTTAATTTTCTAAATTGTTCATGGTGACTAGCTAATTTTTTTGCTATTGAAGATAGGTGAAATTTTTTAACGGCAATCAATTTCTCTCGTTTTTCTGATGAAAACAAAGTAAAATTCAATAGTCTACGATGATTATTAAGAAAGTTGCATTTTTTAACAAATTTCCAAGGGGATTTTTTTTTTGCTATTGAAGTTTGAGTAGTCTGATTATAATTTCAAGGTAAAGCCACTAATAGCAAACACCAGCACGTATACAAGAATGGTGAGTATCTCGGGACACGGGAGGACGTACCATCATCGCGCGATATAAATCCAATCTCGTATTCCGCATAGCGAACCAATAACCGGGACATCTGTCTACAGAAAAAATCTCATAAAACCCCCAAACAGAGGCTAAGACGTATAAAACACGAAGCTGGCGGGATATTGGGTGCCGGGACGTGAGCCAGGTCCCAATCCGCTATTACTTCTGTTTCCTACGTCTCTCAAATATTAAATATCCCTGTTCAATCAGCATGCAACTCAGATTACTACTACTTCCATTTGTAAATATATTCCCCCTTCCTCTTCCTTCCGCCGCCACCCCTCGAGTTCGGCTTTCTGCTTAATTTCAATTCGAAACACTATTCCAACGCCGAAAGCACTCTTTCCATCATCGGCGCAATGAATATGTTTAAATACAATCATTACCGAGGGGTTGAGTAAGATAACGTTGTTTTGTCCGGAAGGGAATTGTATCTGATATCCTAAATACTTTGTAAATGTAGGGAAGTGACCGGAATGTCACCATGGCGAGTTTCTAAATGATGAATTTTCGCTGTGTAGCAGTTTATAAATAATGAATTTTCGATGTACAGAATTTCGTTACGTAGAAATTAACGAATGTTTAATTTTCGACGCGGAGATAATTATAACGATGTATAAAAATGTGCGTGTAACGTATTTTCGTTGTAATACAGTTTATAAATAATGAATTTTCGATATACAGAATTTCGTTACGTAGAAATTAACGGATTAAGATGAATTTTCGATGTATAAAAATGTGTGTGTAACGTATTTTCGTTGTAATACAGTTTATAAATAATGAATTTTCGATATACAGAATTTCGTTACGTAGAAATTAACGAATTAAGATGAATTTTCGATGTATAAAAATGTGTGTGTAACGTATTTTCGTTGTAATACAGTTTATAAATAATGAATTTTCGATATACAGACTTTCACACCTCAGACTTCGGTGCGTCGAAAATTCTTCACATCGAAAATGTATCGTTTATAAATTTTCCCGTGGCGAAATAGTAATGCCTCTCGCGTTTTTATCTATTAAATCTCCCTGAAGCGTTTTTAATTATATTTTGCGTGCAATTATAAAAGAATCGAGACGTAAATACGGACCGGTGTAAAGGAGAAAACAAGTGCACCGCGGCGCGTTATGTAAAAAGGCGGGCAAACCCCATTTCCAAAAGTAGAATACTTCTTTGTGCAATTGAATTGACATGAATCGCATTGTTAAGCTCAATACGTCACCAAAATAACCCTTGCGTCTCGCTCGCCCTCTCTCTCTCTCTCGCTCTCTTATTCCGTCCTGACTTTTTCTGTTATGGTAAATATAAGAATGACAATATTATTATGGTAATTCTATTAAGGACTGTCGACAATAGTACAACCTGTTGGCTTGAATCGGGAACATTTCACGGACAACAAAATTATTTGATAACAAATGTCGACGCGCGACAACAAAAGATGCCGGCAAATGTGTCGGATGCAGCTTTTTGTTTTCCGCGGCGACCTGCGGCTTCGGGGCCTTTGTTTATGCCTTCTCATTGTGTCAATGGATTTTTAATGTGGCAAATTGTGAATGAACTTCTTTGCGCCCCATTGTCTCGCCCAACATCTTTATTATTGCGATAATTAGGATCTAATTGGGCAGCCGCTATCTGTTTAGACCTTTTGTAAGCGACACGTTTATCCCAGCGGTTTGTTTATTAACGGCCACCCTTGATCGACACACGTATAGTTTTAGCGGACGGATTTTTCCTTCGGTTTCATCGCCAATTTGATTAATTGGTGAATTACATTTTAATCAACGACACACGCATCGTTTTAGCGGACAGATTTTTCCTTCGGTTTCATCGCCAATTTGATTAATTGGTGAATTAAATTTCAATCAGTGTTATTTAGAAAAAAAATAAGAATTGTCTCGGGAAGATTACTATTCAACAAATAAAGAAAAAATATACAAATTGGTTATTAAATTATAATCATCATTGTTAAATGATGTATATAATGCAAAAATGTCGTGACTGAATGGGTAATACCTAAGCCAAAAAAAAAATCATTTCAGGTTATAATTTTTTATACAGTAAAAATCTAAAAAAGTGAAAAATGGTATTAAAACAATTTTTTTTCGCGAAAATAATTGCTCGACACGCTTTTTCTCGTAACTAAGAACAGTTATGAATTTTTTCAGATTTTTCTAAAACTCAAAATTTTTCCACTTTTTTAGAATTTTTCCAAGACCTAAAAATCATGAAATTGCCAAATGACTTTAAATGTACATCAAAATATTGGCAAAAGAATGGGGAACACGCGGTTAAATTTTCAGCCCGATCGCAACTGTCGTTTTCGATTTGCCCGCTCTCGAAACGCGAAGTCGAAATTTGTGCAGAAATTTTGGTCAACTTTGGGAATTTTTTGGCGCCGTCTTGTAAGACAGCTATAAATGATTATGACACGAGTTTGTAGCCGCATTCTTCTAGAATCAATTACTGCAATTCCCAATTTTTTACGAGCTCCACGAACCGAAATTCGTTTGTTTGAACAAGTCGATGTCCGTCAGCGTGAATCTGCAGGGTCTCGGTATTCGCTTCCCATAAGGCCCCGTGTTAATTTTCGTTTGCTGAAAAATGGTATCAAAATTTTTTTTTGCGAGAAAACAGTTACTCCACACGCCTTTTCCCGCCATTAAGAACCGTCATGAATTTTTTCAGATTTTTCCGAGAATCAAAATTTTTCCACTTTTTTTTAAATTTCTCTATGACTTGAAAATCATGAAATGTCCAAATAACTTTAAATGTACATCAAAATGTTCGCAAAAGAATGGGGAACACGTGGTTAAAATTTCAGCCCGATTGCGACTGTAGTTTTCGATTTGCCCGCTCTCGAAACGCGCAGTCGAAATTTGGGCAGAAATTTTGGTCAACTTTGGGAATTTTTTGGCGCCGTCTTGTAAGACAGATATAAATGATTACGACACGAGTTTGTAGCCACATTCTTCAAGAATCAATTACTGCAATTCCCAATTTTTTACGAGCTCCATGAACCGAAATTCGTTTGTTTGAACAAGTCGATGTCCGTCAGCGTCAATCTGCAGGGTCTCGGTATTCGCTTCCCATAAGGCCCCGTGTTAATTTTCGTTTGCTGAAAAATGGTATCAAAATTTTTTTTTGCGAGAAAACAGTTACTCCACACGCCTTTTCCCGCCATTAAGAACCGTCATGAATTTTTTCAGATTTTTCCGAGAATCAAAATTTTTCCACTTTTTTTTTAATTTCTCTATGACTTGAAAATCATGAAATGTCCAAATAACTTAAAATGCACATCAAAATGTTCGCAAAAGAATGGGGAACACGTGGTTAAAATTTCAGCCCGATCGCAACTGTCGTTTTCGATTTACCCGCTCTCGAAACGAGCGGTCGAAATTTGGGCAGAAATTTTGGTCAACTTTGGGAATTTTTTGGCGCCGTCTTGTAAGACAGATATAAATGATTATGACACGAGTTTGTAGCCACATTCTTCAAGAATCAATTACTGCAATTCCCAATTTTTTACGAGCTCCATGAACCGAAATTCGTTTGTTTGAACAAGTCGATGTCCGTCAGCGTCAATCTGCAGGGTCTCGGTATTCGCTTCCCATAAGGCCCCGTGTTGATTTTCGTTTGCTGAAAAATGGTATCAAATTTTTTTTATCGAGAAAACAATTGCTTCACACGCCCTTTTCCACCATTAAGAACCGTCATGAATTTTTTCAGATTTTTCCGAGAATCAAAATTTTTCCACTTTTTTTTTAATTTCTCTATGACTTGAAAATCATGGAATGTCCAAATGACTTTAAATGTACATCAAAATTTTCGCGAAAGAATGGGGAATACGTGGTTAAAATTTCAGCCCGATTGCGACTGTCGTTTTCGATTTACCCGCACTCGAAACGCGCAGTCGAAATTTGTGCAGAAATTTTGGTCAACTTTGGGAATTTTTTGGCGCCGTCTTGTAAGACAGATATAAATGATTACGACACGAGTTTGTAGCCACATTCTTCAAGAATCAATTACTGCAATTCCCAATTTTTTACGAGCTCCATGAACCGAAATTCGTTTGTTTGAACAAGTCGATGTCCGTCAGCGTCAATCTGCAGGGTCTCGGTATTCGCTTCCCATAAGGCCCCGTGTTAATTTTCGTTTGCTGAAAAATGGTATCAAAATTTTTTTTTACGAGAAAACTGTTACTCCACACGCATTTTCCCGCCATTAAGAACCGTCATGAATTTTTTCAGATTTTTCCGAGAATCAAAATTTTTCCACTTTTTTTTTAAATTTCTCTATGACTTGAAAATCATGAAATGTCCAAATGACTTAAAATGCACATCAAAATGTTCGCAAAAGAATGGGGAACACGCGGGTAAATTTTCAGCCCGATCGCAACCGTCGTTTTCGATTTACCCGCTCTCGAAACGCGCAGTCGAAATTTGTGCAGAAATTTTGGTCAACTTTGGGAATTTTTTTGCGCCGTCTTGTAAGACAGATATAAATGATTATGACACGAGTTTGTAGCCACATTCTTCAAGAATCAATTACTGTAATTCCCAATTTTTTACGAGCTCCATGAACCGAAATTCGTTTGTTTAAACGAGCCGGTGTACGTCAGCGTCAATCTGCGAGCTCTCGGTATTCGCTTCCCATAAGGCCCCGTGTTAATTTTCGTTTGCTGAAAAATGGTATCAAAATTTTTTTTTACGAGAAAACTGTTACTCCACACGCATTTTCCCGCCATTAAGAACCGTCATGAATTTTTTCAGATTTTTCCGAGACCCAAAATTTTTCCACTTTTTTGGCACCTTTACATCAAAATATTCTCACTATCCCTAATAACCAATTACATTAATGTTTTCGGTGTGATTAAACTCCACATTAATGGCTACTTTTAATTAACGCCCAAAATACACGATTCAATTATATTAATCCGCTCCAATTACAAGAAAACGAAAAATGCCGCCGCGTTAATTATTTCCCGATAATTATATAACGCGTTGATTAGTCGATGTTTCAACACGCTCTTTTGTGCCGCCGTGACTCAGCCATCAAACCGCGTCACTCACAAACGAGCAGAAATAGAACAAGAAATTTTATTGTATCCGCCGAAAAAAAAAAAAAATTCGCATCGAAAGATACAGTACGTCCAAACGGATACACGCTCCAGGTAATTGAATTAATAATGATAAATAGTTACAGGGAAATAACAGCAAAGTGTTGATACGTACAGCCCGTGTAATAAAAATTTCGATGTACAGTTGCGGCTAATAAAAAATAGGACACCGTTTTTTGTCTAATTTTTTTTACTATTAACATTGATATTTAATAATACAGAATAGGCATTAAAGCCCAATTTACATGAAAACAATAATTATTAGGCCAGATTACAAAAGTGTTACAATTGTACGTCCGGAATTTACATTAGTTTTCGATTACGGTACGCTCACGCTTAATTAAAGATCTCGATGAGAGTAATATTTTTCAGAAATCCGTTTATACAGACTGTAATAAAGTAACGGGAGTAACCGTGGGTGTAAACCTTTACCTACACGTGAACACGTACCTCTTGGAAATAATTAACGCACGGTTTTATTATCGCCACGTATTTATTAGAAATGCAGTCTCCGTCATGTACAAACTGTTACAGTAATTACTTTGTTGAATAAGTATTAACAGTGGCGTGCGGGCAAAAAAATAGCTCGTTTGGGATGTTAATGAAATATACACGGCGTTCCGAGCTCCGTTCAATCCATTTTTACTTATTCCGTACGAAAAATTCAAATCAGCGATTTAAAAAATTCGTAAAAAAATCATCAATGCTGGAATTGGTTTCAAAATGCGTAAATCTATTTACTATGAAACTAGCTTTGATACCCCACTAAAACAATTGACAAATCACGGCTGGAATTTAAAAGGCAACACTCAGAACTTGAAGTGTAATCAAGAAAAATGCATTGGGTGATTGGAAAAATTGTAAAAAATTCATCCATGCTGGAATTAGTTTCAAAATGCGTAAATCTATTTACTATGAAACTAGCTTTGATACCCCACTAAAACAATTGACAAATCACGGCTGGAATTTAAAAGGCAACATTCAGAACTTGAAGTGAAATCAAGAAAAATGCATTCGGTGATTGGAAAAATTGTAAAAAATTCATCCATGCTGGAATTAGTTTCAAAATGCGTAAATCTATTTACTATGAAACTAGCTTTGATACCCCACTAAAACAATTGACAAATCACGGCTGGAATTTAAAAGGCAACATTCAGAACTTGAAGTGAAATCAAGAAAAATGCATTCGGTGATTGGAAAAATTGTAAAAAATTCATCCATGCTGGAATTAGTTTCAAAATGCGTAAATCTATTTACTATGAAACTAGCTTTGATACCCCACTAAAACAATTGACAAATCACGGCTGGAATTTAAGAGGCAACATTCAGAACTTGAAGTGAAATCAAGAAAAATGCATTCGGTGATTGGAAAAATTGTAAAAAATTCATCCATGCTGGAATTAGTTTCAAAATGCGTAAATCTATTTACTATGAAACTAGCTTTGATACCCCACTAAAACAATTGACAAATCACGGCTGGAATTTAAAAGGCAACATTCAGAACTTGAAGTGAAATCAAGAAAAATGCATTCGGTGATTGGAAAAATTGTAAAAAATTCATCCATGCTGGAATTAGTTTCAAAATGCGTAAATCTATTTACTATGAAACTAGCTTTGATACCCCACTAAAACAATTGACAAATCACGGCTGGAATTTAAAAGGCAACATTCAGAACTTGAAGCGTAATCAAGAAAAATGCATTCGGTGATTGGAAAAATTGTAAAAAATTCATCCATGCTGGGAATTAGTTTCAAAATGCGTAAATCTATTTACCATGAAACTAGCTTTGATACCCCACTAGAACAATTGACAAATCACGGCTGGAATTTAAAAGGCAACATTCAGAACTTGAAGCGTAATCAAGAAAAATGCATTCGGTGATTGGAAAAATTGTAAAAAATTCATCCATGCTGGAATTAGTTTCAAAATGCGTAAATCTATTTACTATGAAACTAGCTTTGATACCCCACTAAAACAATTGACAAATCACGGCTGGAATTTAAGAGGCAACATTCAGAACTTGAAGTGAAATCAAGAAAAATGCATTCGGTGATTGGAAAAATTGTAAAAAATTCATCCATGCTGGAATTAGTTTCAAAATGCGTAAATCTATTTACTATGAAACTAGCTTTGATATCCCACTAAAACAATTGACAAATCACGGCTGGAATTTAAAAGGCAACATTCAGAACTTGAAGCGTAATCAAGAAAAATGCATTCGGTGATTGGAAAAATTGTAAAAAATTCATCCATGCTGGAATTAGTTTCAAAATGCGTAAATCTATTTACCATGAAACTAGCTTTGATACCCCACTAAAACAATTGACAAATCACTGCTAGAATTTAAAAGGCAACATTCAGATCTTGAAGCGTAATCAAGAAAAATGCATTCGGTGATTGAAAAAATTGTAAAAAATTCATCCATGCTGGAATTAGTTTCAAAATGCGTAAAACTATTTACCATGAAACTAGCTTTGATACCCCACTAAAACAATTGACAAATCACGGCTGGAATTTAAAAGGCAACATTCAGAACTTGAGGTGTAAACAAGAAAAATGCATTCGGTGATTGGAAAAATTGTAAAAAATTAATCCATGCTGGAATTAGTTTCAAAATGCGTAAATCTATTTACTATGAAACTAGCTTTGATACCCCACTAAAACAATTGACAAATCACGGCTGGAATTTAAAAGGCAACATTCAGAACTTGAGGTGTAAACAAGAAAAATGCATTCGGTGATTGGAAAAATTGTAAAAAATTAATCCATGCTGGAATTAGTTTCAAAATGCGTAAATCTATTTACTATGAAACTAGCTTTGATACCCCACTAAAACAATTGATAAATCACGGCTGTAATTTAAAAGGCAACATCCGGAACTTGAAGCGTAATCAAGAAAAATGCATTCGGTGATTGGAAAAATTGTAAAAAATTCATCCATGCTGGGAATTAGTTTCAAAATGCGTAAATCTATTTACTATGAAACTAGCATTGATACCCCACTAAAACAATTGATAAATCACGGCTGTAATTTAAAAGGCAACATCCGGAACTTGAAGCGTAATCAAGAAAAATGCATTCGGTGATTGGAAAAATTGTAAAAAATTCATCCATGCTGGAATTGGTTTCAAAATGCGTAAATCTATTTACTATGAAACTAGCATTGATACCCCACTAAAACAATTGATAAATCACGGCTGGAATTTAAAAGGCAACATTCAGAACTTGAAGTGAAATCAAGAAAAATGCATTCGGTGATTGGAAAAATTGTAAAAAATTCATCCATGCTGGAATTAGTTTCAAAATGCGTAAATCTATTTACTATGAAACTAGCATTGATACCCCACTAAAACAATTGATAAATCACGGCTGTAATTTAAAAGGCAACATCCGGAACTTGAAGCGTAATCAAGAAAAATGCATTCGGTGATTGGAAAAATTGTAAAAAATTCATCCATGCTGGAATTGGTTTCAAAATGCGTAAATCTATTTACTATGAAACTAGCATTGATACCCCACTAAAACAATTGATAAATCACGGCTGTAATTTAAAAGGCAACATCCGGAACTTGAAGTGAAATCAAGAAAAATGCATTCGGTGATTGGAAAAATTGTAAAAAATTCATCCATGCTGGAATTAGTTTCAAAATGCGTAAATCTATTTACTATGAAACTAGCTTTGATACCCCACTAAAACAATTGACAAATCACGGCTGGAATTTAAAAGGCAACATTCAGAACTTGAAGCGTTATCAAGAAAAATGCATTCGGTGATTGGAAAAATTGTAAAAAATTCATCCATGCTGGGAATTAGTTTCAAAATGCGTAAATCTATTTACTATGAAACTAGCATTGATACCCCACTAAAACAATTGATAAATCACGGCTGTAATTTAAAAGGCAACATCCGGAACTTGAAGTGAAATCAAGAAAAATGCATTCGGTGATTGGAAAAATTGTAAAAAATTCATCCATGCTGGAATTGGTTTCAAAATGCGTAAATCTATTTACTATGAAACTAGCATTGATACCCCACTAAAACAATTGATAAATCACGGCTGTAATTTAAAAGGCAACATCCGGAACTTGAAGTGAAATCAAGAAAAATGCATTCGGTGATTGGAAAAATTGTAAAAAATTCATCCATGCTGGAATTGGTTTCAAAATGCGTAAATCTATTTACTATGAAACTAGCATTGATACCCCACTAAAACAATTGATAAATCACGGCTGTAATTTAAAAGGCAACATCCGGAACTTGAAGTGAAATCAAGAAAAATGCATTCGGTGATTGGAAAAATTGTAAAAAATTCATCCATGCTGGAATTGGTTTCAAAATGCGTAAATCTATTTACTATGAAACTAGCATTGATACCCCACTAAAACAATTGATAAATCACGGCTGTAATTTAAAAGGCAACATCCGGAACTTGAAGTGAAATCAAGAAAAATGCATTCGGTGATTGGAAAAATTGTAAAAAATTCATCCATGCTGGGAATTAGTTTCAAAATGCGTAAATCTATTTACTATGAAACTAGCATTGATACCCCACTAAAACAATTGATAAATCACGGCTGTAATTTAAAAGGCAACATCCGGAACTTGAAGTGAAATCAAGAAAAATGCATTCGGTGATTGGAAAAATTGTAAAAAATTCATCCATGCTGGAATTGGTTTCAAAATGCGTAAATCTATTTACTATGAAACTAGCATTGATACCCCACTAAAACAATTGATAAATCACGGCTGTAATTTAAAAGGCAACATCCGGAACTTGAAGTGAAATCAAGAAAAATGCATTCGGTGATTGGAAAAATTGTAAAAAATTCATCCATGCTGGAATTGGTTTCAAAATGCGTAAATCTATTTACTATGAAACTAGCATTGATACCCCACTAAAACAATTGATAAATCACGGCTGTAATTTAAAAGGCAACATCCGGAACTTGAAGTGAAATCAAGAAAAATGCATTCGGTGATTGGAAAAATTGTAAAAAATTCATCCATGCTGGGAATTAGTTTCAAAATGCGTAAATCTATTTACTATGAAACTAGCATTGATACCCCACTAAAACAATTGATAAATCACGGCTGTAATTTAAAAGGCAACATCCGGAACTTGAAGTGAAATCAAGAAAAATGCATTCGGTGATTGGAAAAATTGTAAAAAATTCATCCATGCTGGAATTGGTTTCAAAATGCGTAAATCTATTTACTATGAAACTAGCATTGATACCCCACTAAAACAATTGATAAATCACGGCTGGAATTTAAAAGGCAACATCCGGAACTTGAAGTGAAATCAAGAAAAATGCATTCGGTGATTGGAAAAATTGTAAAAAATTCATCCATGCTGGGAATTAGTTTCAAAATGCGTAAATCTATTTACCATGAAACTAGCTTTGATACCCCACTAAAACAATTGACAAATCACGGCTGGAATTTAAAAGGCAACATTCAGAACTTGAAGCGTAATCAAGAAAAATGCATTCGGTGATTGGAAAAATTGTAAAAAATTCATCCAAGCTGGAATTAGTTTCAAAATGCGTAAATCTATTTACTATGAAACTAGCTTTGATATCCCACTAAAACAATTGACAAATCACGGCTGGAATTTAAAAGGCAACATTCAGAACTTGAAGCGTAATCAAGAAAAATGCATTCGGTGATTGGAAAAATTGTAAAAAATTCATCCATGCTGGAATTAGTTTCAAAATGCGTAAATCTATTTACCATGAAACTAGCTTTGATACCCCACTAAAACAATTGACAAATCATGGCTAGAATTTAAAAGGCAACATTCAGAACTTGAAGCTTAATCAAGAAAAATGCATTCGGTGATTGGAAAAATTGTAAAAAATTCATCCATGCTGGAATTGGTTTCAAAATGCGTAAATCTATTTACCATGAAACTAGCTTTGATACCCCACTAAAACAATTGACAAATCACGGCTGGAATTTAAAAGGCAACATTCAGAACTTGAAGCGTTATCAAGAAAAATGCATTCGGTGATTGGAAAAATTGTAAAAAATTCATCCATGCTGGGAATTAGTTTCAAAATGCGTAAATCTATTTACTATGAAACTAGCATTGATACCCCACTAAAACAATTGATAAATCACGGCTGTAATTTAAAAGGCAACATCCGGAACTTGAAGTGAAATCAAGAAAAAGGCATTCGGTGATTGGAAAAATTGTAAAAAATTCATCCATGCTGGGAATTAGTTTCAAAATGCGTAAATCTATTTACCATGAAACTAGCTTTGATACCCCACTAAAACAATTGACAAATCACGGCTGGAATTTAAAAGGCAACATTCAGAACTTGAAGCGTAATCAAGAAAAATGCATTCGGTGATTGGAAAAATTGTAAAAAATTCATCCAAGCTGGAATTAGTTTCAAAATGCGTAAATCTATTTACTATGAAACTAGCTTTGATATCCCACTAAAACAATTGACAAATCACGGCTGGAATTTAAAAGGCAACATTCAGAACTTGAAGCGTAATCAAGAAAAA